>JAVYIG010000657.1:0-496448 GCA_035222895.1 Strongylocentrotus droebachiensis | reverse complement strand
CCCTTATATATTGCAATGGCTTCATTTGAACATGCTTTTTCTCGAAACCTGCAGTGCCCTATTTGTTTATGTGTATTGAGCGATCCAAAGGAATTACGTTGTTCGCACACGTTTTGTCGGAAATGTTTAACAAATACCCCTAAGATGCAGTTCAAGAGTGAATGTGATAAAATGTGCGATCTGTCGAGATACAACACGTGTTTTAAACGGCAATGTAGTGAATCTGAGAACGAATTTTCCTCTAAAACGTCTTGTTGATGACGTCATAAATAGTAGACAAATGTGTGACATCTGTATGGAATCGGGAGAGTCTATTAGAGGTATCAAGTTCTGTTGTGAGTGTGGTAAGAACATGTGCACATATTGCCTCCAAACGCATAATTTGTGGCGACCAAACCGCAACCACAAAGTGGTGAAGATAGAAGATATCAGGGAGGGACGGGTAGTTGTTAAGAAGAAGGTGTGCTGCCATGAAGAAGTACACACATCAGACGGACTGGAAGAAGTCTGTACTGACGTGTGTATTACGTGTAAGAAGCTTATCTGTACGAGATGTCGGATGTTGTACCACGCGAAGAAAGGCCACATACTTCAAGATACGGGAGAATACACTGCTTTTATCAAAGCAAAGATTGAATCTCTACAAGCCACTGGTAAGAAAAAAGCTACGATCATGAAGGAAGACGTGACATTCGTCGAGAGGCAGACACAGCTTATCAATGATTACATTAGTAGGAGGAAAAACTCCATCAACGAGATATGCCAAGATTCAATCAATAAATTGAACGAAAGAACGACAGAACTGCACGCTCAGTTGGACACCTTAAAAGATGAGTTTTGTAGAAAATTGGATGAAATCAAAATAGCTGATGAAAAGTTGGTTACGAATATCAAAAGCTCGGGTAAGTTGGCGGGTGATAGTTTGAATGCCCCACTAGAAGGAGCAGGCGCGCCGGAAGCAGTTTGGGATTGGGGGGGCAAACATTCCAGGGGGCTCACCTTCCAGGGGCAGTGACGTCAGGCGCGGATCCAGGATTTCTTAGGGGAGGGGGCCCAACTTTCTTCATTTTTGTTTGCTCCCGAAAATTTGAAAATCGCGCCGGTCGAAAAGTCGCTCAGTGGGGGGGGGGGGGGGGGGGGGGGGGTAGTGAGCACATTTTTTTTTTTTTTGGTCCTCGAAATTTTTTCAATTTGCACCCCCCCTTGAGCGCCAGGGGGGGGGGCCCAACCCCAAAAAAAGGTAAAAATCACGTGATTTTACATGATTTTTTTCTCAAGGGGGGGGGGGGGCCCGGCCCCCACCCCCCTGGATCCGCCACTGAGTGACGTAACGAGCAAAAACTTTGGAAGGAGGGGCAGAAGAAAAATCTGCATCATCATCACTCTTACACGTTACATGCAGGGCAGGCCCCACGGAACGTTTTTCAAAGTGGATTATTAACAATCAGGTAGAGCGTAAAATGGCGTGGGGTCCAGGGCCTGGGCCCCGGTAGGAGGTCAAGGGGCTGAGCCCCCAGAAGTTTAGGGGTTTTAGGCATTAAAATTATGGTCAGATAAGCATATTGAGATACCTTATTTGTGACACTGGCAGGTCACTAATTGGCGGAGAGTCCAGGGAGCAGAGCCCCCAGAAGCTTCCGGGGTTTTTAGGTATTTAATAACGGTCAGATGAGCATACAGGGGACCGCCTTAGGGCCCTTGGTGGGGTCCAGGGGGCAGAGGCCCCGGAAGCTCAGGGGTTTTAGGTATTTAATAACGGTCAGATGAGCATACAGGGGACCGCCTTAGGGCCCTAGGTGGGGTCTGGAGGCGGAGCCCCCGTAAGCTCTGGGGTTTTAGACATTTAATTACGGTCAGATGAGCATCCAGGGCCCCGCCTTAGGGCCCTTGTTAGGGTCCAGGGGGCAGAGCCCCCGGAAGCTCGGGGGTTTTAGGTATTTAATAACGGTCAGATGAGCATACAGGGGACCGCCTTAGGGCCCTTGGTGGGGTCTGGGGGGCGGAGCCTCCGTAAGCTCTGGGGTTTTAGGCATTTAATTACGGTCAGATGAGCATATTTTGATACCTCATTTTGTGACATTGGCAGGTCACTTATTTTTTCTTTCTCTGTAACAAACTTTTTCAACAATTGAGGGTGGCCCGAGCCCGGCCGTTCTGCAGACCCTAACATAAATGCTTCTAAATAAGCATATTTTTCGCCCGACTGTAAATTTGGGAATTTCTAATTTTCCAACAAACGCATAAAAAGGTATGACTTACAAAAAAAATGAGAAAATATACCGGAAAATCATGTCAATTCAGCAACATTTGTATATCACTGGTATCGAATACAAAAAATACCCCCCCCCCCCATCAGTACGCCAGCGTTCAGGGGCTCATAAGCTTCTCACCCCTATAACAAAAAACAGACACGCTTTCCCATTCTCTCGCAATATGTCCACGATATGCGCGTATCGCTATTATAAAAACCTCCATTGATAAATATAGGTAGCATGCGCAATGTTTAGGAAATTTAATTCCTGTTAACTTTCCTCTTCTTTGAATGGAATTTCATACGTCATTTAATTCAGATTTTTATTATTGTTATGTTCTTTTGGGTTAAAAATACAAGCCATCTTTACTCCTTTACTGCTTTTTTTTTTTTGAGGGGGGGGGGGCGTTTTGGGGGGGCAAAAATGCGTTTTGCCCCCCCCACTTTTTTGATTGGGGGGGGGGGGGGGCAGCTGCCCCCCCCCCCTGCCCCCCCACTTCCGGCGCCTATGAGAAGGAGATGTAGTCACAACTCATGACTTTCTGTCTGGTGAACTTGAAGATGCTGTAAAGAAAGGTAGAAATCATCCGCGGAGGGTGGGTGCTAATGATTTAGCTGTACGTGCTGGTAACCTGATATTAGATGTTAATACTCGTGGTAATCAATTGCAAATCGGAAATTTGCGGTTCGTTTCATGTGGAAAAGTACATGAGATAGACCTCCCTACACAATATAGTCTCAATGCCATGGCTGCAACACCAGATGGTGGTATGGCAGTGGGTTGCTATACAGGAGGAATACATATCTTTTTCATACGTGATCCCTTGTTTTCCGAGAGCTCATGCTGCCTTCATGATACCGTGCTTGAGGGAGTGAACGTCCGTGGACTTGGATTCTTATCCGATGGTCGGGGTGTGGTAGTCAATCACCAGAATACTATGTTGGTAACTAGAACAAATCATAAGATTATCCCTGGTGTGAAGTTCGAGACTATAAATCACGAAGAAGGGGGATTCAGCAAGGTCGCTATAGATAGATAGCGACGATCAGATCCATGTGAGCTACAGAAAAGCTCAGAAGATCCAGGTATTCTCACCAGCGGGTGGGAAGGCGATCAGGGAGATACCGTGCAATGGGTATTCACCTGAGCAAATATTCTGCTTGAAGGATAGATTGGTCATTAGAGATAGAGGCACAATATTTATTGTAAATTCTGACGGGAACATATTGCATACGATATCGAAGCCCAATGCATGGCCTTTTCCCACTGTTACCCATTCAGGTTCGATCCTGATTGCCTGGATAACGGACAAGGCGGACAAGGCGGACAAGCGGTTGGTCTCAATCGATAAGTACACGGACACTACGAATCATGTCCAGACTCTTATATCTGAATACACAATTCAGAAGTCCGAGAGGCAATGGTACTACCTGCAAGAGTTCAAGTCTGGTAATATCGCCCTGTGCTCTCCAGACACACTCTACACATGGGAAGTGTCTGATATTCCAGCTACCAAGGCTAATGTGTCATGTGAACGTCAAAGGCGGGAAACGCTGGCTAGCCGGCTTCCCCACCCGTTTGACCGTTCGTCGTACCCCCTCCCCATTCCATACCCCTCCCCATTCCATACGCTCTCCCCATTCCAAACCCCCTCCCCGTTCCATACGCTCTCCCCATTCCATACGCCCGTCTCAGACAGAGCGCGAAGTCTCATTCCTTAACGATCTCACCGAAAATACACCCGTCGAATGGGTAAAAATGAAAGGACTGTCTCCGTTTTAGCGTCGTTATTTTTTCAGCTGGTGGGGCGTGTGACTACGAAACAGTCTAGTCAGTGGACTATGAGCTGTACCTTATTACCACGGAGGTACGAGGGGCTTTTTCTAATGACCGAAACTCAAGTTTGTTTCAAATGCTGGAGTGTGCGCCGCCAAACTAACTTGCAAACAGGCGCGTACGCAGGGGAGGGGGGGGGGGGGGGTGTTATGGGGTTAAACCCCCCCTTTATTTTTGTTTATGTGTGTATTTTTGAACACCCCCCCCCCCCCTTTGTGTGAATTTTTGTTTTCATTAAAAAAAAAAATAAAAAAAAAATTATGCCAATGGCTGGCCTAAAAAAAAAGGTGATGTCACCCCCCCTACGGAGCAAAATGGCAGGTTTCCAAATTTCGAGACCAAAAAAAAAAAGTGTCCTCTTACCCCCCCCCCCCCCCCCCCGCTTGTTCAGCGGCTGGCTGAGTCGTTGCAATTTTTTTTTAGACCAAAAAATAAAATAAAGTGTCCTCAAGGGGTAGGGGCATCATTGGCGGATTCTTACCGGGGTGGGGGGGGGGGGGCACAAAATGGCATTGGTTGAAATATATGTAAAACAATGAAGCGACAGAGCGAGGCTTTAGCGGCAAGGGAGCGGAGCGACCAAGCGGCGGTGGGTTTGGGAGGGGGGTTACATTTTTGGGGGTGACCCCCTTCCAGAGTAGGAAGCATTTGCAATCTTAGAACCACATTAGACGCATTTTTAGGCACTTCCTGGAGTAATATGACGTAAAATTGCTTTCTCCTACCCCCTCCAAGAGTCGGGATCTCTTGCAATTTGAAAACCACACTTGGCGCATTAATGTCCACCGGCACTTCCTGGAAAAAACGAGGCCTTCTGATTGGTTAGGAGTTAGACAAAAGTGATCTGTCACGTCGTGAGACATTGTATAATTATGCTTCGTTGCTGCACAATGCACAAAGACGGTGGTCTGGTACTTCACAAGTAGTACTTGCAAAATAATCTCGAGTGTATAAGCTGTGTTGTTATCAGGGGCGTCGCTAGACCTTTTTCAGTGGGGGGAGGGGTGTAGACGCCACCGATTATCGACAAAACTAGCCCCCAATTACCGACAAAATTAATGCCAATGTCCCAATGTCTACAAATTTAACCCTACAAATCCCGGGCCGAACTAAGTTATTTTTCAGTTTTTCCCCTCCCGGGCGAAGCGCGGAACTTTTGACTCTTCATTAAAGGGATGGTTGAGCTCTGTTGCAGAGGGCGCTACACAAAATATTTTTTTTGTGAGAAGGAAAAGTGTGAGAAAGAAATGGATTGGGCGGGCCCCATCAGCCGTAGAAATGATAATCGCTGGAGCTCAGCAATCACTCACTGGACACCATTAGTAACTATAAAAAAACATAATTTTGCTCTTCCTCGCTATTTGGGAATGTGTCAATTTGCAACAGAAATGGAGAACCGCGCATTTTGTTGAAAATCATGTGATATCACGAACATTTATAAATCACTTGTTTGGAATTGGAAATAAGTAGAACTCTAATATCACAAATGTTAATACAATAATTGTTTTAAACCGAGGTTCTTGCCTTTTTGTTAATGTCATGTTATATAATCCTTTATCTCTGTATTTAGTGTAAAATATCAAAGCTTGTATTTAATAAGAGAACATATTTTAGCCTAGATGTAGAATAGCTTGTAGCTTAAATATGTTTTCAATAGCTATTCATATTTATTCATTACATTCTTATTCATTGTTGTGATACTGGTTTTGTGATATGTGTGTTAGTGGTACCAGACACGATTAGCATTTAATGTTATTTTCTGGTCCCATTTATCCTTTCAATGTTAATTAATCATTAACATCTGATTGTTATATTGATGTACTTTTTGTTTGGAAAATAAAACTTCAAACTCAAACTCAAACTCAAAACCCACAGAAGACCACATGGGCCTGAAAATGTTCCAAAAATGCCCAAAGGACCAGCAACTCTATTAGACAGTCAAGAGGACTGACTTAAACTATTTCGGTATCAAAATACAATGAAACATTGTGGGTACGAGAAAATATGACGGTCAAAGCGGACACCCAATGTTTACCTTTTAAAGGGGGTTTCATTTTTGGCTGTTGTTTTGTAAAATTTGTAACTATCAATTTTTGGGTTTAATCCTTTCATATATGATATTTTCACGCTTTTTTTTTTTATGTCACTGTAAATTACCGTCAAGGTTTGGGGTTAACCCCCCCCCCCTCCGCCTTTTGATTTGTTTTCTAATTTAAAAAAAAAAAAATATATATATATATTTTTTAAATCCTAAAGGATGACCTAAAAAGGATGACGGTACCCCCCCCCCCTCCCAACGATACGGAATGTCGATCGGTTAATTTTTCAAATTTCGGGACCCCCCAAAAAATATATGTCCTATTCCCCCCCCCCCCCCCCCGCTTATTCAGCGGCTGGCTGAGTCGTTGCAAAATTTTTGGCCCGATTTCAAAATGTTAACCCCCCCCTCCCTTTAAAAAATCCTGCGTACGCCACTGATTACCGTAGTGCATAATTTTAAACTAAAGGAAACATTTCGAATGCTAAAATCTACACCCCTCTAGTGAACGAGAATGGCCTTTTTATACAGGCCGTAATACACTTTTGTAAAGCTTATTGTAAAGCCTACTGTACAGCATACTTAGTATCCTGAAATGAGATATTTATCGTTTTGTCAATTTTCTATCGCTACCACAAGCAAATTTTCACAAAAGGAAAGATTTATAGTAATGTGTATATGATTACAATGAGACGGCATTATGACGTTCCTTTATAGGGTCATTCTTGAAAATGATATTTGTCAGTATATTGGTTATAATGCATTATTTGAATATTGAACTTTTTATTATTTTCAGCATTATTTTTAACATTCTTTGTCAATTTTCTCACAGAAGCTTTGGATTTTGATGTATGTCCATTATTCAATTCATTGATACTATTTTCATCAGCGTCTGTAATTAAAAAGCATGTAAGCAAACAAACAAACAAACAAAAAATGCATATCTCACATTGAAATGAAATCATATGATAATAGAATTCAAAAAATAAGTAACTTTTACCTTTCAACTGTTTATTATGTATACCAGAATGTATTATATTTACATATATATATATATGTTTGTCTTTTTGAATGATTGTCTATGTACATGTATGCCTATTTTGTATAGTAAAAATTTCCGTATAAGGACAATAAATACAATAAAAAGAATTGAACTAATTCGACAAGTGCTTTGTCATATTTTATAAGGCCTGTCATGGAAGTTAGATAAGTAGGACGTTATGGAAATATTGTAGGTATAATCAAAGAAAGCAAGGAAAAATTTTATACAAAAAATAGGGAGATGTCCATGTATATGATAATAGATAAGGGGAAATATACTATCTTTTTGGCGTCTTTTATGTGGGATATCGTTATTACATGAGTTAAAGACGCTTTGACATTAACTAGTCATAGTCAGGCGCGGATCCAGGATTTCTTAGGGGGGAGGCCCAAATTTGAAATCAATTTGATTTCAGTGTGCTGAAATTCGAAAATCACGCCAGTCGATATTTCGCTCAGTAGGGGGGGGGGGGGGGGGGGGGGGGGGTTGAGCACAAAAAAAGGTAAATTTCTGGTCACGTCTGCTTGCCCGTCTGCTTTTTTTGGCCAGGGGGAGGGGGCCAAGGCCCGCTCGGGCCTAACATGATCAGTTAGGCTACTTTCCTAATCTTTCACTGCTTGATTTGATTGTGAGTCAATTATACATTCATTTGCAGTTGAAAACAACTCAGTTCAGTTCAGTTCAGTCTTTTTTTCACTCTCGATAAAAACAACATACATAACATATAAACAACTGAGCATCATCAATAGAAAACAATATAGAGCAATTAGACAGAAATAATTTATGAGAATGAAGGATCGACGAAAAAGAGCAACGAGTCTAATCGAACGTTGACTTCATAATTGACAATACAAACAACAAACAAACAGACAAACGAATAAAATAATGAAACAAACATGCAATATATAACATTTCACGATATGATTTCAACTTAACAGATGGAATGTATAACGGCGTTTAAAATAATTAAGTAATGGGCTGATCTTTAGTACAGGAGGGAGATTGTTCCATAGAGAAGGAATTAAACAAAATGAATTATGGGAAATCAAAGTAAATGATAATTAGATTAATTATGAGTATAATGTTAATGTTTTGTTAAATTAAGGAAGAAAAAACAAAGATATGATTAACTGGAGTATAAAACCAGGGGTGTTAAGTCGAACTTAACTCTAAGTTGGACTTTAAAATTATGGAGAGCCAACTGTAGCCTTAACATAAAATATATTCAAAAGCGAAAATTCAAGTATTTTACACTTGTTATACTTTCCACATCAAGAACATGAAATCTCCTTGATGATAGAAAATATGAATGATTTAATGAACATTTTAAGTTTTTTTAAATAACTTTTACAACATATTTCCAAAGATGCTAACGGATTTCCATAATTGTTAAGTCCAACTTAGAGATAAGTTCAACTTAGGATCTTTGTGAAACACTCCCTTGTGAACAAAAAACATTAAAAATACAATGTTAAATCTTGTTATAACGTACACATTGAGTAATATAAATTATGAAAAGTGTTGAAGGTATGGGGCAGGAAATAAATCATTGGAACTTATTCCTAAGTCTATTTTCTCAAGTAAAAAATATCTGTTGATAAAGTAATGAGACGCGTTGGACCAAACAATATTACAATTAGTCCATGGGCCAGACCAGATATTGGTACACCCACAACAAAAAGTGAGTCACCCTTACTCAAATTGATGAGTCACTGGTTTGTCCGTACAGCGACACACTTGAAGGATCAGGTGAGTCACTATGACTCGATACAAATGAGTCTTAAAGACTCACTTGAAGTGAGTCTTAGATAAATAAGACTCATTTGTATCGAGTCATAGTGACTCACATGATCCTTCAAGTGTTTCGCTGTACGGACAAACCATTGACTCATCAATTTGAGTAAGGGTGACTCACTTTTTGTTGTGGGTGCATCATGACATAGACCCCCTACTCCCTAGGCCTATCACACACATACCATACCATGCCAGAGTCACTGTCCACATTTGCAATGGAAAATATATCCTAAAATATCACATTTTAGCGATGTAATCGGTGGTCCCGCTACCCGAATCTGAAAAATCTACTTTGTACGCACTAAATTAAGCCTTAACTTGAGATTTATTTGTCACCCATACTGTCACGAAACAATCTTGAATTAATTCGTTTTACATCAAATAACAAGGATCTAGGAGTTTCGTTGTATAAAACAATGATGCAAGATCATGCATGTTTTCATTCGACACGGCTTCGTGCGACACTATGAACATGACAGACAATGAAAGCGGACAAACTATACAGTTCCTCAGGTAGACAAAGGGACATCCCTTCACTGCTATTATGTAAAAATGTGTAGAACAGGTGTCACATGCATTTTCACCTGTTCTACACATTTTTACATAATAGCAGTGAAGGGATGTTCCTTTGTTTTCCTGAGGAACTGTATATTTTGTCCGCTTTCATTGTCTGTCATGTTCATAATGAGAATCTATAGTTAAGTTACAAACAGCCTCATCAACTCGAGTGCGGATATCGTAAAATGAACGCATGCATCATTTGTATAATAATCAGAAGATTCAGCCCACGAATCCAGTCATAAAAATCGTCGTTTAAAACCATATGAATAATTATGCGTACCAATTTTTCACTAGCTGCAGTCAAAACTCTTCTGAATCCAAGATATAAGATGGCGACGTCGCGTCGTCGATCGGGAATTCAAATATGGCTCGAGAATGTGCATTTTGGATGACGTCACGAAAGCATGCGCGCGCATGCATACAGCCTCACTTTCAAGTTGACTCACTTTTTTCTTCTAAAATGCTCTTATGTCGATCTTGACTCATTTTTTACGACCATGTGAGTCAGTCGAAGCATTTTGCAAATGAGTCAGCTCATGATTGACACACTGGTGAAATATAAATGAGTCAATAGAGACTCATTGGTTGTTACTAATGAGTCAATTTACACCTGACTCACGAAAATTATGCTTAAATGTGTCAAATGACTCACTTTTTGTTGTGGGTGTACCACCAGAGGTGGCAAAACCTTTGTACTTTTTTTTTGTTTGGTGGGCATATATACGTGTAAAAAGTTATGATAGCATTTCCGAATGTACAGCTTAGTCATATAATCAGCAGTTTCCATGGCAACACTACACTAAAACCGGTATTATTCAAAGAAATAGTTAAAGTCATTTAAAAATTATAAAAACACTTTTGAATGCGTAAAAATGTACAGTTTAGAATACCTCGCCATAAAGGAAAGTAATGAAATGCAAATTACATTACCATTTATAACGGTTGCCATGGTAACGACCCAAGAATAGCCTAAATTCAAGGATTTTGGAGTAATTTCAGTAACATATTAGACAATATGCCCTTTCAAGACAAATTAAAGTCCCCTTTCCAATTTAATGAAACAACTATATGACTAATACATCATATAAGCCAAGAATATGCTATTTAGTACCTTCCCATTGTTACCATGGCAACATGAATTAGCGTTAACAAGATGCCCTGTACGGTACTATATGCCATATTTTGGCTATATTTTGGCATTGGAGAGCTGTTGAAAGTTCATTTCGGTGTCTATATCCAGGTTTTCAGGCCCACAGAATAAAAGTTTAGAATACCTCACCATAAAGAAAAGTAATGAAATGCAAATTACATTACCATTTATAACGGTTGCCATAGTAACGACCCCAGAATGGCCTGAAATCAAGGATTTTGGCGTATTTTCAGTAACATATTAGACAATATGCCTTTTCAAGACAACTTAAAGTCCACTTTCCAATTTAATGAAAAACTATATGACTAATCTATCATATCAGCCAAGAATATATATAGTACATTCGCATTGTTACCATGACAACATGAATTAGAGTTAACAAGATGCCCTGTACGGTACTCTATATGCCATATTTTGGCGATATCTTGGGATTGGAGAGGTGTTGAAAGTTCATTTTGGTGTCTATACCCATGTTTTCAGGCACAGGGAACACAGCTAAAGCATTATTTTGGACATTAACATACATGTAGGACATCACTGCTATTTTTCATACATTTGCATAAAATCAGAGCAAAATGACCATAAATGTATTCTGCCACTGCATATTACAAGCTGTTTCTTAGGGTTTAGAAAGATATAACATTGTGATGACTACATTAGATGCTAGAAAAATTCATTTGATTGTATGCAATGTTGGAACCAGCACAGATTCATCACATTAATGACCATTTGTTTGTTATTGTATAAAAACTGTGAAGTCTGATTGAAGAAACCATCAACAAGGACACACAGACCACTGGGGGTGGGGGGGGGGGGGGACAAAAGGTTCAGCCTAAAACCAGGAGCTGACATCTGAGTACAGAAGGTCAGGAGCTCATATTATTTTGAGGGAGTTGAGACATGGTCAGCAGAAACAGTTTACAGCACTTCAATCATCCGGACCTGCAACTAAGCCGGATAAGAAAAGATGAGGGTCAACTTGTCTACTGTATCCCGGCCCCACCAGATATTGCCAAAGACCTGCTGAAAGTTAACAAAGTTGGAAAAGAAGCATACCGAAAAGATTGTTTGGAAAAAGAGCAACCCATGGTAAACTTTCATGACAAGATGAAAAAAGAGAGCCTGAAGACCTTCCTCAACATCAATAAAAAGCAGGCTGGTTACAAAGCTAAAGGGAATCAGGTAATCGTGAAGGCAGACCGAAACCTCCTTGGGCGCATGCATGATCATCATTGCTCACAGCAGAGCGCTATCTATTAGAAATGTTCTAGCACGCCCACTCGGACCAATACCGTGGTCACTGGCAACAGCATTGCTCTCTGCGCAAGACAAACAGAGCTGGAGAAAATTGTGTCACCAGCAGATCTCACTCCGAAGCCTTCAGCTTGTATCATTGATAGAATGAGCCTTGTCCATAGACTCAAAGGGGGTGACAAGTCATTTGCACATCTAGCAGATGCTGCACTGACGCTAGCTCTGCACGAAGGCACTGATAGTGCCAGGACTGATGTCGTGTTCGATGTCTACAGGGATGAGTCCATCAAGAATGCTGAGAAATACAACAGAGGTTCCACCGCTGAAACACAGTGGAAGAACATTGCACCTTGTAACAACATTTTGCATTGGAAAAAATTCTGAAGAAACCCTGAAAACAAAAATAAGCCTAGATTAAATTTTTGGTCGATCAGTGGAAGCAGCCTGCAGAGAGGGAGAAGCTTCATGATAAGTCACTTTATGTAGCAAGTGGAGAAGCACTATGAAGAAATCATAACTCTGAAGACAACACAAGAGGAAGCTGACACACGAATGCTTCTTCATGCATGGCATGCTGCGGAGGATGGATACAGATCCATAGTAACCACAGCCGAAGACACAGATGTGCTGGTAATCTGTGTCTGTATTATCGTGCTGTCCCATGGTGTTACATTTTTCCATTGTGCCCTCATCGTTTCCATTCCGTATGCATACTGGTCCATTACCACTTAAAGCGTGCTCGTACCAGCTAGCGTCACCGTGTTGGCCTTTCCCTCGCCGGGTCTCACCAGAGCCCCACCGGGTGGGTACCTGCTGCTTACCACCCGGAACGCAACCATAAAAGGGCCATTCGCTGAACATTCGCTTGGCCTTGGAGACGTCACACACGGTATATTAAAGCTGGACACTCACCCTAGCTACCGGTCACACTTCAGTTCTCAAGTTCACGGATGTACGTCCTCATTGTTCTTCTCAACAAGTAATCATAAATCTTCATAATTCTTCATAATGCCTACACATGGAAGCAGGGGCGGCTGAGCAACTAAAAAATTCGAGGGGGGGGGGCAACAAAAAAGGCACCTACAAAGGGGCACTTTAATAAAGTAATAGGTGCACTTGTCAAAGTAAAAGGGGCAATTTTCCTATGTACAAAGGGGCACTTCTGGGGTACTTCGAAACTGGGGAGGGGGCTGTGCACACCAGGCTGGTATACAGTAACAGCCCGTTGGACAAAATATGACACATCGTCACGTCACCGTTCTCACTGCCCCACGAACGGGTCCATGATTGCCTAGTACCAGCCCACCGTCCTTATACCGTCCTCTTTATAGTCCTCATACCGGGTTCTCACTGTGTGCCTCCGCTTGTGCCCACACGGCGAAAGTTTTGGGCATGCCCATAACTTTTGCCGAACTTTTGCCGGTTCTCGGCTGGTCTCTTTGGCCACTAACAGGCCCTTACCGTGCATGTTCACCGATCACTCAAAGCCCCGCCGTGTGCCCTCATCGTTTTCCACCGACCACACAAAATTTACCACACGGTGGCACACGGTAGGCTTAGCCGGCGCCATGGGACAGCTACTGTAGCAAGAAACTGACCTGCTTTCTGAGAAGTCTGGCTGGACAAAGAACCGCATCGGGTACATTTATGTTTGCAAACTGCAAGCTTTTTGGGTGAAGATGTCTGCTAAGCTCTAACGCCTGCCTTTTCTGGCTGCGACATAGTGCGTTTGTAGGACGTGCAGGAAAGCTGGGTGCACTTAAGCTCCTGACTTTAAGCATCTTGGTGAAGAATGGGATGTTTCAACAACCCTAATAGACAAGATACAAGAGTTTGTGTGTCGAAATGTATGCATTCACATCCACAATCTGATGATACCGGATCAATGAACTCCGCTACCACCTCTTTTTTGCAAAAGGAGGAGAGGTAGAATCCAGCCAGCTATACCTCCAAGCAAAGACTCTTTGCGCATGCATGTTCTTCGGGTGAACTACATGTACCAGGCTGCAATATGGCGACGCTGCCTTGTGAGTTAACCCGTATAGTCAAAGATCCAACGACCTGTGGGTGGAACACAGATGGCAACGACAATCTGTCCATAGAATAGATAATAATAATAATAATAATACAAACGTTACTTATAAAGCGCTTACCACCGAAGTCTCTAAGCGCTATACACACAAAATAGACTGATATACAATTACATCTTATACAAAACTAAAAATGCAAATAAACCTACAAATTACAATACATATGGAATACACATCAAAGGGAACAGAGTTAATCAATCATCAAACGCAATTTTGAATAAATGTGTCTTGAGACTAGTTTTGAAAAGGTTAACGGTTTGACAGTTTTTTTACATTTAAAGGTAATCTGTTCCAAAGTTCAGCAGAAGCTTTGCGAAAGGAACGATTACCATAAGAGAGAGTTGACACAGAAGTAGATACGAGGTTTAATTGTGAAGATGACCGTAAATTGCGTGAGGGTTTGTATTCCTCGATTAATTCTTGCTGATAAATTGGTGCCAATTCATGAATGCATTTATAAGTTAAAACTAAGATTTTGTACATAATGCGGTACGTCACCGGCAACCAATGCAATTCGCGAAGTACTGGGGTGATGTGTTCACAAGAACGCGTGCATGTTACAAGCCTGGCAGCAGAGTTTTGGATTCTCTGGAGTTTTGCAATGTGCGACCCCGGAAGGCCATAAAGAAGGCTGTTACATTGATCAAGACGGCATGTAATAAATGCATGTATAAGCGTTTCGGTAGATTTTTTATCAAGAAAATTTCTAATACGACCTATCTTGTACAAGGCATATGAAGCTGAGCGACAAATATTTTTTATATAATCATCCATCCTAAGATCATTTTCAAAGATGACACCAAGGTTACGTGCACTTTTGACAGGTTGTATCGGAACATTAGCAATTTCAACAGATGGTAAATGGGAGGACTTTCTGAATCGAGATGTTACATGTATAACCTCAGTTTTATCCTCATTTAACTTCAAATCATTAGCAGTGGACCAAGCTTTGATATCATTTATACATCTTTCAAGTTTAGTAATAACAGAATGGTCGGAATCACGTTTCAAAACAACATAAACTTGGGTGTCATCTGCATATATCATTCGGCCTAAACCATGCGCTTCAATAATATCTTCAAGTGGTGCAGTGTACAGAGTAAATGATAAAGGGCCGATGACGGATCCCTGAGGAACACCTTCAAGTGGAACATGAGGTTTGGATAATGAGTCATTAATGACAATAGATTGTGAACGATTCATAAAGTAGGTTTTAAACCAATTCAAGGCAGTACCTGATACACCATATCTATTACGTAAGCGATCAAGAAAAACATCATGACTGATAGTATCGAAAGCCGCAGAATAGTCTAAAAGTATTAAAACAGCTTCATCACCTTGGTCCACAGCTAACAACAAATCATTATATACACGTAAAAGAGCAGTTTCAACGCTATGAGAAGATCTATAAGCAGATTGCATTTTACTACACAGATTGTTTGATGATAGATAGCCCTGAATTTGAGAAACACAAGCACGTTCATTTGTTTTAGCAAGAAACTTAAGGTTGGCAACAGGCCGATAGTTTTTCAAAATTTCACAATCCAAATTTGGTTTCTTCAAAAGAGGAGTGATTTGTGCCAATTTCAAAACATCAGGAAATTGACCACTTTGAATAGACATGTTTATAATTTTGGTAATGACTGGTAAAAGCTCATCTAAACAGTTCTTAAGCAGCCATGTCGGCATTGGATCGAGACTACATGAAGTTGATGGAGATTTCATTATTATAACTCTGACAGTATTTTCTGATAGTGGTGAAAATTCAGGAAATGAAGAATTGCAGGAATCAAGCATGGATATGGAAACATCCGTTTTTGATGAATCCTTAAGAACATTTTTGATACTCCTAATTTTGTCTGTAAAAAAGTCAGAAAAACGTTCAGCAAGTGAAAGATCAGAATCGCCAGAAGGTAACACCTTGGGTACTTTTGGTGTGCACAATTTGTTGACTTTTTGAAATAGCTGCTTTGAATTACAACCTTCAAATTGTTTTGAAAGATGGTTTTGTTTAGATTGTTTGATCATGCGATTATATTCATAACATTGGTTTTTGAAAATTTGTCTGTCAACTTCTAATTTAGAAGCAACCCAACGTCGCTCAAGGCGTCGTAAGATCCGTTTCATTTCATGTAATTTTTCATTGAACCAAGGTGCGTTAGGACGACACCTGATTGTGAGAGTTATTAAAGGTGCATGCTTGTCTTTAAGGTCATTTAGAACAGAGTCATATTGACAAACCAAGTTGTCCAATTCAGATGCGGTAGATTTATACAGAGGTGAATTTAATATATCAGAGCGAAAGACATTAATACCAATATCGCGAAATTTACGGAAAGAGATTTTGATTTTTGCTGGTTTTGGTCGCGCAATATTCAAATTACATATCACAGCAGAATGATCAGACGGCAAATAACTGGTAGTATTTAAATTTGAGACAAAGTTATCAGTATTTCGAGTTAGGATGAGATCAAGAGTGTGTCCATCTTTGTGGGTGGGTCCAGTTACATATTGAGTAAGTCCAGCGGAGGTTATGAGATCTGTAAAAATAGTAGCCTCTCTATCAGTCGAGTCATCTACATGAAAGTTGAAGTCTCCGGCGATGAGAAGTAAACCAGGTATAGATGCAATATCCTCCAAGAAGGTGCCAAACTCACGAAAGAAAATCGGTGCCAAATAGCACAGCACCGGAATCTGTGTTGCAATTGATGTCCTGCAAGTGTACTGTACCCGTGCCTGCAAACTTCCTGCCTCGTGAACCAACTGAAATGCACTAACATGTGCAAATTAAAGACCTTCACAAACCAGCAGGAAGATGATGAAGATAAAGAAGTGGCAAAAGTCAAGGTAGACGATTCAGACACACACTCATGATAAATTAAAGTGAGATGAATATATTTTGTTCCAAGAGAAATGTAGGAAACAACTTCGGCGTTCCCTTATTAACGTGTTGACTGCAGGAGTAACTTTGAGAAAGTTTGCCGAAGTGAGGATGAAAATACATGTAGTAGATGTTGCTTTCTTCTCTCTTGTCAATTCAGGATGAAAACAAAGAGAGGTGTTGCAGACAAAAGAAGAGTCGGTGACCTGTGATTGTGTGTGATCTATTTACCACAAGTCACCAGTATCTAATTGACAAATAAGCTGCCATTATCAAAGTCATGGTGACAACTTAGGGTAGGCTTAAAATTCCGGATCACATGGAAAGGACACTTGTAGGTTAAACTCGAAGATGTACTAGATATATTTTATCAGTTACATCATTTCGAACAATCAATGTAAAGTTTCAAAGGCATATACATGTTTTTTTCTGGCGTTGAGAATATGAATTAATTTGTGTCCAAATGGACTACTTAAATTCAATCACACCTTTCTTTCAAAGAGAGTAAACAAAAAATAGGAAAGAGAGGGTGTGACAAAATAGTTTCTGAGACTTCGTGCAAACCGCCTGTAATATTTCTGCCCAAAGAAGGCGTTTTGATAAACAGACACAAATTTTCAGGCATTCATATTTACCTTTGACTCATTTATTCTCATTTTGCTCGTAGTATTCTTCGGGACAGTTTTGATACAAGAGCAAGCAAATGGTCATTAATGTGATGAATCTGTGCTGGTTCCAGCATTGCATACAATCAAATGAAGTTTTCTAGCATCTAATGTAGTCATGACAATGTTATATCTTTCTAAACCCTAAGAAACAGCTTGTAATATGCAGTGGCAGAATACTTTTATGGTAATTTTGCTCTGATTTTATGCAAATGTATGATGTCCTATTATATGTAATGTCCCAAACAAAGCTTTAGCTGTGTTCCCTGTGCCTGAAAACCTGGGTATAGACACCAAAATGAACTTTCAACACCTCTCCAATCCCAAGATATCGCCAAAATATGGCATATAGTACCGTACAGGGCATCTTGTAAACTATAATTCATGTTGCCATGGTAATAATGGGAATGTACTATATAACATATTCTTGGCTTATATGATAGATTAGTCATATAGTTTTTCAATAATTTGGAAAGGGGACTTTAACTTGTCTTGAATGAGTATATTGTGTAATATATTACTGAAATTACTCCAAAATCCTTGATTTTAGGCTATTCTGGGGTCGTTGTTATAGCAACCGTTATAAATGGTAATATAATTTGCATTTCATTACTTTTCTTCATGGTGAGGTATTCTAAACTTTTATTTTGTGGGCCTGAAAACCTGGGTATCAGTAGACACCAAAATGAACTTTCAAGAGCCCTCCAATCCCAAGATATAGCCAAAATATGGCATATAGTACTGTACATGGTATCTTGTTAACTCTAATTCGCGTTGCCATGGTAAACAATGACAAGGTACTATATAGCATATTCTTGGCTTATATGATGTATTAGTCATACAGTTGTGTCATTATTTTGGAAAGAGGACTTTAACTTGTCCTGAATGAGTATATTGTGTAATATATTACTGAAATTACTCCAAAATCCTTGATTTTAGGCTATTCTGGGGTCGTTGTTATGGCAACCGTTATAAATGGTAATATAATTGCATTTCATTACTTTTCTTCATGGTGAGGTATTCTAAACTTTTATTCTGTGGGCCTGAAAACCTGGGTATAGACACCAAAATAAACTTTCAACAGCCCTCCAATCCCAAGATATAGCCAAAATATGGCATATAGTACCGTACAGGGCATCTTGTTAACTCTAATTCATGTTGCCATGGTAACAATGGGAATGTACTATATAGCATATTCTTGGCTTATATGATGTATTAGTCATATAGTTGTGTCATTATTTTGAAAAGGGGACTTTAACTTGTCTCGAATGAGTATATTGTGTAATATATTACTGAAATTACTCCAAAATCCTTGATTTTAGGCTCTTCTTGGGTCGTTACCAAGGCAACCGTTATAAATGGTGATGTAAATTGCATTTCATTGCTTTCCTTTATGGTGAGGTATTCTAAACTGTACATTTTTACGCATTCAAAAGTGTTTTTATAATTTTTAAATGACTTTAACTGTTTCTTTGAATAATACCGGTTTTAGTGTAGTGTTGCCATGGAAACTGCTGATTATATGACTTAGCTGCCAGTCTGGAAATGCTATCATATCAAAATATTATGTATAGATATAGGGCATTTCAAAATGCATAAGTAGATCTTGCCACCTTGAGTGGTACCAATAACCCAAATTTCTGGTCTTGGCCCATGGACTAAATAACTGATATGAGAAACAACCAAAGCACGATATAACATAATCAAAATTTATTTCGGAAATGTTGTAATCGATTAGAAAATTCTAACACCTTGAACCTTAAACTACCACAGATCTCAAACAAAGTTACTCTGAACCAATCAAATGCAATAATATCAGTAGCTTGTCAGTAGTTGGTAATGATTATTAGTTGCTTATAACATTACTAGTAGCTAAAAACTATTATCATTGTAACTTTACACAAATATCAATTACATCAAACGCGACCCTGATCGCAATACCGCGAGAATCAAACACAATGTAAAGTAGGTATACAGGCTAATAAACGTTATTTTCGTGAAGCCAGTGGCGGATCCAGGGGGGGGGGGGGGGGGGCACGGGGGGCCTGCCTCCCCCCTGGCAAAAAAGAAGGAAAAATAAGAATTTTGTGCTAAAGAAAGCAACAACAAAAAAGGTTTCCCCCCCCCCCTCCTAAGCCCACTGAACGAAATATCTGACGACGTAATTTTCTAATTTCCGGGGCCAAAAATTTTTAAAAAGATGCCTAAAACCCCTGAGCTACATAGGGGCTCGGCTCCGCCCTCTGGACCCCGCACCAATTAGTGACTTACCACACTCTAAAGAAAAAGATACCCAATATTGGGTAAAATGTTACACTTTACGAGGGTAAAAAGGGAACATGCATGTTTGTTGGGTAAAATTTGACACAGGGGTGGTTGGGTAAAAATTTACCCAGCAAATGTTTAATGTTTTACCCAACTGAGGTGCAATAGATTTGACCCAATGTAAAAGGTAAAATGTTACCCAACGACTAACCATGTTCCCTTTTTGACACAATATTTGGTAATTTTTACCCAACTAATCCTGGGTACTCGTTTACTTTGTTCTTGTGTAATTCTTTACCCAAAAGTTGGGTAAAATTTTTCCCCTACCTTATTGTATGATTTTTTATTTTTACACAGATTTGGGTAAAAAAGAAAATTTGTCCGAGGAGTTGGCTGGAAAAGTACATGCTATATGTAGTGTGTAGTGTAGTGTAGTGTAGTGTATAAGTAGCAGACCTCTCTCTCTCTCTTGGCAAGACAGTCTTTCGCTTGGCGTGCTTCGCAGTAGGTGACTGCATCGCGGATGACATTCTCCATACGAATAATGTGTTGTCCAGAATTATGAGGAATTTCATGTCCATATTGAGAAGATTTACACGCATTCATGCAAATAAATGCTGCGGAAAGACTCAAGTGCATGATCGTAGTCTATTTCGAACAAAGTCGTCCATCCTCTGTCGATCTTGAACACGATTAATTCGATGAACAGCTGATTCGGAACGACCGACCACGCTAGCGCTTCAATCATAGTTTTTTTAACATCAGTTGTGTCATAATACCAACGTTTAGGTGTCAAAACTTGTGTTTACCCAACGCGTGGTTCAAATATTAATCTGCATCGTTACTTTCTTACCCCGGAAATGCGCACAGTCGAATTTTGATATGACACTATGGCAAGTGTAATAAAATTTTGAAGGGACTTAGTGTTTGGCACAAGGTTGGGTAATACTTTACCCAACTTTTTTAAACAGCGATTTTGCACAGCAAAATTTTGCACTCTATTTTTAGAGTGCAGTGCCACAAATAAGGTATCAAAATATGCTCATCTGACCGTAATAAAATGCTTAAAACCCCTTGCCTTCCGGTGGTTCTTCCCCCCTGGACCCCACCTAGAGCCCTAAGGCGGACGGATGGATGCTAATCTGACGCTAATTTAATGCTTAAAACCTCTGAGCTTCTAGGGTCTCAGCCCCCTGGACCTCACGCCAATTAGTGTCCTGCAAGTGTCACAAATAAGATATCAAAATATGTTCATCTGACCATAATTAAATGCCTGAAACCTGAGTTTCCGGGGCTCCACCCCCTCGACCCCACCAGGGCCCCTGCATGCTTGTCTGACCGTAATTTATTGCCCAAAACCTTTGAGCTTCCGGGGGCTTCGCCCCCTGGACCCCACACCAGTTTGTGTCCTGCCAGTGTCACAAATAAGGTATCAAAATATGCTCATCTGACAGTAATTAAATGCCTATACCCCCTGAGCTTCTGGGAGCTCAACCCCTTGACCACCCGCCCCCCCCCCCCACTCAGTGTTATTTAGTGTACGTATATGCTTGTTCCCTCTTTTTGAAAGCACCCCCTATCTGAGGACTGCCAAAATTTCCTAACCCCCCTTTCGCGGGCTTTTCGCGATCTTTTCCTGCCTTGGAGACCCCCCTAAATCATGAAAAATGCTTATTGTACCCCCCTAAATTCGGAATAATTTCTCAGGAGTCCAAAGAGACACCCCCTTTTGAAAGAAATCTCCGGGTGAAAAGTTAATACACCCCGTTTTTTTACAATTTTCGGGCCGGACTTTGTCGCACGAAAAGTATCCCTTTACCGGACATTTTGGTAACACGCATGGGGTCCGTCCGTTCTCGGAGTGGGGGGGGGGGGGGGGGGGGCGGGCTTGAACCCCGCCGAGAAACGTTAAGCGGGGCCTGCATGTAAGAATGGGGTGATGGGGATTTTTGTTGTCTACCCCCTCCCCCTCCCAAACGTTTTTGCCACTGCCGGTGTCACCATTACGAACTAATATTTGGCTCGCATAATTTCAAATTTGGGCCCCCCTAAGAAATCCTGGATCCGCGCCTGCATGAAGCGGTAATAACTTTTAATAACGACGACCAGCATGACATGATGTTTACACAAACTCGATCCAAAGAGATGGTCTGTGTTGGTTCTTGACAAAATCATTAGACTTGTGAACCTTCCAGGATATCCTCAGCATCCTCCTCCAACACCACATTTCGAAAGCGTGGGATACCTTTTTTTATCTGTTGCTCAAAGAGCCCGCATCTCTGTGTAGTAGGTTTAGGCTAAACAAAATCATGAGCATGTTTTGTATTACCTATCATTTTTACATTTCACATCTTTCTTTCGTTGCAGGCTTATTATGAGATAACATTAAACGTTTGAGGTAAATAATTTCTAAACAATATGTTGTCAGTCGTGTTCTTTCTAAAGAGTAACGATTTTAGGTAAATTGAATCGTAATAAATATATATATATATATAGATATCAACAAGGGAAGGAGATATAAAGAATATAAGTGAAAGTCACGACGTTTTATCTGGCGTTTTATTTATCATGGAGTTAAACAAATCATGTGAATTATATCACTATGAGGTTCGTTATGCTACGGTCACAAGGTTCGTACGAACGATAATTCTGTACGAATCTCCCTGTTTTTCCATTTACTTCCCAAATTTCCATTGTCTGAAAAAAGTTCGTACGGCGTTCGTAACAGTTCGTAATGGCATTTCCGTTTCGGTTTAATAAAATTTGGAGTGGACTATTAGGCTATTATTATTATTATTATTATTATTTGTGACCTAGGCTTTATCCAAAACGTTATAACATTAATTCAGACCAACGTCAATGCGTTAGTTTACTTTACTTTACTTTAGTTTGATGGGTTTTTACATGACTGCTAAGAAAGCATGTGACCGTCGCGACGGTCCTCTCCTAGCGAATCGACTTAGTTTCGAACCCGAGATCACCAGGTTACGAGACCACTGCTCTACCACTGAGCCATCATCTTTGCAACAGAGCTATGATGGGCAATAATACAGCTCCAGAGACACAGACTAACTACCAAAGAATCTGAATGTTCTCGGGTTAAGCCTCGGTCACAAATGCCATTACGAACTGCTACGAACGCCGTACGAACGATTTTCAGACAATGGAATTCGGGAAGACAATGGAAAAACAGGGAGATTCGTACGAAATTATCGTTCGTACGAACCTTTGTGACCGTAGCATTAGTTGTAAATAATCTCCCCGAAATCATGGAAATTAAAACGCTTAACCCCAAACTCTGCATTTAATTACCTATCCGTTTCAGGGTACCTCGAGGCCTCAATAGCATTGTTTGATCTAGTTTTGATTACATCACATGGCAAGTGTTATATCAGTGATAAGCAAAGATAAGCAGACTGCTGGCGGCACGTCATTGGCTGATTATTGGAAAGGCCTGACAACTAAAACGGGGTATAAAATGCTAAGCAAGAAACGTTGCGGTAATCAGTTTTGTTTCAGCTCGACAGACCCTAACAAATAGCGGCCTTAGCTTTACTACCAAGAGGACGTTCCAATGAAAATGGTAAGATCGTGCTACACAAGTTCAACTTTTATTAGCTATATTTAAAGATTGTATATACTATTGTCGAAATTACAATAAAACATAATGACTAATCAATCACTGAATGACTTATTAATAAAACATTATTACAGTAGAATACATAATTGTCTGTTTTGATTTAAAGTAACTAAAATATTGAGGTATTTCTCTTTATATTTATTCTACTACAACTACTACTAATAATAATACTACTACTAACTACTATTATTATTATTATTATTATTACTATTATTATTATTATTATCATTATTAATATAATTTCAGATACTGCAATACGATGACACATGAACTTAGATAGTTCAGATGAATTGAGCGAAAATCTATTTCGCTCTAAATCTGAATACCATCTATCTCCTTATGCTCTGATGACAACGGCGTGTGTTCGATTAATTAAAGTGAGTTTTTAACTACTCAAAATTGCTCTCTTTAAGTTGAATATCTAGTTTACATGATTGTAAACGTGCATCTACTGTACCAGATGGCAAACGTAAGAAATATCGTTTCTGCAGTGGGCTGTAGTAATCGGTTAATGGGAAATGAGTAAATCCCAAAGTCACTACATGCATGTAAGGGAGTCCAGACTTTGTAGTTAACTTGTATTGCCAGAAGATCTCGAATGAACAGATCCGATCAAACTGGTCGAATAATTCTATTGCCCTTATATTGCCCATAAAAAGAGGGATTAGATAAAAATTAAATATATATATATATATATATATCATAAAATATGCTAACCCCCTTTTCCATTTACTTAGCCGAGGAAAGGGTAACGATTATCGAATTAACTATTAATTTTAGCGAAACATTATAATATTTTAATTTAACACGAGATAAATGTCGAGATCTTTATCACCGTGTCGCTCCCGTCATGACAAAACATCATGGAGGTACAAATACGGGGCGTATTGTCCGTGGTTGGTTATTCGGGGACAGATGTTCGGAGGGGGTTGTAGAATTCATTTCCACCTTGTAAAGGACATAACATTATCTGCATGTGTATATCAATACATTGTTAGAACAAATAGAACAGTAAATTATATAAACGAAGGACACTCATGAAGTACAATGAGGGGAAGGTGGGACAAAATGGTTCTAAATGACTATATATTATGTGATTTGTAATGTTTACTTTTGTATTATCATGGCTATTGTTGTTATGAGTAGTAGGTGTAGCAACATGAGTAAAATGAATAATATTATTATATTATTATATTATTATATTATTTTCATTATCTTTATTATCATTCGGATTAGCAAGGATTTTCTGGTTTTGCTTTAACAATTTTATAGCAAAAAATAAAATAAAATAAAATAAAAGAGGAGAGGTCATGATTCCCCTCACTTTATTCGACCTTTCCTCTATTTTGTGGGCGGGTGACGTTATCTTGGGAGCCCATTTGATATGTTACTGTACCTTGGAAAATTTGTCTAGTAATATTTTGTAATTTTATCATAATTTGACCAACCCGAGTCGGGAATTAAAGAGAAAAAAATCTGAATAATCATAGGGGCACATCCATGATCTTCCGAATAAGGAGGGGGTGCTTGAAGCCGGATAAATCCACTCTAATTGTCATCACAACCGTTGCGAAACGATAATGGGGGGGGGGGGCGTTGTTTCGAGTGATGACATGTTTCATAAATATCGACTTTTATTTCACTTTTTTTGTACGGTGTATTGTGTGCAAACGAGCAAACGTAACCCAGTCCTGATGTCCTTGACTGGCCCTCTAGGATAAATCTAGGATGACTACCTTACAGAGAACTACCCTGTAAAATCTTCCGGACAAAGAGCCACTGGAAAATTCACAGAAGGACAACCCATTTCACCATCCCCTTAAAATGTTTCCCAAATTGCCTCTCACACAATTACTAACCGAGGAGCGCTTTTGCAGGGATTGTCCTCGGTTAGTATTTTTCGAAGGAAATAAATGTCGGGGGTTTCGGGTGAAGTACCAGCGATACATTACATGAAGGAGATATTGAATTGTAGGTTAATCATCTGGGCTTGCTGTTCAGGGCAGTGGCGGATCCAGGAGGCCGGGGGCCCGCCCCCCCCCCCCCCCCCTGGCCAAAAAAAAAGAAGGACAGATTTTTTGTTTTTGTTTTTTGTTGTACTAAAGAAAGCAAAACAAGTGTCCCCCTCCTAAGCCACTGAACAAAATATCTGAGGTCGTAATTTTCTAATTTCCGGGGCCAAAAAAGAAATTAAAAAATTGCTCATCTGACCGTGATTAAATGCCTTAAAACCCCTGAGCTTCCGGGGGCTCTGCCCCCTGGATTTCACCTAAGGCCCAAAGTCAGGCACCTGGATGCTCATCTGACGGTAATTTAATGCCTAACTGAACCCCTGAGCTCTTGGGGGCTCCGCCCCCTGGACTCCACACCATTTAATGACCTACCAGTCCCACAAATAAGGTATCACAATATGCTCATCTGACCGTAATTAAATGCCTAAAACTCCTTGACTTCCGGTGGACCTGCCCCCTGGACCCCGCCTAGGGCCTAAAGGCGGACGGCTGGATGCTAATCTGAGGGTAATTAATGCTTAAAACCCCTGAGCTTCTGGGGTCTTGGCCCCCTGGACCTCACGCCAATTAGTGTCCTGCCAGTGTCACAAATAAGGTATCAAAATATGTTCATCTGACCGTAAATAAATGCCTAAAACCCCTAAGTTCCCGGGGCTCCACCCCGTCGACCCCACCAGGGTCCCTATGGCGGGCGGCTGGATGCTAATCTGAGGGTAATTAAATGCCTAAAGCCCTGAGCTTCTGGGGCTCTGCCCCCCCCCCGAACCCATCCAATGGCCCTAAGGCGGGCCCCTGGATGCTCATCTGACCGTATTCTTTTGCCTAACACCCCTGAGCCTGCGAGGGCTTCGCCTCCTGGGCCCAACACAAATTTGTGTCCTGCCAGTGTCATAAATAAGTTATACAAATATGCTCATCTGACTGTAATTTATTGCCCAAAACCCCTGAGCTTCTGAGGGCTCCGTCCCCTGGACCCCACGCTAATTCGTGACCTGCCAGTGTCACAAATAAGTTATACAAATATGCTCATCTGACTGTAATTTATTGCCCCAAAACCCCTGAGCTTCTGAGGGCTCCGTCCCCTGGACCCCACGCTAATTCGTGACCTGCCAGTGTCACAAATAAGGTATAAAAATATGCTCATCTGACGGTAATTTAATGTATAAAACCCCTGAGCTTCTGGGGGCTCCGCCCCTTGGACCCCACCAGGCGCGTACGCAAGATTTTTTCAAGGAGGGGGGGGGGTTTAACATTTATAAATCGGGCCGAAAATTTCGCAACGACTCAGCCAGCCGCTGAATAAGCGGGGGGGGGGGGGGGGGGGGGGGGGGGTTAGAGGACACTTTTTGGTCTCGAAATTTGAAAATTTGGCATTTTGCTCCGTTGGGGGGGGGAGGGGGTAAGGTCACCTTTTTTAGGTCATCCATGGGGATTTTTTTTTTTTTTTTTTTTTTTTTAATAATTAGAAGAAAAAAAAAATACCAAAGGGGAGGGGGTTTAACCCACCACCCCCCCCCCCTGTGTACGCGCCTGGACCCCACACCAATTTGTGTCCTGCCAGTGTCACAAATAAGGTATCAAAATATGCTCATCTGACTGTAATTTATTGCCCAAACCCCCTGAGCTTCTTGGGCCTCCACCCCTTGACCCCCGCCGAGAAACATTCAGCGGGCCTGCATGTAAGAGTGGGGTGATGGGGATTTTTGTTGTCTACCCCCCTCCCCCCAAACGTTTTTTGCTACTGCCGGTGTCATCATTACGAACCAATATTTGGCTCTCATAATTTCAAATTTGGGGCCCCCCTAAGAAATCCTGGATCCGCGCCTGGTTCAGGGTGGACGTACTGACATATGAGTGGTTGCTTGGTGGTATTTTACCTGGGGGTTATTATCCACAGAGGTTGTTTTCCGGGGATGGTTGTCCTAAAATAAATAAAAAAAATCAATTCTCGTTGCTGTTTTAAAATGTTGGTGTCTATATTTCTTATTATTATGAATATATGCTTTCATTGTTTGTTTTGCTTCCTCTCTCTCGATCCCTCATTAGGACAACGTTGACATATGTACAGCAGGAGAACCATACCTCTGATGTGCCATGTTTCCTAACAGCTGCAAGGTTGTCTCTTCCAGGCGTTAGCGAATGACAGCTGTATATTGGCCTACCTGAACGGACGATTTGTTAATGTAATTATTTCTATTGCTACTACATAAAATGAGTCTAAGATTACACTTGCAAAACATGCGATAAGTAAGATCGGGGTTCATTTTTTGTTTTCTTTTGACGTAACTGTTCTCTTATATTGCAATGGCTTCATTTGAACATGCTTTTTCTCGAAACCTGCAGTGCCCTATTTGTTTATGTGTACTGAGAGATCCAAAGGAATTACGTTGTTCGCACACGTTTTGCCAGAAATGTCTAACAAATATCCTAAGATGCAGTTCAAGTGTGAATGAGATAAAATGTGCGATTTGTCGAGAAACGACACATGTTTTAAACGGCAATGTAGTGAATCTGCGAACAAATCTTCCTCTAAAACGTCTTGTTGATGGCGTCATAAATAGTAGACAAATTTGTGACATTTGTGTGAAAGCGGGAAAGTCGATTAGAGCTATCAAGTTATGTTGTGAGTGTGGTAAAAACATGTGCAAAGATTGCCTCAAAAGGCATAATAAGTGGAAACCAAACCTCGACCACCAAGTGGTGAAGGTAGAAGATATCAGGGAGGGACGGGTAGTTCTTGAGAAAAAGTTTTCCTGCCAAGAAGAAGTACACACATCAGATAAACTGGAAGAAGTCTGTACTGACGTGTGTATTACGTGTAAGAAGCTCATCTGTACGAGATGTCGGATGTTGTACCACGAGAGGAAAGGCCACACACTTCAAGATACGGGAGAATACACTGCTTCTATCAAAGCAAAGATTGAATCTCTACAAGCCACTGGTAACGAGAAAGCTACGATCATGAAGAGAGATGTGGCATTCGTTGAGAGGCAGACACAGCTTGTTAATGATTACATTAGTAGGACGAAAAACTCCATCAACGAGATATGCCAAGATTCAATCAATAAATTGAACGAGAGAACGGCAGAACTGCACTCTCAGTTGGACAGATTAAGAGATGAGTTTTGTAGAAAATTTGATGAAATCAAAATAGCTGATGAAAAGTTGGTTACGAATATCGAAAGCTCGGGTAAGTTGGCGGGTGATAGTTTGAATGCCCCACTAGAAGGAGATGTAGTCACAATTCGTGACTTTCTGTCTAGTGAACTCGAATATGCTGTAAAGAAAGGAAGAGATCACAAGAAGAGGGATGGGGCTCATGATATAGCTGTACGTGCTGGTAACCTGGTATTGGATGTTAATACTCGTGGTAATCAATTGCAAATCGGAAATTTGCGGTTCGTTTCATGTGGAAAAGTACATAAGATAGACCTCCCTACAAACGATAGTCTCGATGCCATGGCTGCTACACCAGATGGTGGTATGGCAGTGGGTTGCAATACAGGAGGAATACATATCTTTTTCATACGTGATCCCTTGTTTTCCGAGAGCTCATGCTGCCTTCATGATACCGTGCTTGAGGGAGTGAACGTCCGTGATCTTGGGTTCTTATCCGATGGTCGGGATGTGGTAGTCGATTGCCAGAATACTATATCGGTAACTAATACAGATCATAAGGTTATCCCTGGTATGAAGTTCGAGACCATAAATTACGAACAAGGGGGATTAGGCAGCGTTGCTATAGATAGCGACGATCAGATCTATGTCAGCTACATGAAAGCTCATAAGATCCAGGTATTCTCACCAGCAGGTGGGAAGGCGATCAGGGAGATACCATGCAATGGGTACACACCTGAGCAGATATTCTGCTTGAATGATAAATTGGTCATTAGAGATAGAGGCACAATATTTATTGTTAGTTTAATAGGGAACATATTGCATACGATATCGAAGCGCAATGCATCGCCTTTCCCCACTGTTACCCATTCAGATTCAATCCTGATTGCTTGGATAACAACAGACGGGCGATCGGTCACAGTCGATAAGTACACAGACACTATGAAGCATGTCCAGACTGTAGTCTCTAAATGCACAATTCAGAAGACTGAGAGGCAATGGTACTGCCTGCAAGAGTTCAAGTCTGGTAATATCGCCCTGTGCTCTCCAGACACACTCTATACATGGGTAGTGTCAGATATTCCAGCTAACAATGACCCTTAATGCCAGTACTAGAATCCAACGCAGGCCCTTGGACAGGACTATAATGGAGGCCTCGTGTAGCTCGATGAGAGTGATCACCACCTTTGCACGTACGTTAAGAACGTTAAGCCCTGAAGTTGTTCCAAAAGGACCATCAAATCTAGACAGTCAAGAGGACTGATTTAAAATATAAATATAAAATATTTCGGTATCAAAATACAATGATACAATGTGGGTACGAGGCTTTTTACAACCAAATATGTCTCAGGTACCCAACATCTTATTTTAAGGGCAAAAATATAAGATAAATTAACTGATTCAAGAAAATCAAACTACACTGTAAAAAAATAATAGTCGAAATAACTCAATAAAATTGAGGAAAAGAATTGCCTTGTTTTTATTAAGTAAATATTACCTACGGCATCTTAAGTAGAATTTACTTATTTTGCTGAATACATTTTTACTCAGTTAAATCGAGTTACATTAACGTAAATAATTTAAGTATTGTAATCATTTTAGATAATAAAAAAAAAGCTATGATAGGATTACATATTGCACGATTTGGTACCCATCTAATCTAACAAGTAACATCCACTAATCATTCGCTACTTCAATTTAAGATTAATCACTAATCACTAACACTACTTCTATTTAAGATTTAACCGTAATATATATATCTACCACCATCACAAACTATTACATACGCTTCAATTCGACACATATTGAAAGGCTCCAAATTTGATATATACTTGATCGTAGCATCTTAAAAGGAAAATTGGTTGACAATTTCCTGAAATATCAAGTTTTTATTTGTTTTCGAACTGGGTAACAATTAAAAATTGTCTTGTCTTTGCTTAGCCATGTTAAATGAATTAGTAAATGTTTTAAAGTCCTTAAATTTTCATTCAACCACAAAAAAAAATTGTTTTATTTAAAAAAGAGTTTAATTTGGTCTTAATGAATATTCATAAATTATGTAAATATTTCTATTACGCACTGCATTGGTCCTTATTTTAAAAAGATAAGAATAATCAACATAAATTGTTTGAGTAATACGTATAATTTCTGATTTTGAGTTAAAATTACTAAATTAATACAAGCTGAAATTACTTAAAGTTCTTATGTATTTGATTTTACTTAAATATTCCACGTATGTTCTACTGAATTGAAAGTTTGAGTTAGCAAGACTTAAATTTAGTGCGTAAGTGGCAAAACTAATGTTTTCAAGTAAATTCTACATGGAAAAAATACGTAAAAATTACAAATGAACAAATTCTTTTTTACAGTGTAGGCCAACAAAGAAAGGTGTTGTATTGCCTTTTAGGTGACAAAACATGGGTCGGTCGGTCCCTCTTTGTGCTAATGTATTTCAGTTATGAATGCTATAATATTTTTAAAATTAAAAAGCCGACCATAGATTTCAAGATTTAGGGGCAATACAACATCTTTTTTTTAAAGGCCCTATAGTTATATCATTTCTCTCTACATTCAATTGTTAATGTGTGATACTTAAGGTACTTGTTAATTTAACCAATATTAAACCATTTTCGGGCCACCTGATGGGTACCGGGAGGCGCATATTTTGTTTACACAATTCTTGAGCCATTTTCGCGAATTTTTTTCCAAGAAGTGCTCTGGTGAAAGAGTCGAAGTCGTCAGCGCACTATGTGTAAGCACGTACACCCAGGGAAGGGAAGATGAAAGAAAGGGGAAAACAAGGATAGTGGAGAGGATATGGAGAAGGAAAAACAAGAAAATATATAAGGAAAGAGAAGAGGATAATTCAAAGGAAGAACATAGAAATACATAATTGAAGAGCTAAGAGGATTATAGATCTAGACTAAGGAAAAACAGGGAAATACTTAATGAAGGAGAAAAGGAATCTATCAGATTAAAACAAAGAAATAGATGACAAAGGAGAAAAGGATAGATTGAAGGAGAAACAAAGACATACATAAAAGAAAAGAGAAGAGGTTAGCATAAAGGAGAACAAAATAAATACATAACGAAGGAGAACTGGGGGATAGATTGAAGGAAAAACAAAGAAATATATAACGAAGGAGAAAAAGGATAGATTGAAGAAGGAAAAAAAACATTACAAATGAGAAGCGGATAGATTGAAGGAGAACACAAAAATACATAATGAAAGAGAAGAGAGGATAGATTTAACCCGAAACAAATAACGAGTATGTACACATGTACAGCTCCAGCAATCCAACTAAACTGCTAAGGGTAATGCTAGACTCTGTCTCTAGTCGTTTGCACGGTATATTTGACTGAAGTGGCTAAACAGTTGTTTTAAAAATATTAGCCCCCCCCCCCCCCCGGGAGCCCTGAAGCTATTCATCGCAACCCAACAGGAAATGCGTAATAAATCGTGTTTGTGTTGAACCCATTGATGACAGCGGTGGATAATAAATAACATACCGCGTGCACCTTCACCTTTCATTACAATGCTTAAAGGTGAAGTTGAGTTCTGGTCATGCGATTGCATTGTGAACAGTGGCGTAGACAGGTTCGTACACCTGGGGGGGATGACTCAGGGGCGGATCTAGCTTTTTGCTAAGGGGGGGGGGGGTTGACCAAAATAATGACGATGCGGAGCATCGTCCACGAGCCGCAAAGCGGCGAGCCGATTTTTTTTGGGGTGTTTATTTGAACCCGTAAGTGATGTTTTCCTGGCATCTATTAACACAATGGAGACCATAAAAAGCAGTGCATGATAACGTCTTTTTAAATCAAGTAACAGTTAAATACACAGTTATATCCAGAGTTATCATGTGTTTGGTTAAGTTACCAGATGAGTTGAATATCTTCTCACAATATTTGCACTTGAAAGGGTTTCTCTCCAGCGTGCGTTCTTTTTTCTTTCTTTTTTTCCCTTTTTTTTGTTTTGTTTGTTTTTTGGGCCGCCCAAGGGGGGGGGGGGGGGGTTTAAAGGTACTATGTCCCATTTGCAGGCCAAAAAAATGAAATTGTTAAATTCCAACTGCATTTGAAAGATAATACTAATTTAGAACTTTCCTAAAAAAGATGGGGCTTGAAAATGTCTTCAAGTGGGAAAATAACGACTATTAGTTGTCAAATCGACTTTAGGGCTATAGAGCCCAAAAGTAATAGTCTTGATTTTCAGACAATTTTACCGAATGGTCATACGTTTTATGCTGCGCAAAGATTCACTCAGTTTAATCTTGGCCATCACAAGAAGTGGGTTATTGATGTAGACAAATGCTCACGTACCCTTTACAACTCTTTTCATGTATGCTATTACCAAAGAAGAAAAAAAGCCAGTCAGTCACTCAATAGTGTCTGACAGTGAAGTCTAGCAAATAAACGGGTTTCCTTGCCTAATTTGAATATGAGGACACTGCTAACGTTTAAATTTCACAGATAGGACATACATGACATATTCATAATTCCTGCAAAGTTCTACAGCATTTGAGGTTGGCTGCAAAAGGGACATAGTACCTTTAAACCCCCTAACCCCCCCCCCCCCCGTAGATCCGCGCCTGTTTAATCTTGTGGTAATCTTGTGGTTTCCAAACCACAAGATAACCACAAAATACTTGTAAGATTTTCTTTTTTTTACCGTCTGAATTGGCTTTCACCGTGTGAATGCGGCTAATAACAATAAACACAATTACAATAATGATGAGGATTATTATTATCATCATCATAATTATTATTATTATTAATATTATAATTGTTATCATTATTATTATTACTATTATTATCATCATTATGACTTATTAAGTAAGCAAATATCATTCCCCAAAACCTGGGGGGGGGGGGGATGATTGTACATGCCATCCCCCCACCTTGTCAGGTGGGGGGGATGCATCCCCCTCATCCCCCCCCCCCCCCCGTTGTCTACGCCCCTGATTGTGAAAGAAACGGTGTGGAATCAACAAGAAAAGGTTGATCATCTAGCATATAAGAATTTGTGTGTATTGCAAGGTTCTGGAATCATCAAAATGATAAGAAATTTAGCCAAGTCTTGGTAAAGTTACAAACACTATGCACAGAAAGATGTATATGGGACTACACGAACACATGGGGTAAAAATCCTACCCGGATTTTTACGATGTTACATGACATAAGAATATGAAGGCATTTGAAGAGCCATGCTTTTCAGGGAACATGTCTTATCTGATGTTCTTCCACACTTGCATACTAAGAGTGATAATGCTCACAAATTATTTTTCACTTCTTCCCAGAACTCAACCTTCTCTTTAAAGCCCCTCTAAAGTGTTGGGAGCCCAAACAAATTTGATGGTAAAATGTCACATAAATTGTATCATAATGTGAAAGAGTATGTCATTTAAGCCACATTTCTGGAAGGATTTTCAAAACAAATGTGTTTGAAGTCCAATATTGATGGGAAAATAATTTTTTTAGATTTTCTGCATGAAACAGTAAACTCTAATTAATTCTGTTATCGATATTTGTCTTCAAACACATTATTATTAGGTGGTCTGTCGTTTTCGACAGATCACCTATTGTTTTCGTCAGAATTTTCTTTCTTTATTTATTTATTTATTATTTATTATTTATTTTTATTTATTGTTCCCACTTTTTTGTTTACAGGATAACTCAAGATCAGTTTAATCAATTTCGTTCAATTTTGGCACAGTCATAGGTCATTGTCATGAGACGTCAGTGTAACATTTTCAAGGTCATCAAGTCTTCATGACGTCATTCAGGCGCCATTTTGTGTTTTTTTTGGTACTTTTTACTCATGATCATATCTTCATAACGAAAAAGCATTTCTCATTCATATTTATCATGATTAAGGTCAATATCCGTCCGGTCAATTTCAAGTCAGAAAACGCACGCGCATGCGTACGTCCGCGCGTCAGCGCGCGCGCAAAAAATAAAAATGCTCAAAATCGTCCCAAATTTATTTTGCATACGTTTCAGGCCATTCTAAGCATTTTGCAAAAAAACGCGCGCACGCACATGCGCGCGCGTTTTCGCGCGTACTGGTATTTTTCAACATAGAATCGCCAATTTTTCTCTGTCATCATATTTGGCACATTTTCCCAAGCATTTTGATACCGCTTTCACCTTTTCCTGCCCATTAATAACGGAATGAGCGTCCGTTTAAGATAATTTCCGTGCGCGCGAGCTCTTGTAATACATAGCATACATGGGCAAAAACATGCCTATACAAAATCCATTGTAGCGTTTAAGGATGCAAGGTGATCCCAATTTTGTTTTCATATTTTGATAGAGTATGAATTGGAGATATGATTTCATGTCTCATTTGACCCTCAATTAACTCATGACGTCATCATAATGGCCTCCGAACTCAAAATTTCAATTTGCATATTATGACGTCAGCATATTTCTGGAAAATTGACTATATCTCAGTAAATATTGATCGATTTTCTTCCAAATTTTGATATGATCTACCTGAGACAATTCTCTACAAAGGCAGTTACCACAATATTTCATTTTGACAAAGGTTTCATGGCGTATTTTTGCGATTAAAGGTGGCATGTCAATTTTTCACATTCTGCGTGTATTCTCTATGGGACATGACTTTTTCTCAAAACTGGATTCTACATCCTGTCTTTTGCGAGCAATATCTCCGTCGTTTTAGCTGTGTTTTCGCTGAGCTTTGAGTATGATGTAGCTGAGAGAATAAGCTATCACTAGTTTGCCCTTTATTTTTCGATCAGATGCCGGGATCATGCTCATATTTCACTTACAAAGTGGGATTTGTGAATTCTATTTTCCGTTTACGTGTAATCTCTATGGGAAATGTTTTGGCATATCGGTAACGCACTTGACTTCCGACCTCGAGGTCCCTGGTTCGAGTCCGGGAGTCTCCAACAATTTTTTTTCTTCACTTTTTTTTTCTTTTTTGACTTTTCAATGATCATAAAATTGAAAACAGACCACCTAATTCGTCCCCATGACGAATTAAATTTCTAGTTATTATTATTATTATTTTTTTTTTTTTTTTTGGGGGGGGGGGGGGGGGGGAATCTTCGCGGAAGTGTCAATGACATCCTTTTTCACATTATGATACAATTTAATGAAATTTTGCCATCAATTTTTTTGCGAATGTGGTGCTCCCAACACTTTAGAGGGGCTTAAAGGTCCATTTTTTTGATTAAATTTTAAATATGGGCCTACCGGAAGGCGTATTGTATCGCTTGAACAATATAATGATCATTTCCAATATTGCTTGCTTTATTGATCTCAAAAGAGAAATATGTATAAACTACCTAATTTCGAAATTCCAGCTTTCCAACAAAAATTGAATTCTAAAAGCACACCGTGAAAACACCTCCCTGGTGCATGTAACGATTTCACAGAACAGCCCCACGTATGGATTTATATGTGGGCTACGAATTATACAAAAACCTTGTCACTGTAAACTACCTAAAGGACAAATTTCGAATGCTAAAATTGACACCCCTCTATTGGATGAGAATGGTCTTTGTATAAAGGCCTCAATATACTTTTTAAAGCTTATTGTGAGCTCAAACAAGGCCTACTGTACAGCATGCATAGTATCCTGACATTTTCGATCGATACCACGAGCAAATTTTCAGAGAAGGAAAGGTTTATAGTTATGTGTAAATGATAAGAATGAGAAGGCATTATGACTTACCTTCATACGGTCATTCTTTCAAAATGATCCTATTCTTCTACGATCGAGAGTCAACAAATGTCAATCAGAAATAAAGATAACCGATATAAAAGACTTCTTCGTTAGAGTATTTTGCCTGAATTTTGAAATTGAGGAATTGTTTGTGACTTGGGAAATGTATTAATTATTGCCCTCGCCTTTTCATAGTATAATAGGCTACACTCCCAAGTAAGAATTAATATATATCTGTTATAATCAGCTTGTAGCCATCATTTTGCTTTGTGAGGGTTCATACGGGTATGCAAACGATTCCTATACGATTTGTTAACTATAATTCTGTTAATGTTTATACAAAAAATCTTGTTCGTATATTGCTATAGTCAGTTTTCTGTGTGAGAATTAGTACTCTGTCAACACGCTACTACATACAGTCGTAATTTTTCTTATAAAACAAATGTATTTTGGGGAAAAATTGAACACAATATAAATATTAGAAATGTCCAACTTATTGAACACTCCAAGACAATTGGTTTACGTTATAGTGACATTGACTATTGATGACAATCTAATACTTCTAAGTTATGTACACGTATTACAGTATAGTTCTGCTACTGAAGAAGATACGTACATGGCGATGACAATGTCAGTGATATATGTCAATATATTGGTTATAATGCATCATTATTGAACTCATAATTATTTTCAGCATTACCATCTGGTATACCTTTTCATTGATTCTCATAGAAGCTTCGGATTATGATGTATGTATATTATTCAATTCACTGATATTATTTTCATCAGCGTCTGTAATTTGAAAGCAAGTTAGCAAACAAACAAACAAAAATGCATATCTAAGATTTACCAAAAATCATATGATAATAGAATTAAAACAATTAATTATTTTTGTTACTTTCGACTGCCTAATAATGTTTATTGTGTATACCATAATATATTACCGATTATCTTTACATATAAACACTGTATCTGTTTGTCTTTTGTTCGATTGTGTATGTATGTCTATTTTGTAAAGTAAGTGTAAACAAGAACATTTTCCGTATTAGGACAATAAATTCAATGAAAAGAATTGAACTACTTCGACAAAGTGTGCTTGATCATATTTTATAAGGCCTGTCATGGAAGTGAGATAAGTAGGACGTTGTAGAGAGATAGGTATAATCAAAGAAAAAAGTGAAAATATTTGGACAAAAAATAGGGAGAGCTTCGTGTACAAGATTGGGACTTTTGGGCGTCTTTTATGTGGAATATCGTTATTACATGAGCTCAAGACGCTCTTTGACATTTACTAGTCATGGTAAACAATAAGCACATGAAATGATATATTAAAAAAACAGTGTTCGATTATAATATGGCTAGATGTGGGACCGAACGTAAGAATTGAACATTCATGTGCTTGTTTGCCCTTGAAGGTTTGCATTCAGGAAAACAATGACAATTGAAAGTGAAAAGATCAACGTGGAGAAACTATTAAAGAGGGAAACTTCGAGAAAGTTTATGAGATATGAAAGGGGGCGAAGAAGGAAAGAGGGAGGGGAAGTAGGTTAGAAAGAAGTCAAAAAGAGGAGAGAGAGAAAGAGCAGGATAATGAGAGAGAGAGAGAGAGAGAGAGATGAATAGAGAAAGAAGGACAGCATGTCTATTTCATTGTTCTTCGAGTCATGTCATTTAATTGGGAATGAGTCACTCTTCTTGTCCCTTCTGTCAGTTCTCCCCTTCCAAAGGGGGGGGGGACGGGCCTTCCCCCCCCCCCCCCGCAAAAAAAAGAAAGAGAGAGAGAGAGAGAGAGAGAAGGAAAAGAAGGGAAAGAGGAGAGAAAGGGAAAGAAAGAAGAGGAAGAAGAAAAGCAAGGGGAAAAAGAAGCAAATCGGGGTTACGAAAGGGAAAGAAAAAAGTTAAAGAGGCGATAAAGGGAAGGAAAAAAGAGGAAGAATACAAAAGAAAAAAAAGGGGAATATCAGTTGCAATTTTCCCGCCAACAAGTTGTAGTTCGGGGGGGGGGGGGCAAAAGGCCCTTGCCTCCCCCCACCCCTGCCCCCTAGACCCCACACCTGCCAGTGTCACAAATAAGGTATTAAAATTTGCTCATCTGACCGAATTAAATGCCTAAACATATTGCTCCGGTTGTCTCTTTTTTGCTCGCTTGACGTATAGCAGACACTTGGTAGTGAATTTGTATGTGAGATTGCTTTGCTAAATATAAAATACAAAAACAGTTTCCATATTTTTAAACTATCCTTGATATCTGATAATTGAACAGTTATTAAAATAAACCTACCAAACTACATAATACAATGAAATACTTGACTTAAAATAGGGGAGTTTGATGTGGTACACAATTGCACCCCTCTGTAAATAATCGAATAGTCCATGGCGATCATGAATATTCATGTTTTTGCTTACCTCGGCAAAATGCTTGCCTATACTAAATGGAAAAATTACGGTGGGGGGGGGGGGGGTTGGCTGAAATGGACATAATGAACGGATCAGAACTGATCTATGATAATTCATGCTTGTTATCCTTCGTGTGCTTGACCTATTACCTTTCAATCGCGTGGCAAATTGCGTCCAAAGTTTCACATGTGTTATATAGGCAATGGCGAGCTAGCGACCTATTTTGACCAAATTACGGTGGGTGAAATTTAAAAAGTCAATGGGACATGAGGGTTCCAATGAAAGAGCTAGTGTCAACGTACGTCGGGGTGGATGTGCTTTTCGTTTAAACAAAAAATGATTTTTTAACGATTTTTGGGGTAAAATTCAGTAGGCTAACATGTTAGGCTGCTGGACTCTGACGATAGGGGGCGTTGTCCAATGAGACTATTCGGAGCCATATGAAACCCTTGACTTCCGGTGGCTCTGCCCCCTGGACCCCACCTAGGGCCTTAAGGCGGACCTCTGGATGCTTATCTGACCGTAATCTATTGCCTAAAACCCCTGAGCCTCAGGGGGCTCCGCCTCCTATATCCCACGCCGATTCGTGACCTGCCAGTGTCACAAATAAGGTATACAAATATGCTCATCAGATGGTCATTTAATGTATAAAACCCCTGAGCTTATGGGGGCTCCGCTCCCTGGACCCGACACCAGTCTGTGTCCTGCCAGTGTCACAAATAAGGTATTAAAATATGCTCATCTGACCGTTATTAAATGCCTATACCCACTGAGCTTCTGGGGCTCCACCCCCTGGACCCCACGCCAATTCGTGACCTGCCAGTGTCACAATAAGGTATAAAAATATGCTCATCTGACCGTAATTATTGCCCCAAACCCCTCAGCATATTGCTCCGGTTTTCTCATTTTCGCTCGCTGGACAATTGCCAGCACAAACGTAGCTAGTTCGACGGCACTACCAAACTCGAATGTTCCAATATGTTGCAGGGTGTATGCTATTGGGTGAACCGGGTGTGCGGAAATGGTGTGTTGGGGAGGGGAAGTCAGAGTGTTCGTGTGTGTGGTTATTGTATGTGTGTGAAGACTTAGGCAGACCTGCCATATCATCTGCCTAGAGCCAGAAGGGCAATAACACTGTGTTAAAGTATACGAATTAACACCCTTATACACTGTCGCTCATAAAGGTGGAATATTTTAGTTTTACCCCAATTTATGGAATTATTTTAAAAATAATTTAAAAATAATAGATCTAGATAATAGTATACATTCTCAGATTTTATTGAATATTAATTTGCCAATGTGTGTTTTGCGGGACTGCTAAAGCATGTGTATGCTACTATGCTTATTAACTAGGGGACTTACGCCCTCAAGTCATAAATGACAGTAATGAGGATTAATGCCCCACAAAAGGGCACTAATATAGCACATCGACACGGTTTTGATCCTGGGGCCTCACAGTTACGAGGCCATTGTTTTGTCACTGAACCATGACTGTACGCAGCGAGGGCTAGGGTAGGGGGCGGTTTGCATAAATAAAAAAACACACAGAAAATGGAATAAATTTTCAATAATTTATTGCATTTTACCCCGGTCCCCAACATAAAAAAATCCTCTGGACGGCAATGCATTATGGCTCAAGGCATGGGCACACAGAAAAAAATATATGTTGGGGACCGGGGTAACATGCAATAAATTATTGAACATTTATTGCATTTTCTGTTTTTTTTTTAATTTATGGAAACTGCCCCCTACCCTAGCCCCCGCTGCGTACAGTCACGGTTCAGTGACAAAGCAATGGCCTCGTAACTGTGAGGCCCCAGGATCAAAACCGTGTCGATGTGCTATATTAGTGCCCTTTTGTGGGGCATTAATTCTCATTACTGTCATTTATGACTTAAGGGCATAGGTCCCCTAGTTGATAAGCATAGTAGCATACACATGCTTTAGCAGTCACGCAAAACATACATTGGTAAATTATTATTCAATAAAATCTGAGAATGTATACTATTATCTAGATCTATTATTATAAATTATTTTTAAAATAATTCCATGAATTGGGATTTAAAAAAAATATTCCACCTTTATGAGCGACAGTGTAGCTCAAAACGGACGATATTATTTTGATAATTCACATTACTCAACAGACAGCTTACATCAATTCAAGAGGACAAGCTTGCTCAGACCGACCGAACCACTGGCTTCATTGCAATCTGCTCTGTATGGACTGTCAGACTAAACAGAATCTTATAAAAATTCTGTAACTAATTGCACAGAATTTCCCTGAAATTAGTGCAGTCAAATATACAGGTACTCGGCTTTTCAAAAGTGCAAGAGATTCTGTAGTGTAGAGCAGTTAACATGTTATGCTTTCCTGCTATAATTTCACCTCTTCAAAAGACTTTACTTAGGTAATCCCACAGAGTTATCATAAATTTCTTGTATCTTTCAAGACACTTGACGCCAAACCGACTCCACACAAACTCCTAATTAACTGGATTTTTGCCATTTTAACGGTCTGTTGTTGGTCTGGTGTTGGTCTCATGATGCGACCGGAGTATAACAACTGTTTTTAATTACACCCATAACTAATTGGTAACTATTAAAAGAATGCTTATAAATACTATTATCAAGTAAAATGTGAAATTGACATGAAAGTATTCTCATCATCAATATCGTTGTCGCCATCTTCATCATCGTCATCTTCATCATGAGCACCACCATCGCAGATTAGCCAGGTCGACTTCTGGTACTGTTTTTACAGAGGCTTACTGATCATCTTTGAATTGAGATCGTCCAGCAGGATACGCTTACAGGATGATCAATTAGCGGTAGATGACTGCAACGGACTTGCTGCGATGATAACATTGTCGGATCACATAGGCGATAACCAAATCCTTGTCAAAGATTTCAAGTTTGTTTCATTTATCTACCCATCTAATCATGATTATCCATCTCACCTAGCCATCTACCCGTCTCCTCATCTATACCCGGATGTCTTTGCCGCGGTAGCATTGGTAGCACCATCACTGGTATCCATGGCTTCTTCTATCGGTTAGATGGGACGAGCGGAAGATGGAGCGGCGCGGCTGGACGAAGGCTTGGTCAACAGATCTTCATCAAAGGCAAACTGAGTTCATTCATTTTCATACACATGGTCAAACACATTGTCATAAGGGAGTATAAGCCAGGCAAACTAAGCGTTTTGTAGCAGCCGCCCCACCTCACTCACACACTCACACCCACACAATACTTTACCAAGCGTTTCAAGATACACGTATTCATTTAAACAGTGTTACATTTTAATACATTTAGTACATTTATGATAGTAGTGACTGAATATTCACTGCTGCAAAGCAGCAAATTTTGTTGTGATTTTTTTTTTCTTAACAAGACGAACTGAAAGAAGGGACAAGAAGAGTGACTCATTCCCAATTAAATAACCTTGACTCGAAGCACAATCTAATAGACATGCTGGAAAACTGGGCTAGTAGTTTACATGTCTTTCTTTCTTTCTCTATTCATCTCTCTCTCTCTCTCCCTCTCATTATACTGCTCTGTCTGTCTCTCCTCTTGTTTATCTTCTTTCTAACCTACTTCCCCTCTCTTTTTCCTTCTTCAACCCCTTTCGTATCTCATAAAATTTCTTGAAGTTCCCCTCTTTAATAGTTTCTCGCACCAAATCTTTCTCCATGTTGATCTTCTCACTTTCAATTTTCATTGTTTTCCTGAATGCAAACGTTTGAGGGCATATAAGCCCATGACTGTTCAATTCAAAAGACGCCAGAAAATCAGAATATTTTTCCCTTATTCGTATTATGTACACGGAGCTCTCCCTATTTTTTGTACAAATATTTCCCCTATTTCTTTGATTATACCTACAATCTTTCCATAACGTCCTACTTATCTAACCTCCATGACAGGCCTTATAAAATATGATAAAGCACACTTTGTCGAAGTAGTTCAATTCTTTTCATTGTATTTATTGTCCTTGTACGGATTTGTTTTCCTTCTTTACACTTACTTTACAAAATAGACATAAATACACCATAGAACAAAAAGACAAACAGATATATATGTAAAGATAATCGGTAATATACTACGGTATACACAATAAACATTATTAGGCATTTGAAAGTAAAACAAATATGAATTGTTTTAATTCTATCATCATATGACTTTTGGTTAATGTGAGATATGCATTTTTGTTTGTTTGTTTGCTAACTTGCTTTTAAATTACAGACGCTGAAGAAATTAATATCAATGAATTGAATAATATATACATCGTAATCCGAACCTTCTATGAGAATCAATGAAAAAGTATATCAGATAGTAATGCTGAAAATAATAATGAGTTCATTAATCAAATGATGCATTATAACCAATATATTGACATATATCACTGACATTTTCATCGCCATGTACGTCTTCCATCTTCTTCAGAAGCAGAATTATACTGTAATACGTGTACATAACTTAGATTGCAAAAATTTGACGCCGAAATTTCACTTAAATTTTATCATAATGTGAAGAAGGATTCAATTCGGGTTTTATTGCAAATAAAAACATGCTGAATAAAAAGTCCGAAGACCCATTCAATTTAGTTTACAAATTATAAATACCTACAATATAAGAAATCAATAGTTTGGCAATCTTCATTTTAATTACTGACTCTAATTAACTAAACTAATATCAAATAATCGTAAAATAATACATGTTGTAATTATTCAGTTATAACATTTAATTAATAAAATATGTTGTCACCATTTTCTGAATGTCACATTCAATTTGTTCATACACTTCAAATTAATAAGTAATCTTTTTAAACTAGTTCACATTTTTTTTAGAAACATATTTCCATATAGATAATTATCACAAGAGATATGGCAGTACAAAATATAACAATTATGATTAATAACAGAGTATAGTTTTATAATTATACTACGAAATCTGATTAAATCTGGTTAATTGGCATGACAAGAAATAAATAACATCTGAACCATAATATGGGGTGAAAATATTTACACATTTGAATTCAATATTCGTGTGAAGTGGGGAATGGGAAACTACCTGTAACGCTCTGTTCTCATTTTTGGGGTATTGAGCTGATGAGAGTTGCGGAGAGTGCGTCGTGAGATGGTTTGTCTCGTTTCAGGCAAGAGATTGCGGTGGCGGTCTGAGATCAGCAGGGATTTAGGACAAAGATGTCCTTTACACTTCCGCAAAGATCCCCCAAATGTGTTTGAAGACAAATATTGATAAAAGAATACATAATTTGGGTGGTCTGTTGTATGCAGAAAATCGAAATGTTGTATTTTTCCATCAATATTCAACTTCAAACACATTTGTTTTGAACATCCTTGCAGGAATGTGTCTTAAACGACATCCTCTTTCACATTATGATACAATTTACGTGACATTTTGCCCTCAATTGTTTTGGGCTCTCAACACTTTAGAGGGGCTTTAAGCATTGTAATGAATTGCGCAGGTGTCCGAGCTATGTAATTTATTATCCACAGTTGTCATCAATGGGTTCAACGCATCATATGATACATGTTTTAATATTTTAGTCGGTAGAAAACACGATTTATCACGCATTTCCTTTTGGGTTGCGATGAATAGCTTCAGGGCTCCCGGGGCCCCTCAGGTGCCCCCAAAATGGTGTATATTGGTTGGATTAACACGTACCTTTAGTATTACACATGTACATTTGTATGTAGAAATAAGATATTTAACTATAGTTTGATTTTCTTGTATCAGTTATCTTACCTTAGACATATTTGGCTATACAAAGCTTCATACCCACATTGTATTTTGATACCGAAATATAGATTTTCTTTGATCCTATTACCCCAGAAAATATTTTAGATCATTCCTCTTGACTGTCTAGAGTTGCTGGTTCCTTTGGAACAACTTCAGGGCCCCTGAGGTCTTCTGTGGGTCTTAACATTTACCATAGCTTACTATACTATTCATAGTTGGGGTTCAACCTAAAACGTAAAAATAATGTGGGCACCTTGGGCACTGATTTTTAAAGATCAGTAGATAGCATCGTTTTCGGCACTAGAATTTACTGCAGAATCCCCATTTGTGGACCCCTTTGAAAATCAGCTGTGCTGAAAGGGCCTTATACCCTATGAGAGGAAATAAATAAAGAAATAAACAAATCAAAAATAGGTGAACACCATTTCCATGTTGGAGCCATCTATGTACCGATAAACGAATTTTAGTAAGACCCATTCCACCTAGCTACCATCTACAGGTGCTATCAGGAGAAGCAGCTACGCAGGGCACGACTTAAAACGTATAGTGAAGAGGCAATCACAAATCCGCGCGCCGATATTGCATCCTCACCATTGTTTCACACCTTTGGCAAACAGTGATGACTACAGTCATGCCGTTTATCCACCACTTTGTCGTGTGCATATATTTATCTAAGTAATTAATCAATACTGATTTTCTGGAAAAAGGTGTGGTATTTGTTTAAACCGAGACTCGAATCTTCGATCGGGCAGTACCCGGGTACCAGATTTTTAGTCGCAAACCAAGCATGCTCTCTAACAAAACAAAAAAACGAACCCCCCCCCCCCCGAAAAAAGGGAAAAAAGAAAGAGAAAGAAAGAAAGGAAACGTTATATTCTGTATCTTTCACTACTCGAGCTTTCCCTGTTCTTGTCCATAATGTGTACCTATTAAACCAATCTATCACACAATGACAACGACAACGATTTTTATTTATCAAACAGCCCTCGTCTGTGGCATGGAAACAAACTTATTTTACAACAATTAACAAGATAATAATAGTACAATTGGTTCTTAACGTTCGTGCAAAGGTGGTGATCACTCTCCTCGAGCTACACGATCGTGTAGCTCGCGAGGCCTCTATATGTAACGTCCTGTCCTAAGGAATTCCACCAATTCCATTGTTTTCATGTGCAATATGTTTATACATTATACTGTACTCATATCACGCTTGTGATTAGCACACTGCCAAGACTCCAATTGTAATACTTTTTAATACTTTTTAATACTTTTTAATACTCAATTCTCAATACTCAATATTCAATACTCAATACTTAATACTTAATTACAATTTTTCCAATGTCACAGTTAATTGAATTCACGTATCTGTATACATTTTATTTGTTTATATGTCAACATTTATTCCTTTTTGCTAGCAATATTTCATATCTTGTATTTTTTAAAAAAAATCTTTTTTTGTTGTTTTGTTTTCTTGTTATTACTTTAATGTTTTGACTCAAAAATGTTTTGTTATATATTTGTCCTCATTTGCTATGTTATCTTTATGTTTTTGAATGCTTTTTATATTGATGTAAACTTGCATTTTTAGTCTTCGGACTTGTTGACAAGTAATGAATAAAACCTTATTTGAACTTGAACTTTGAACTTGAACTTGATTCTAGTACTGGCATTAAGGGTCATTGTTAGCTGGAATATCTGACACTTCCCATGTGTATAGTGTGTCTGGAGAGCACAGGGCGATATTACCAGACTTGAACTCTTGCAGGCAGTACCATTGCCTCTCAGTCTTCTGAATTGTGCATTTGGAGACTAGATTCTGGACATGCTTCATAGTGTCTGTGTACTTATCGATTGAGACCAACCACTTGTCCGCCTTGTCCGCCTTGTCCGCCTTGTCCGTTATCCAGGCAATCAGGATTGAACCTGAATGGGTAACAGTGGGGAAAGGCGATGCATTGCGCTTCGATATCGTATGCAATATATTCCCTATGAAATTTACAATAAATATTGTGCCTCTATCTCTAATGACCAATTTATCATTCAAGCAGAATATCTGCTCAGGTGTGTACCCATTGCATGGTATCTCCCTGATCGCCTTCCCACCTGCTGGTGAGAATACCTGGATCTTATGAGCTTTCATGTAGCTGACATAGATCTGATCGTCGCTATCTATAGCGACGCTGCTTAACCCCCCTTGTTCGTGATTTATGGACTCGAACTTCATACCAGGGATAACCTTATGATCTGTACTAGTTACCGATATAGTATTATGGCAATCGAGTACCACACCCCGACCATCGGATAAGAACCCAAGACCACGGACGTTCACTCCCTCAAGCACGGTATCATGAAGGCAGCATGAGCTCTCGGAAAACAAGGGATCACGTATGAAAAAGATATGTACTCCTCCTGTATTGCAACCCACTGCCATACCACCATCTGGTGTTGCAGTCATGTCATCGAGACTATCTTGTGTAGGGAGGTCTATCTTATGTACTTTCCCACATGAAACTAACCGCAAATTTCCGATTTGAAATTGATTACCACGAGTATTAACGTCGAATATCAGGTTTCCAGCACGTACAGCTATATCATTAGCCCCATCCCTCTTCGGGTGATCTCTACCTTTCTTTACAGCATCTTCGAGTTCACAAGACAGAAAGTCACGGATTGTGACTACATCTCCTTCTAGTGGGGCATTCAAACTATCACCAGCTAACTTACCAGAGCTTTCGATATTCGTAATCAATTTTTCATCAGCTAGTTTGATTTCATCCAATTTTCTACAAAACTCATCTTTTAATGTGTCCAACTGAGCGTGCAGTTCTGCCGTTCTCTCGTTCAATTTATTGATTGAATCTTGGCATATCTCGTTGATGGAGTTTTTCCTCCTACTAATGTAATCATTAACAAGCTGTGTCTGCCTCTCAACGAATGCCACATCTCTCTTCATGGTCGTAGCTTTCTCGTTACCAGTGGCTTGTAGAGATTCAATCTTTTCCTTGATAGAAGCAGCGTACTCTCCCGTATCTTGAAGTGTGTGGCCTTTCCTCTCGTGGTACAACATCCGACATCTCGTACATATGAGCTTCTTACACGTAATACACACGTCAGTACAGACTTCTTCCAGTTTATCTGATTTGTGTACTTCTTCTTGGCAGGAAAACTTTTTCTCAAGAACTACCCGTCCCTCCCTGATATCTTCTACCTTCACCACTTGGTGGTTGAGGTTTGGTTTCCACTTATTATGCCTTTTGAGGCAATCTTTGCACATGTTTTTACCACACTCACAACATAACTTGATAGCTCTAATCGACTTTCCCGCTTTCACACACATGTCACAAATTTGTCTACTATTTATGACGCCATCAACAAGACGTTTTAGAGGAAGATTTGTTCGCAGATTCACTACATTGCCGTTTAAAACATGTGTCGAATCTCGACAGATCGCACATTTTATCTCATTCACTCTTGAACTGCATCTTAGGGTATTTGTTAGACATTTCTGGCAAAACGTGTGCGAACAATCTAATTCCTTTGGATCTCTCAGTACACATAAACAAATAGGGCACTGCAGGTTTCGAGAAAAAGCATGTTCAAATGAAGCCATTGCAATATATAAGAGAACAGTTACGTCAAAAGAAAACAAAAAATGAACCCCGCTCTAACAGTACTTATCGCATGTTTTGCAAGTGTAATCTTAGACTCATTTTATGTAGTAGCACTAGAAATAATTACATTAACAAATCGTCCGTTCAGGTAGGCCAATATACAGCTGTCATTCGCTAACAAATCATACTGCGACCATGACGCCTGGAAGAGACAACCTTGCAGCTGTAAGGAAAGATGGCACATCAGAAGTATGGTTCTGCTGTTGAACATATGTCAACGATTTCCTAATGAGGGATCGAGAGAGAGGAAGAAAAAACAAACAATGAAAGCATATATTCATAATAATAAGAAATATAGACACCCACATTTTAGAACAGCAACGAGAATTGATGTATTTATTTATTTTAGGACAACCAGCCCCGGAAAACAACCTCTGTGGATAATTACCCCCAGGTAAAATACCAAGCAACCACTCATATGACAGTACGTCCACCATGAACCAGGCGCGGATCAAGGATTTCTTAGGGGGGGGGGGGCAAATTTGAAATTATGAGAGCCAAATATTGGTACGTAATGGTGACACCGGCAGTGGCAAAAAACGTTTGGGGGGGGGGGGGGGTAGACAACCAAAATCCCCATCACCCCACTCTTACATGCAGGCCTCGCTGAATGTTTCTCGACGGGGGTCAAGGGGTGGATGCCCAAGAAGCTCAGGGGGTTTGGGCAATAAATTACAGTTAGATGAGCATATTTTGATACCTTATTTGTGACACTGGCAGGACACAAATTGGTGTGGGGTCCAAGGGGCGGAGCCCCCAGAAGCTCAGAAGGGTTTTAGGCATTTTATAACGGTCAGACAAGCATATTTTGATACCTTATTGGAACATTGGCGGGTTACGAATTGGCGTGGGGTCCAGGGGACGTAGCCCTCAGAAGCTCACGGTTTTATACATCAAATTATCGTCAGATGAGCATAATTTTATACCTTATTTGTGACACTGGCAGGTCACGAATTGGCGTGGGGTCTAGGGGGTGGAGCCCCCGGAAGCACAGGGGTTTTGGGCAATAAATTACAGTCAGATGAGCATAATTATACCTTATTTATGACACTGGCAGGTCAATAATTGGCGCGGGATCCAGGGGGCGGAGCCCCCAGAAGCTCAGGGGTTTTAGGCATTTTATAACGGTCAGACAAGCATGCAGGGGCCCGCCATAGAGCCCCTGATGGGGTCGACGGGGTGGAGCCCCGGAAACTTAGGGGTTTAAGGCATTTATTTACGGTCAGATGAACCTATTTTGATACCTTATTTGTGACACTGGCAGGACAGTAATTGGCGTGAGGTCCAGGGGGCCAAGACCCCAGAAGCTCAGGGGTTTTAAGCATTAAATTACCGTCAGATTAGCATCCAGCCGTCCGCCTTAGGTCCCTAGCTGGGGTCCAGGGGGCAGAGCCACCGGAAGTCAAGGGGTTTTAGGCATTTAATTACAGTCAGATGAGCATATTGTTATACCTTATTTATGGGACTGGTAGGTCACTAATTAGTGTGGAGTCCAGGGGGCGGGGACCCCAGGAGCTCAGGGGTTCAGTTAGGCATTAAATTATCGTCAGATGAGCATCCAGGTGCCTGACTTTGGGCCCTAGGTGAAATCCAGGGGACAGAGCCCCCGGAAGCTCATGGGTTTTAAGGCATTTCATCACGGTCAGATGAGCAATTTAAAAAAAATTGGCCCTGGAAATTAGAAAATTACGACGTCAGATATTTCTTTCAGTGGCTTAGGAGGGGGGGGGGGGGGGGGACACAAAACAAAAAACAAAAACAGAAAATATTTCCCCTTTTTGTTTTCTTTCTTTTTTTCCTTCTTTTTTTGCCAGGGGGGGGGGGGGCCTGGGCCCGCCACTGCCCTGAACAGCAAGCCCAGACAATTACCTACAATTCAGTATCTCTTTCATGGAATGTATTGCTGATACTTCACTCGAAACCACCGCCAATTATTTCCTTCGAAAAATACTAACCGAGGACAATCCCTGCAAAAGCGCTCCTCGGTTAGTAAATGTCTGAGAGGCAATTTGGTAAAATTTGGTAAACATTTTAAGGGGATGGTGAAATGGGTTGTCCTTCTGTAAATTTTCCAGTGGCTCTTAGTCCGGGAGATTTTACAGGGTATTTTTCTGTAAGATAGTCATCCTAGATTTATCCTAGAGGGCCAGTCAAGGACATCAGGACTGGGTTACGTTTGCTCGTTTGCACACAATACACCGTACAAAAAAGGTGATATAAAAGTCGATATTTAAGGGTGCGTTTAAGCTTAAATTTTGAAGGCAGAATGAGCGATTTGTAACGCTTATCGTAATCGCAGTTCCACGGTGTACTGTTTATGCTCACTTTTCTGGCTCCTCCAGGCAATTCTCCCTGGGTGGCCTTAATTGGCCTTGCAGCTGGATTCGAAAACCTGCACTGCGCATGCTACGCAGACCATGGTCCATGCGTAGACCCACTAAAGGTCAGTGCGTTGACCCCATTTAAACGCGTTTAAAAAATCGTAAACGCACCTTTTTGTGAGTTTACGATCGGCGATCGTGATCGCCGTTTTTCGGTGATTCTACAAAAATGAGAAAGGACGCAACTGTAGTTTGAACTAAACGCGTAACAGGTGCGTGATTCTGGCCAGAACAGTTGAGCATAAACATACCCAAAGAAACATATCATAACTCGAAACAACGCCCCCCCCCCCCCATTAATGTTTCGCAACGGTCGTGATGACAATTAGAGTGGAGTTATACGGCTTCAAGCACCCCCTCCTTATTCGGAAGATCATGGATGTGCACCTGTGATTATTCAGATTTTTTTCTCTTTAATCCCCGACTCGGTTGGTCATTTTATGATAAAATTACAAAATATTACTAGACAAAATGTTCAAGGTACAGTAACATATCAAATGGGCTCCCAAGTAACTTCACCCGCCCACGAAATAGAGGAAAGGTCGAATAAAGTGAGGGGAATCATTGCCTCTCCTCTTTTATTTTATTTTATTTTTTGCTATATAATTGTTAAAGCAAAACCAGAGAATCCTTGCTAATCCGAATGATAAGAATGATAATGATAATAATATAATAATATTATTCATTTTACTCATGTTGCTACACCTACTACTACTACTCCTACTACTCATAACAACAATAGCCATGATAATACAAAAGTGAACATTACAAATCACATAATATATAGTCATTTAGAACCATTTTGCCCCACCTTCCCCTCATTGTACTTCATGAGTGTCCTTCGTTTATATAATCTACTGTTCTATTTGTTCTAACAATATATTGATATACACATGCAGATAATGTTATGTCCTTTACAAGGTGGAAATGAATTCTACAACAACCCCCTCCAAACATCTGCTCCCGAATAACCCACGACGGACAATACGCCCCGTATTGTACCTCCATGATGTTTTGTCATGATGGGGGCGACACGGTGATAAAGATCTCAACATGTATGTCGTGTTAAATTAAAATATGATAATGTTTCGCTAAAATTAATAGTTAATTCGATAATCGTTACCCTTTCCTCGGCTAAGTAAATGAAGAAGGGGGTTAGTATATTTTATGATATATATATATATATTTAATTTTCATCTAATCCTTTTTTTATGGGCAATATAAGGGCAGTAGAATTATTCGACCAGTGTGATCGGATCTGTTCATTCAAGATCTTCTAGCAATACAAGTTAACTACAAAGTCTGGACTCCCTAACATTCATGTAGTGGTTTTGGGATTTAGTCATTTTCCATTAACCGATTACTACAGCCCACTGCAGGAACGATATTTCTTACGTTGGTCATCTGATACAGTAGATACACGTTTACAATCATGTAAACTAAATATTCAAATTTAAGAGAGCAATTATGAGTAGTTAAAAACTCACTTGAATCAATCGAACACACGCCGTTGTCATCAGAGCATAAGGAGATAGATGGTATTCAGATATAGAGCGAAATAGATTTTCGCTCAATTCATCTGAACTATCTAAGTTCATGTGTCATCGTATTGCAGTATCTGAAATTATATTAATAATGATAATAATAATAATAATAATAATAATAATAATAATAATAATAATAGTTAGAAGTAGTATTATTATTAGTAGTAGTTGTAGTAGGATAAATATAAAGAGAAATACCTCAATATTTTAGTTACTTTAAATCAAAGCAGACAATTATGTATTCTACTGTAATAATGTTATATTAATCAGTCATTCAGTGATTGATTAGTCATTATGTTTTATTGTAATTTCGACAATAGTATATACAATCTTTGAATATAGCTAATAACAGTTGAGCTTGTGTAGCACAGTCTTACCAGTTTCATTGGAACGTCCTCTTGGTAGTAAAGCTTGGGCCGCTATTTGTTAGGGTCTGTCGAACTGAAGCAAAACTGATTACTGCAACATTTCTTGCTTAGCCTTTTATACCCCGTTTTAGTTTTCAGGCATTTCCTATAATCAGCCAATGACGTGCCGCCAGCATTCTGCTGATCTTTGCTTATTACTGATATAACACTTGCCATGTGATGTAATCAAAACTAGATCAAACAATGCTATTTAGGCCTTGGGGTTCCCCGAAACGGATAGGTAACGTAGAGTTTGGGGTTAAGCGTTTTAATTTCCATGCATGATTTCGTGGAGATTATTTACAACTAATGCTTTGGTCACAAAGGTTCGTACGAACTATAATTTCGTACGAATCTCCCTGTGTTTCCATTGTCTTCCCGAATTTCCATTGTCTGAAAATCGTTCGTACGGCGTTCGTAGCAGTTCGTAATGGCATTTGTGACCGAGGCTTAACCCGAGAACATTCAGATTCTTTGGTAGTTAGTCTATGTCTCGGGAGCTGTATTATTGCCCATCATAGCTCTGTTGCATAGATGATGGCTCAGTGGTAGAGCAGTGGTCTCGTAACCTGGTGATCCCGGGTTCGAAACTAAGTCGATTCGTTAGGAGAGGACGTCGCGACGGTCACATGCTTTCTTAGCAGTCATGTAAAAACCCATCAAACTAAAGTAAAGTAAACTAACGCTTTGACGTTGGTCTGAATTATGTTATAACGTTTTGGATAACGAACCTCATAGTAATATAATTCACATTATTTGTTTAACTCCATGATAAATAAAAGGCTAGATAAAAAGTTGTGACTTTCACTTATATTCTTTATATCTCCTTCCCTTTTTGATATCTATATATATATATATATATATTACGATTCCATTTACCTAAAATTGTTACTCTTTAGGAAAAACACGACTGACAACATATTGTTTAGAAATTATTTACCTCAAATGTTTAATATTATCTCATAATAAGCCTGCAACGAAAGAAAGATGTGAAATGTTAAAATGATAGGTAATACAAAACATGCTCATCATATTGTCTAGCCTCCACCTATTACACATACACATACACATACACATACACACAGAGATGCGGGCTCTTTGAGTAGCAGATAGAAAGGAAATCCACGCTTTCGAAATGTGGTTTTGGAGGAGGATGCTGAGGATATCCTCGAACACTTCGGATCGAGTTTGTGTAAACATCATGTCAAGCTGGTCGTCGTTATTATAAGTATTACTGCTTCATGCAGGCGCGGATCCAGGATTTCTTAGGGGGGGGGGCCAAATTTGAAATTATGCGAGCCAAATATTGGTAAATAATGGTGACACCGGCAGTGGCAAAAACGTTTGGGGGGGGGGGGGGGTAGACAACGAAAATCCCCATCACCCCATTTTTACATACATGCCCCGTTTAACGTTTCCCGGCGGGGGTCAAGGGATGGAGCCCCCAGAAGCTCAGGGGTTTTTATACATTAAATTACCGTCAGATGAGCATATTGTGATACCTTATTTTTGACACTGGCAGGTGACGAATTGACGTGGGGTCCAGGGGGCGAAGCCCCCGGAAGCTCGAAGGTTTTGGGCAATAAATTACGGTCAGACAAGCATGCAGGGGCCCGCCTTAGGGCCCCATGTAGGGTCGAGGGGGTGGAGCCCCAGAAACTTTAAGGGTTTCAAGCATTTAATTACGGTCAGATGAACATATTTTGATACCTTATTTGTGACACTTGCAGGACACTAATTGGCGTGAGGTCCAGGGAGCCGAGACCCCAGAAGCTCAGGGGTTTTAAGCATTAAATTACCGTCAGATTAGCATCCAGCCGTCCGCCTTAGGGCTCTAGGTGGGGTCCAGGGGGCAGAGACACCGGAAGTCAAGGGGTTTTAGGCATTTAATTACGGTCGATGAGCATATTTTGATACCTTATTTGTGGTATTGGTAAGTCACTAATTGGTGTGGGGTCAGGGGGCGGAGCCCCCAGGAGCTCAGGGGTTTTAGGCATTAAATTACCGTCAGATGAGTACCCAGGTGCCCTAGGTGAAATCCAGGAAGCAGAGCCCCCGGAAGCTCAGGGGTTTTAAGGCATTTAATCACGGTCAGATGAGCATTTTTTTTTTTTTTTTTTTTTTTTTTTTTTGGGGGGGGGGGGGGCCCGGAAATTAGAAAATTACGTCGTCAGATACTTCGTTCAGTGGGCTTAGGAAGGGGCGGGGGGGGGGGGGGGGGAAAGGAAAACTTTTGTTTTTGTTGTTGCTTTCTTTAGCCAATTTTTTTTTTCCCCTTTTTTTCCCCCTGGATCCGCCACTGGCTTCATGAAAATAACGTTTATTAGCCTGTTTACCTACTTTACATTGTGTTTGATTCTCGCGGTATTGCGATCAGGGTCACGTTTGATTATATGTGTAAAAAGTTACAATGATAATAGTTTTAAGCTACTGATAATGTAACAAGCAACTGATAATCATTACCAACTTCTGACAAGCTACTGATATTATCAGGCGCGGGTCCAGGATTTCTTTTGTTTTGGTCCTCGAAAATTTTAAAATTTGCACCCCCCCCCCCTTGAGCGCCAGGGGGGGGGGGGGGGGGGCCCAACCCCCCAAAAAGGTAAAAATCGCGTGATTTTACATGATTTTTTTCTCAAGGGGGGGGGGCAAAATCATGTAAAATCACGCGATTTTTACCTTTTTCTTATCGATTAGACTACAACATTTCCGAAATATATTTTGATTATGTGATATCGTGCTTTGGTTGTTTCTCATATCAGTTATTGTATAATATTGTTTGATCCAACGCGTCCCATTACTTTATTAACAGATTGTTTTTACTTGAGAAAAAATAATTAGGAATAATTTCCAATGATTTCTTTCCTGCCCCACACTTTTTTCATATCTTACTATTACTCACAGTGTACTCATAATTAACTAATTATCATTTACCTCTTAAGAGAACTTTGATTTCCCTCATTCATTTTTGATTAATTCCTTCTCTATGGAACAATCTCCCTCCTGTACTAAAGATCAGCCCAGTACTTACTTATTTTCAACGCCGTTATACGGCCATCTGTTAAGTGTGAAATCATGATGTGAAATATTATATATTGCATGTTTGTTTCTTTACTTTATTTGTTTGTCTGTTTGTTTGTTGTTTGTATTGTTAATTTTGGAGTCAACGTTCGATAAGACTTGTTGCTCTTTTTCGTCGATCCTTCATTCTCATAAATTATTTCTTTCTAATCTTTGTATATATTGTTTTCTATTGAAAAATGCTCAGTTGTTTATAGTTAGGTATGTTGTTTTTATGAATGTAGAATTGACTCACAATCGAATCAAGCAGTGGAAGATTAGATAAGATAGCATGCCTGATCATGTTAGGAAGTTAACATGATGATTACACACACACACACGCACGCACACACGCACGCACACACACACACACACGCACACACACACACACGCACGCACACACGCGCACACACGCACACACACACACACACGCACACACACACACACACGCACATACACGCACACACACGCACACACACACGCACACACACACACACACGCACGCACACACACGCACGCACCCGCATACAGGGGCTGGGGGGGGGGGGAGGTATGTAAAAACAGGACATGGGATTTGTATTCTTACAGAAGACAATAGTAACTACTTTCGAAAATCAACCTAAAGAAATATCAATAAGATTGTGCGTCACCTGTTGAAATTAGCAAATATGAAAATTACAAATCACTTAAACCGAACATGAGGATGTACATCATATTGAAATTGCCCTATAGTTGAGTCTTTGAAAGTAGTTGCAATTGTTATATACCACTCTCTACCGGTGACACTGATTAATATGCACCAAAAGACTGAACCATGTCACACAACGGATTATTTTTGATAATTTATTGAAACATTCAAAGGCTGTTTGTACATAATATACATGAACACTAATGCAAATGTTATATAAATTTATCAAAATATATACAATACAATGATATATACACTAAAAAAAGAAAATGGTTGATTAATATACCTTCAATATATTGGTGCGTTGTACATTGCACAATTTCTTTTTTAAATCAAATAATTATTATTTGAATCGTCCGTGATGAATATATAATATATTCATTCATTTTTGTATATCTGTTTATCCCTCACTGGTATTTAAAAGGCTTCCCTTTTTTAAAGGGGGTTGTGTTGTGAGAGGTAATGTCGTGGTATGGTATTTCATTCATTTGGCTCTCAATCCTAATCCTCAATCCTCAATCTCAATCCTCAATGCTAATCTCCGTTCTTACTTGAAATAGATAATAGAATTTACATTACAATATTTACGATACCTATGCATAGCTATGCGGAAGGCCACCATTGGTCCAATTCTGTCAAATAATGTTATTACCTGCTCCCGGGACGCGTCTTTTTAAACCTAACCTTGCCCACGCTGTCCTGCATATTAATATTTGAATATATGAATATTTGCGTTGGTATATTGTTGGAGATCAAAATTAAATCGGCCAGATTCTCGACTTAACCAGTATGTCGCAATGATAATCGACAATGTATGACCTGGGTAGTCATTCCTTTACGGTTTTCCCGATTTTCTCGCAATGTCATTTATTTTAACTAAAAATAGCTTTGCACTTGTAATTTTTTTGTATGAAATCTCATTATTTGATATATTATTGCATCGGATCTTGTGTACACAAGATCCGATGTGTGCGTGCGTATCATGAATATTTATGACTAGGGCATGACGTATGGTTTCTATTTAGCCAATCAAATGCAGCTATAGGATGGCAAGGTTAGGTTTATAAAAAAAAACGCTCCCGGGACGGGCGGATGAAGGATTTTGAACAAATCAGAGGAGGCACAATATTACGAAAATATTCTCATAAATTCATTCATGAGTCCATGTTATTTCTCTCACGAGGGATTCGTTGGCGTCCAAAGTATATTACTAATCGACTAGCAGAAAAAGAAAATAAGTCCATTTATATAGCGAAGTTACTACCGGTATATAAAAATACTCTACTGCGCTAAATACAATATACCATAGTATTACCCCAGCTGTAGCTGAGCCGCCTTAATAAAGGGCTAAAGTATTCGAGGATTTCTTCCTCCAGGACCCATTTACTCTACCTGGGTGAAAAGTGGCAAATGTAGATCAATGTCTTGACAAAGGACATTAATGCCGCGGCGGACTCGAACCGCGAACCATGTGATCCACAGTCCGGTGACGTATCCACTAGACCACGACTGATGTCAAAAAAACAATCATAACAAAACAAAGTCGAACTCAAATCGGGTTGGAGCACAAGACTCTGGACTCATTTAACAAACCTTTTTTTTAATGACAAAAACCAGTGACAAACCTGCTGATAACCAATCAGAAGCTAGGATTTTACTAGCCTATAACAAAAACTGCAATTTTTCACTGATGACAAGTTTTGTGAAATGGGGTCGTGGAGTTTACCTCCTTACGGTAAGCTGATTGATGTCAGGCGCCAGAGAGGCCCAGTAGTTTTATTGGCGTCAAAAGGATAATACCAATCGACATCAACAATTAAAACAGCAAACAAATTATAACGTTTGGTTTGAAACGGTATAACAAAATATATTGCATTTATTGATTTTCCTTAGGCTACAAATTGTTTCATCTGCGAATTTTGTATGTTATATATTTCAATATAATTGCCTTGTTTTGACCCACTTCTTTTTCTTCTTCTTCTCTCTCTCTCTCTCTCTCTCTCTCTCTCTTTCCCACCTCTGTTGTATCTTGGGGGCACTCCAAACTTGAGCAAAGTCGATTAGAATTGTTTTTCTTTTTAGGAATATGATAATAATATTCATATAACACTCAATCATATATTTATCTTGTTTAATATAAGCCACATAATTATGAACGACTTCATGTTTAGAATTTTGGACGTGTGCTGAGCTAATAAAATAAAATCAAACATCAAATATATCATCTGTATTCCTTTAAAGTTTTCATAGTTATAACCATGCCGGTCATACTGCAAATGTAAAGCAGAAAAATTAATCTTTCGTAAATCTGAAGCGCTCGCTAATTCATGATGTACGCCGCGGGGAATTCAAAGCAAGTTCTGGTTTCATGGTAGGTAAGGCCTTCATCGCCTGTATTATCTAGGCATATTCTTCAGTTTATATGAAACTGAATGTTTTTGATGTAAATGTAAAAAAAAATGAACTTCAAAGTTCAATCATCATCATCATCATGATCTAGGATCGTTCTGAAAAACAGTACAGAGGATGGGTTTCTCCGTGAAGATCCTCATCATGAAACGGAGCGTGATGTTGGGTTCGAAGGTGGACGGTATGACGCAGTAGTGACCGGGCTCGAGAACGAGACGGCCCACGACCTCCCGATAATTGATGTAATCACCCGATCCTCCAATAGAATGCATGTACATGACGTCATCACGGGTCAATGGACGGTCGATGGTATTAGTCTGAGAAAATTCATGAAAAGGGCAATGTAAAAGAATGAGAACAAGAAGAAAAAGAATGAGAATATTCTGATTACGCATTTGAATTATTTAAAAAATCGGGCGGCAAGGTGCCGATTATTCATATATTCGTTGAAATATCAATGATGGAATGAAAGTTGCTCAAATATTAGAAATTAAACAAATCTTTAAGGGCAACCCCCCCCCCCCCTCCCCAACCCCTTATAGGCCTTTGGTCTATGAGAGGGACAAAACCCAGGACTCTGATCGACGATCTTACCTTGTATATACGGAAGCCTATGGACTGTTTCTTGGCTCGTTTTCTGTTTCGTATTCTTCGATACTCCTGAAGTAAAGTGACAATGAGAACGCACTTTCCTCTGTTTGCTATTGGTGATCCTTTGTCGGGATGCCAGTCATCTGAAGAAAATTAAAATATTATTTAAGAAATTAATTTCAATGTTCACAGATTGAATTGCTACGTAACACACAAACACGCACACACGAACACATACACGCACACACGCGCACACCAACACACGCACACCCAAATCGCACACACCACACGAAGACATTCACGCACACATCTATTAACACATAATTATGCACACAAATTGTTTACATCAAATGATCTAACGACTCCCTTAAATGAGAACCATCTTTTCATTAAAATCAAAATTTCAGCAGGAGCTGAACTAACCTGGTTCTAAGAGTGAGATGATGATCTGAGGGTTGGAGCAGTACCCTTCGTCCAGATAGTTGGGGGAACCACCGGCATTGATACCTGTCCTCCACTGCCCAGTCCGAGTCACTAGGTGAAAGCCACGAGCTGGTCAAATTTAATAAAGAAAGATAGTTACAAAGTTAGTCACCACAAACTATTGATTGTATAGTATTCTAATATTCAACCCCCCCCCCCTTAGTGAAGTCGATGGATAGACGGCCGCCCCCATTTAGAATATACAAATGAAAAAAAGAGAGAGAGTCATTTATTAGCACAAAGTCCCGCGGCTTCTCTCCCATTTGATTGACATATTCGCAGGAATAAAAGGTGATTTCCTGGGAAATAAAATCTGCAAAATTTCGCTTGCTTCCAAGATAAAGGCAAAATGTGTCCAGAACATAATGAAAACCACTCTGCAAGAGACATTCATATTAAGCCCTGAGATGTAGAAGACGAAGCTTATTAAAATATAAGAAAAATTGAAAATAGAAATTGCCGCTTCACAACTGGTTTTCGACTTTGTTGAAAGTGTCCCATTTACTGTGGCTTTGGGGGCATACCCCTTCTTGTTTTCTGTACTATCCCTGCTGGTAAAGATGCTTCGCTAACTTAAAAATAATAATAATATAGACAAATAAAATGAAGAAAAAAAATGGAAAAAAATAGTGCCGCTTAAAAACTTGGCTTATGGGGCGTTGCAAGAAAGTTGCGATCAAACGCAAATCCCCAAAATCAAGCGTAAGTCTTGCGATTAATTGCAAATTTGCAACTGATATTTGCAATCGATTCCAACTCAACTTTCTTGCAACGCCCCATTAGTCTTACAATTCTTATACCATTAATCTTCTCTAATCGACACCCTGCACAATATACAGCACGATCACAAAGAGTTACCAAAAAACAATTAACTTGAGCCAATTTCATCAGCCTTACAAACAATGTGACCAAAGCAATGACGTATTATGTAATCCGAATATGATTTCTATTCGCTATATAATAGCGCATTGAAAGTGCCCTTAAATTGATTCTTCGAAAGGAGTATAGCAATCGTGTTATACCTGTATCGTTCACGACATCTGCTATCCCATCTCCGTCGAAGTCGGGTCCCACTGTCGACATGACAACCTTGGTGAACTCCGCCAAGAAATCCTTGTATGACATCCTAAAATTATTTTTTTGTTGTTGTTGTTTGGAATAACGAAATTTAGATCAGGTCTTCTTATTGTATGCTGAGAATGTATAATTAAAATAAAAGAACAAACATCGAAATAGTTGATATTTCACTTGGTCTTGTCTTTGGGTTGTATTTGTTAATTTAATGAATTAAATATGAATTAAAATACTCTTGCACTTAGCTAAAATATACTCTAAAAAATTACAACACCATTTTGATCATGGAACAAAACAAAACAATTACATTAAATTACCATGTAGACATGAATAAACTCATTAATTCTCGTGAGTCTGTGCTCCCACTTTTTGGAAAACTAACAATGTGATATCATTACCATCACGACACTTACCAGAATTCACCATCACTCAAAGACCGTTCTTCGTCTTCTTCAAACTCAGATTTGTTCTTGAGATTATTCCAAAGTTTGGAACTGTTTTAATGGAAACGAGATAAAAATATAAAAAATGCTGAAATACAATTTTTGACAGCATTCATAACGTAGGATAGAATAACTGCCTCGGATTGACAGTGAGTTATTTGTAAATACTCACTTGGGGGGGGGGGGGGTAGGGGGAGCAACGTGATTGACCTAATATGCCTACTTATTACTTTATTTACAGCCCCAACGTTTCAAGGCATGTCTGAATTGGTGACAAATAAATACAAGAATGCAACAAATGCCTAAAAAGAAAAATTCAGCATGACAAATGACATTTTGTGGAGAACAGTATAACTCTGACAACCTTAAATGTTTATCATCCCCATCTCTGCAGCCGCCTCCCATGCTTTAACCTCCAAGTCTCAATAGAGAAGAGTTACTTAATAATTTGTTTTAATATAAATAATTGACAGTTTTCTTATCTATCACGTTCTCTTCTACGCGTCTCTGCCTCCCCCCCCCCCTCCGATCCACATAGAGTCTTAATACACGAAGCCTTTAAGAATTTTAATATACGATAAAAATTGATTAAAATTGACAAACTATATAGTAATCTGCTTACCTATCGCTCCATTTTCCCTTCCACTCGGTCGAGTTGGCCCAAGGGTTTCTGACCTTGACTAAGCGGACTTTGGATCCATCCTTTAGGACCCCTGTCTGGACCCGATTAAGGGCGTATGAATGCCCCGTAACTATACCAAGGTTGTTCGTTTCGTTAGCTCGCCAGTTACCCTGTAAAAATAACACAACATTGACAATTATGCTGTCGAGTTACATACAAATGTATATATTTTAAATTGATTTCTTTGCCAAGCACAATGTATTTTATGGAATGAATGCAAGAGCCCCCAACAAAGTGTACTTCTAGAATCGTGCCTATCGACAATCATGTTTTTTAGGTGAATATTTATCTTTTTTATTTGATACTTTCTCATGTAGTATATGAAGTTAATTCATGAAAAAGTGAGTGGAAAACCAAATGTGATATTACAATGGGCTTATGAAGTGGATCTTTCCTATTCAAAGAGATTTGGTAATTTATTTGTTTAACATCGCCTGGGTGACACGTAGCAAATTGAATAATGTTTACTTGTATGAAACAAGTGCCACGGCAGGGATTTGAAACCTGCACCATGAGCCACACAGTCTTTTAAAGATATGAGTGCTATATCCGGAACCGGGAAAGAAGGAAGAAAATTTAAATACCTAAATAAATAAATAAATAAATAAAAAGTATGTTCGAACGAAGATTGTCCCCCGGAATTTCAATATTTACTAGCGATGACCTTAAGAATGCCAGTAAACATCAAATGCATGGACCCTGACAAGTGAATTACAAGAATTCGCCAACACATGAATGCAATACAAGTTCGCAAGAGGGCTTTGGGAAGAGGCGTCAATTACTTCGCATTCTTTTTTGTGTGAACAGTTGGTCTATTCAGTATATATTTACTTTCAAACATTCAGCAAGTAGCATTCTTTGTTGTTCATGTGGTTTCCATATGTTTTCAATCTACATGTTCACCAGTAAACTTATGTATCTTTCTTGACCCCGCCTCCTCCTCTGATGTGTCCCGACAATAAGGGGAAAAAGGAGTGGATAAACACTTATTGAGACTGAAGAGCTTGTATATACACCACCTTTATATAACAAGACTTGTTATATTCTAACTTTTATTTGATTCATATTATAACATTTTCACGCCTATATATATAGATATATATCAGTATCTATCAAGATGTAAGAGTATAAAAATAAATATATATATAAAATAGAAGAAAATGGGAGGATGAGGATGAAGTACAAATAGAACGCCATCGACTGTTTATCCCGACGACGAGAAAAATACGAAGTTTCATGCATATGTATTATTAACGTCATAGTACAATAAAGATAATGTTCATTTGTCTTTCTATTTTGCCATTTCATCGTCAAATATTCAAATCAATTTACAATCGATATTATTATGTACGAATGACTGGGTAAATGAGATGCGAGGAAATAAGGCCATCGATTGGGGATGTTGTGTGGAACAGGGCAGCATCGCTATATTTTCAAATTGCTTTTCTATCCTTTTCTTTTCTTTCTTTTCTCTTTTTTCATTGGGGGGGGGGGGGGGGGGGGGTCACGTGCCCCGTGTAGCAACGCCAGTGTGCTAAATTGTATCAATTCGAACTTGAGAGAAAAAATATAGATGTCAATGTCTCCGGGCCAATGCGTAAAAACTCATAACAGGTCTACACAATTTTGTATAAAAAAGAAAACTGTTGGATTCGATATTAACAATGAATACAATAACGAAATCAAAGCACAAAAAAACAACTTCGATTCACGAACCATGCATGACATAGTATACAAATATACACTGCCTTGAGAGGTTCTGGTTAAAACTATGCGAGGTGACTCCAATAGTACTATTTGCTGAGGGGCGCAGCCCCGAAGCAAATGGTACTTTTGGAGTCACCGAGGCCCATAGTTTAACCAGTACCTCGAATAGAAGGCATGGTATATTTGTTTTATATCCTGCATCAAAAATTTATTTATTTAAAAAAAAAAATAAAAAAAAAAAAATGTCAATTTTTATCTAAAAAGATTTAAAATATTTTGTTTTCATTAAATTAAGATTTGAAAAAAAAAATTAATTCAATTCAAAAAAAAATTCACATTTTTTTTTCAACTCCCAAATAGTAAACCAAAATAGTACTTTCTAAAAATAGCTCAAATATTTTTGGTCATGTGACGAGCTCTCAACCAATCAAAAGCCAACAAATTTTTGATGCAGGATATAATAAACAATATGAACGCCCTACCCAAAGATCCTAGCTACGAACCATTAATTTTCATTCACCGGTTATAAGTTAGAATGTTTCAATAGTTAGGTTCCATACATTAGTTGTCGCTATGTCGAATAGGCCTCTGACCAACTTCTTGGTCGAATGAATATGCATTACATAATGAATATAGCTGAAACGTCAAAATGAAAGATGTTTCAAAATGAATTCATGCCACTTCTTTTGACCACCATTTTATTAGGGACTTTTAGATTGAGTAGACGTGAACACGACGAACGCCGACTGATCATGCGTGTCAACGTACTCAACTGCCCATGTTGACTACAATTATAAATCTTTTAGATTGAATCGACGATATACATGCATGCAGGAAGTAATTACACTATGAACATGACGAACAAAGAAAGAGGACAAAATAAACAGTTCCTCATTTTACCCTCAACAATAGCCACTTTCGTAATGTAACCAAATTTAATGCATAAGTCTTTGTAAATTGTCTCAATACAAATTATTTATTCACCTAATAAGAATAATAGTATTTCAATAGACAGAATCCGAACTGCATACATTAGTTGTTGCCAGGTTGGACAAACATTATGGCTTGACCTATCTAGCAACACATGCAGTTGCATTCTGACTATTGAAATAATTTGTATTGAGGCACTTCACAAAGACGTATGCATTAAAATTAGTTACATTACGAAACTGGCCTATTGCTGTGGTAGAACATCCCTTCACTGCTATTATGTAAAAATGTGTAGAACAGGTGAATATGCATGTGACACCTGTTCTACACATTTTTACATAATAGCAGGGAAGGATGTTCCTTTGTCTACCTGAGGAACTGTATATTTTATGCGCACGCGGCATATACTAGTACTGTACTAGATTTAGGAAAATCAAGGTTGACGCATTCTCGATCGCCGACTGAGACGACGTGACGCATGTGCAGTGCCTTAAAATGACGTCACACGTTGCAGTCAAAGCTGTCGACGTGCAAACCTAAAAGTCCCCATTGCCCGAGGTTTCCTCGCCATAGCAACGGATAATTTATGGAACCTGCATTCTGAATATCTAAATCAATATCACATAACAGATATGTAATAATTCATCGCCCGCGAGTGAGGACGAGCAGCAAGCACGAAATCGCGAACATATACTGAATGGGGCATTGTTCGAATACGAAATGGGCGTTTCCTCTGATCTTTTAAGATTTCGTTGTTAAGGCATAGCGCTCCTCCCTCGAGTGATCGTAGACAAACTGTGATTTGTGAAACATAAGTGGTCAAATGCAAATTGCCAGGTCTACAAACTATCGTACAAAAACTTGTTTTTATGTAGTCCCGAGTGTTTCATTCAGCTGTTCCAATTATTCCTCGAATTACCTGCGACGAATTGCAAATGTGGAATGACAGATGCAAATTACCCTCATGAGTGACGTAAGGCATTACAATCAGTTACATTTCTTGGCCCTATTCGGGAATTTCGCACCGAGGACCGGAATCGTTCGAGGGTCACCATTCAGAGCTTTTGGAGGGGTATAAAACCAGCACCTAAACGGCGCCTCCTTCACTTCTTTTGCCTGCGTTCAATCGGAGCTGCTACTCGACCTTACGCTAGATCTCTACCGAGCTTTCTCGTCGAACAGAACAACCGACCGACCCACGTCGTTCAAGATGAAGTTCATCGTATGCCTCCTGGCCCTCGTGGCCGTAGCTTCAGGCAAGCCTGTCATCAGCGGTCAGGACCAGAAGTACACCCTTGCTGATTCCAGCAAAGATCTAGAGGGCATCGCTCACATGGCTATCGTCGACTCACTTTCGCCTCTACACATCTCGCTCTCGTCTTTGGAATCTGCGGTAAGCTCCTTTTATTTTCTTTAAAAAAACGGTGACTGAATCTGCCTAGTCTCATCATTTTTCTCGAATTGTCTGAAAGTTGTGAAATGCCAAAGCAACACTATTTTACCTGGGAAAGCTTTTCATCTTGACTTACCTTCTTACATCTCCTACAACACTACATCGTCCAATTTTTTCACAATTTTCATATATTTGGTATGCAACCGAAATGGTATTTGAATCTGACCTCTGGAAATATAGACAAAAACGTTCACTCTTATTTTTCCTTGGTACAAATTTGTCATTTTGATCCAGATTTTTAATAGGCCTACCAATTGTCACTATTGCTCTCCAAGGTTTTTCAGTAAAGTACGTTTCTGAAGTAGAGCAGTTTCTTGCAATGTGTATCCTCTTGCTCTTGATGAAAATGTAGTGGTATAGAGTGGCTATCTCTGCTACGGATTTCAGATAAATACTTTGGATTATTTGTCTTCATTTTGGTATTGACACTTGCTTAAATTGAAATGTGTTTTTAAATGCTCAATTATTTTCTTTTACAGTGGAACAACCTCGTCAACATTGCTTCTCAGGAAGACTACTCTATCCCGGAACTTTCCATACCCAAAAGTAAGTATTTCGCTTCTCTTTAATATCATAAAACAGAAGGCTGGTCTTGTTCAAGCATCAGTAACATTACGCCACCTGTATGTCCATATTATAATTTGATATTGCAATTTACTTTCGGCCGTGATGTAGAATTCCTAGTTCCACTAAATATTAATCGCTTCCACCAGAAACTTTTACTTAGTCCCGGAGTTTTTTTAATTATTAAGACATTTTTTTAAAATTTGAAATAAAAACAAACAAATCAATCAGAACTTGAAAGTTACAACGCTTTCTTCAATTTTGTAGAACTTAAATCTGCTTGCTCCAAAATAAATGAATCGTTGATGTTCCCGTTATTGATTGATTTTTATTCGCCAAGCTTCCAACTTACAACAATATTAAAGAATAACGAATCGAAATTAAGTCAACTTGAATTGGAAAAACCACGAAAGTTTAAATTTAAAAAATCTAGGTTTCTAACAACTAAATTAATCGTGTCTTTCAGTCGACGTGAAGAGCATCTTGTCATGCAAGCCCAAGTATTCTCCCAAGTACCCTGTGGTCTTGCAGTACATCTCTGATCATTACGTCCAGGTCCAGGACCATATCGCCAACGCCAAGGAACTTGCAGAAGGACTAAAGTTCGTCTCGCAGCTCATCATGTACAAGAAGATCGACCACGGTAAGGAATTCCTTTATAATTGTATTGGTGTTTTTATTTTTAATCAATGTAAAATTGGAAAGAGTGTCCTTTATTCAAATATAATAGTAAAAATGATTCGAATCTCTTTAACAAAAAGTAGAGGTATTAAAAATACAATATTTCTGAAATTAGCATCTTAGGCTCAATAATTGGAGTAAATAAAAACTGAGTGAATATTATATTACGCAATAGATATCGGAAAGTAAAAACGTTGCATATCAAAATAATTCAAAATAACCAGATACTGCCTTATAAATATATTAAAAGATAGAAACTTTGCATTTTCAATCGGTCCTTGGATTATAATTAATATACTTTCATAATACTTATCATGTTTTGAGGTATTTTGGGGATATATATATATATATATATTAATTTTTTTTTTTTTTTTTTTTTTTTTTTTTTGGGGGGGGGGGAGGGGGGGGTCCCACAAACCGCCCTTTACAACTACTGCACATAAGATAAGTGTAATGTTTTGTGCTTTATCTTTAATATTCTGATCGCATTTCTCCTATACTAGATACCCTGGACTCTGTCTCTAAAATGTTGAGCGATTACTTGACGGCCTACGCATCGACAATCTCATCACTTAAAGCAGTCGTCTGTCAAGATCAAACAGCGCCCTCTCATCCTATGACCGAGTAAGTTCTTCGTTTTGTTTCATCCAAGTACGTAGCATGTCTTTTGATAACTAAAAACCGAATTATATGCAAATCTAAGCATGACAAAAAAAAGGTGAAAATGTAACATGGATAGCGCAAGAAAAAGCACCCATAGCAATTAAAAAAACACGAATAGAAAATTAAAATGACTACATAAAATCATCGAGATTATATTTCAAGAGTCTTTGAAAATGGCAAGAACAAATTTGTTTGCTGCTTGTAAGTATCGGCTGATGTAGATATACAGTAGGCTTGTGGATGCACCATGTGAGAGAGGGATGATTATGCACATTTTTGTTTATATTATCTAAAGTAGGATGTTACATGTTTTTGATACAGCGACAAGTTTGAATATAAGAGTCTTGGGAGTCGGGAGTAACTATTTTAAATTATTTTGTCAGTTGATAATCGAAGATCACCTATCTCAATCAATGAATAGAAATTCGACAAAATTAAATCTGGCTACATGAAATGAATTCCGAGAAGAAAAAATACCTAAACTTTAAAGTTTATGCAGGAGATATTAAAATATGCAAAAATATATTCATCTTTTGGGTGGATTAATATAATAGACAACATAATTAATTTACTTATTCAGGAGTTACATGGACACACCCCTGGCAATGATCTTGAAAGGGTAGGTGACACTGCTTTTTCGTATTAAAGATATAATGCCTTTAAATCTTATTCCCAGTTGCAGTCGAGTTTTTAACAGTTTTAAATTGGAATTTGCCTCCCTCTATCGGAACATTATCGCCCCCCCCCCACCACTTCTGCGCTAATCAACCTTTGAATACATTTCGTTTTTATCTCGATAGAAATTCATTAAGCCTGCCTAATGCTATGGTCACAAAACCCAAAAGTAGCCTGCTCGGCGGCCGAGCGGCGAGTTTTTAACCAATTCTGCCCGGCGGCTGCCCGGCCACCGAGCGGCGGCCGCCCAGGCACCGCTCGTTTTTAGGGCATCGCTCGGTCGCCGCTGAAGTTTTAGCGCGGAGTTAAAATTTGGGCGGCGCCTGCTCACTTTTTACTCGCCGCCCAAAATACGCTCGGTGCCTGGGCGGTCGCCGCCCGGGCACCAACCTAGTTGCTGGGCGATGCCTAACTTCCAGCAGCGACCGAGCAGGCTACTGATCGGTCGGTCGCTGCTCAGATTTGTGACCATAGCTTTAGTAAACGCCTTAAAATATCTAATTCAAATTTAAATATTATTTGTTGATCTCATGTAGTAGCTTTGAATTTTAATGAAACAATATTTTGCCTTCCCCCGTTTGTCAACAGCACCATGCCTACTGTAAGTATCGTATAAATTCATCACCACCAATCTTCGTTGTCAAGTAATTTTCATATTAAAACTGAAATTAATAGATATGAGAGGATATGGTAAAGGCTATTGCCAGGTTTGGAAATTTAGATATCCATTAACTCTGATCCGATGTTGCTCGGTAAATATTGCTGCATTCTCCCCTACGTATTAAGACATAGGGTTTCTTAACTCCTTATGACATATTTTACGGAGCATTCACGCTGTCGAAACGTGTAATATTATTTTTAATTCGTGTACCTTATGTTGAAAATTTGTCTTCATTAAAAAAAAGTTCCCGGTAGACATTTTGTAACTTTGCATAATTCTCAAATTTATCTTTTAATGACACGAAACGTAGCACGTTTACATGAAACATATTTCCCCTTACATATAGTTACTCTACTGCTACAATAATGACAATGCAAATTCATTTTCCCTATTTTCTCTCCTTTCTCTCCTTATCAGGGCGGTGGAGTTGGTAAAGGGTGAGTAATGAAAACAAATTAAATCTTTCTGTAGAGCATATATCTTTATACATGAATAACGGAATACCTGCAGTCAATCAATATTAGTTTTAATTAATCTCATACGAAATGCGTAGATGTCTTCATCTAAAACTATTCATTTACCAAGACTAGATCATGCATGTCATATTTTAAATACAATTTCCCCTTTATATCCCTAACACAGCTTTGCACTTGGCGTGAGTATATCGAACACAAATCAGTTATATTTCTCCAGGGTACTGTGTCTTGGGATGATTTGTCCTTGTGGATCTTTGTCCGGGGTAGAATAGTTTTAGTACATATTGGTAATCTAAGGGTGCGTTTAAGCTTAAATTTTGAAGGCAGAATGAGCGATTTGTAACGCTCATCGTAAACGCTCATCGTAATCGCAGTTCCACGGTGTACTGTTTATGCTCACTTCTCTGGCTCCTCCAGGCAATTCTCCCTGGGTGGCCTTAATTGGCCTTGCAGCTGGATTCGCAACCTTCAAATGCGCATGCTATGTAGACCATGGTCTGCGTAGACCCACTAGAGGTCAGTGCGTTGACCCCATTTAAACGCGTTTACAAATTGTAAACGCATCTTTTTGCGAGTTTACGATCGGCGATCGTGATCGCCGTTTTTCGGTGATTCTACAAAAGTGAGAAAGGACGCAACCGTGTTTTAAACTAGACGCGTAACAGATGCCTGATTCTGGCCAGAAAAAGTTAAAGATAAACTCCAGTTCTGGTAAAAAAAAAAAAAATAATTCTCACAGAATCAAACGAAACTTACACTGAATGTTCAAGATTACAAATAAATGACATGTGCCAAACAATTTTGGAAGAAAATGTATACTGGCTGAGTAATGAGCATAGAAAGACAAGGAAATCAAGGTAGTACTAGCCCCGACACCATGTGTGTTGTCCCATATATAGCTTTCTGTGTACAGTGCTTGTTACTTTACCAAGACTCGGTCAAATTTATTATGATTTTGATGACTCCAGAACCTTGCAGTGCACACCAATACTTACATGCTACATGATCAACTGTTTCTGATCCTTTCCACGCCTTTTCTTTCACAATGCAATCGCATTACCAGTACTAAAGTTTATCTTTAAGCATAAACACGCCCTTACATAGTTATATAGGTTAAAATCATCCGGGAGAAATTGTCCTAATGTCTCGGTGGCACTCGTGCAAGGGTAATACAGTTTGGGGTTATGTATGATTCATGGTAACTTGAATAATTGTAACCTCCCTGGAAAAAGATGTGTTTATCACGAATTTTACCAGATTTTCTTTTTCGTATTACCTTTTTTTACACACCTTTTCCCCTCTTCTCTCCTTATTAGGGCGGTGGAGTTGGCAAAGGGTGAGTAGTTTTATTATTACATGTACCAACTTCAAAATTAACCTTCAAATTTCGCTTTCTATTTTTTTGGTTTCATCATACTTTTTGTATGAAACTTAAATTCATCGTTTAACAATGTTAAATCTGAAATGCAAATGATTCTTAGTGTTATCAGTGTCTGTGATATGGTGTAATATTGAAGCCCTAAACAAATTGCGCACCAAAATATCACAATGCCTCGAAAAAGAGTGACCGGTTTTACCATACTATTTTACCCAATATTCCAAGTTATGAGGTAATACAGGGACATAATTCCAACCTGTTAATTCGCCATATATTCATATAGTCATATTTTAAATACATTTCCCCTCTTTTTCTTTCCCCAACACAGCTTTGCACTTGGCGTGAGTATATCAAACACAACTAAACTAAAGCAGTTATATTTCTCCGGGGTACTGTTGTCTTGGGGTGATTTGTCCTTGGTGAATGTTTGTCCAGGGTAGAATAGTTGTTGGTAATCTTACATAATTATATAGGTTAAAATCGTGCGGGAGAAAGAAAAGAGTGTTTCGGTGGCATTTACGCGAGGGTCAACAAATTTGGGGTTATGTATGCTCTGGGGTAATTAGCTTCGAATAATTTAAACTTCCCTGGAAAAAAAAAGGATGCGTTTATTACATATTTGACCTGACCAATTTTTTTTCGGATTACCCTGTTTTTTACACACCTTTCCCCTCTTTTCTCCTCATTAGGGCGGTGGAGTTAGCAAAGGGTGAGTAGCTTTAGTATTACCAACTTCAAAATTAACCTTCAAATTTCGCTTTCTATTTGTTTGGATTCATCATACTTCTAGTATGGATCTTAAGGTGATAACATGTTTTTCTTTATTTCCACATATCTCCTCAGATTCGACTTGAACGTAAGTAGTCTTATTTTTTTTTGCGCAACATGGGGAGGAAATGTAGCCAAACATATCAAGTTTCCACTTGGCAATTACTTAGATGTTTTTGTAATCAACCTTTATTTTTTCTTTATTTTTATCCACAGGGCGGTGGAGTTGGAAAGGGGTGAGTATTTCATTGTTAATAACTCTATGTAACTAAAGACAAATGTTGTTGCGATAATGAGAACAAAAATACAAACTTTCCGTTTATTGATGTTAGAAATAATCATTTTTCACTTCTCTTTCCCATTCAGCTTTGACTTGAACGTAAGTATGGCTATTCCTATTTTATTATTATTTTCATATTGGAGGGGGTAGGTAGCTTAAGACGCAACAAAACGTAGCATGTTGACATGAAATGTATGTAACCTTTTTAATACATATAATTCGCCACAATAAATGACAATGTAAATTTATTTTCCCTATTTTCTCTCCTTGTCAGGGCGGTGGAGTTAGCAAAGGGTTAGTATTAAAATATTTAAGTTACTTCCCTCTTCTAAACACTTTAATTCTGCTTTACATCTCATTGTATCATTTGTTATATTGAACTTGGAAGTAATGAAACATTATTATCCACAATTCATCCTCACAGATTCGACTTGAACGTAAGTACTCATTTCTTTTAAATACGCATCAACTTAAACTTTCCACATATTATTATGAAAAGAGCCACACAAATTTTGCCCCTTCTACATTGCAAAGTATTACATTTGTTTTATTCATATAAACTTTTCCATGTTTTTTCTTTGAATTTGAAAACAGGGCGGTGGAGTTGGGAAAGGGTGAGTGTTAAATTAAATTATCCTGTACGTAATATAAATGATTATATTAGAATATTCAAATGGTTCATGTCTGTATTCGTAGCTAGTAATAAAATCAACTTTGTATTCAATAATTATTTGAAATTTCACTTTTACTCTTTTTTTTTTATACAGCTTTGACTTCAACGTAAGTATGATTTATTTTATTTTAGCACGGTGGCATACTTCAGCCAATGGCTGTTCTTCAGCATGGCCGTACATATAAAAAGCAATCACAATTTTACAAAGAAACGTACATTATATTATTCCTAAAATAATAGTTTTTTTAGATTTAACTTCTTTACGGGGGCTGTAGCGGGCTGTAGCGAACAAACAATGTAGTTTGATATAATTTGTTGACCTACATGTGCTGAAATTACATTTCCTTTATAATATTAATCCGTTTTCCATGTTCTCCTTGTCAGGGCGGTGGAGTTAGCAAAGGGTGAGTATTGAAACATTTAGTTCTTCTCTCGTAAGACCAAAGCTTTATACATTTTCGTATTTCAGCATATAACTGAACTAAAATAATGACATTTTCTTTTCCACTTTTTCTGCTCACAGATTCGACTTGAACGTAAGTAGTCTTTTGTTATATATGCATCAGTTTTATAGGGGAGGAGAGCTGTATTGCCTAACCAAAACGCATCTTTCCACAATTATACATAAAATATTTGTCACTTTCTACATTGAAAAGGTTCTCGTGCTAAACGAGTGTAGTTCTCATGTTATGTATAAAATAATTTTTTACTCTTTTCTCGTTACCAGGGCGGTGGAGTTAGCAAAGGGTAAGTCTTAAAAGATTTAAATAGTACATTGATAGCTAACAATACATATTTTACTTGTACTTGTGTATTTACCATTTTTCGTAACAAAATATAACTTCTATATTTTCATTTCATTTTTCTCTCACGCAGCTTTGACTTGAACGTAAGTATGGCTATTCATTTCAGTGTATTTTTCTTTGTGCTCATTTCGGTTACAAAACAACAAGAGTGATAGTGTATGGTATTAGCATATGCATATATAATTATATGAGAAGGGCAAGAATTTGTTTGTACTCCTTTCCCCATCTGTCCTTGTTTAGCCAGAAATATGATGACTTTGGCCCCATCTTTCCGCACTTGATAATAACCATTTCAAATTTGTTATTTTCCCATCTTATTCGTGAACAGGGCGGTGGAGTAGGCAAAGGGTGAGAAATACTCGGTATTTTGATTATTCAATTATTACAAGTTAAATTCTTAATTTACCCTTTTGGATAAGAAAGACACAATTACAGGCACAATTATTGAACGAGTGTTATTTTTTTCCTCCCAATTCTCTCCAGTTTCGCTTTGGGCGTAAGTATAGTTTTCATTGTTTTGTAATATTGACTTGCCAAATATTTTGAGCAATAACATTTATTATAATAAATTTAAAATATATTTTACTTTCCTGATCTCTCGAGTGACTTGGGTCTTAATTAAAACATTTCCTCCCCCCATTTCTTTCTCCATTTCCTCAATAGGGTGGTGGAGTTGGCAAAGGGTGAGTTACTTATTACCAATATCGTTTATGATTATCAGATCACAACTGCATTAATAATCCAAATACATGTACATACAGATTTTATTTATTGCATAAGTAATGTTCCACGTATTATTTTCCTTTATCTTTTTTGCTTTACGACAGATTCAGCCTCACCGTGAGTATAACTTAATAAGCCATCAAGAAAAGTTATATTCATGTATGGACTTTCATTCTATAAATTATTTATCATTGTAGTGAAAGCTAAACTCTGTATCATCCCCGGATGTGTACAGGCTCTGCCTGGCTCTAATGTTTTTTTTTTTCTCCACAGGGAGGAGGCGTCGGCAGGGAAATCGAACCTGAAGGCTGGTAATCGACGTTGATTATCTGGCGCTCCAGATAAGGTATTCTCTTTATTCCATTTATTAAAGACGAGACTTGCATTTTAATAAATACAAATATCTTTTGAAATGAACTCCTTCTCCCTTTCAAATTTTCGTTTTTGCTTAAATAATTGAGCCCAGAATTCTGGATCATCTCCCACCCAATTCCGGATCATCCCCCTGGTATTAAGACTGTCAACTGTTTTGAATACAATTTATCAGTCACTGATTGACCTTTTGTCCTTTTTCCGCAGATCTGATCTGACCTGACCTGACATCAAATGCCAAGCGCCCGGACGTATACACGGAATTTACTAATTTCCATTTTTTACACCGATTTCAATACTTTGGTCGTGCCTGTCCAATGATACAAATATGTATTAAATAATAGCATTAAATGCAACTAGATTTTGTCAATTTTATTCATTCAATGGTCGTTGGTTAATTTAGTGTGTGTTTGGGGTTTACTGAATAGTAAATCGGTGGTCGTTTATACGAAGCATGAGCAGACGTGTATGAAATTGATTGTAGTGTAAATGATTGCATGATTGCTGTCGGTGAGAATTAGTTCAGAATATTTTTAAGAGGAAGGTTCAGCGAAGAGTCGTGGAATAAGCACGTAAGTTGCGTGAGGGATACGAAGTGTTTGAGAGCGGTTTGAAATGCGGTAATTGCAAATGATTATTGGTTGACAAGAGTGCGATTCTCTAGCTCATTTCCCTCGCTTTCATTCAGCTCCTTTCTCTTTATCATACTCCCCCCCCCCCCCTTCTCTCTCTCTCTCTTCCTTTGCTCTCGTCCCCTCCTGTCTCTTGTCTCTCCCGCCTCGTCTTTGTATTCAAATCTCGTTCTCTCCTTTTTCGTTTGCAATATCTCTCTGGCTCTTCTCATCCCTGGAACCTCGCCTCATTAATCCTCATTCTCTCCTGCTCCTATTTCCGCATTTTTAATTCTTGTCTCCTTTCTTCACGTCTATTCTATGCCTAATGTGAGTTTTTCACCTTGTTCTTATCATTACTTCCGTTTACTTGTGTTTCGTTTTGTCAATACTGTCTTCTCCCACGCTCTAATTATTGTCTCCAACCTAAACATTCCATAAGACAGATCACACTAATTTAAGAAAAAAAGTAAAACGAAAGTTTCACGATGGTTTGCCTAGGGAAACGGATAGCACAAGGGTAGTGAGCACTAATTTCTTTTTTGGCCCTCAAATTTGAAAAAAATCGCCCCCCCCCCCCCCCCTTGAGCGCCAGGGGAGGGGGCCCATCTCCCCCTTGACCATAAATACTTAGATAAAAAATCTTACATTCTATCCAAATTATAATTATTTCTTCGGTAGTTTTTTTTGTTTGTTTTATTCATGCAGGGCGGTCCAAAGTAAGTTTTAAGTTATCGCGTCTTAATCTTCAAATAGGAAAAGCCAATTTATTTTCGGAACCATGGTATCTACATTATGACAGTCGTCACCCCCACCCCCCCCCTCCATCCCCACTAATAACGCACTTGGTTTTGTGTTTTTGATTTAAAAAAAAAACTTGAATCACGATCGCAACTGCTTTCGAAAAATTAACTCAAGGTACTTACAGTATCCTCGTCCATTACCCTTTGAAACGTGCGAACAATACAATGTTGTAGGCTTATTACATAATCCAGAAATGATTTTTATGGGATACCATCATGACAATGGAATAATGAAATTGCCCTTAGTTAATTGCAATCGTGTTTTGAATATAGAACGGAAGGGTTTGATTACCTTTCTTGAGCAGCACATAAAGGCTCCTGATCGTGTACCCCTATAGAGGATACCATAGACATCATCCGGGTTTTCCGATGTGAGGTCATAGACCTCTGCTAGACCACCGGTCAGGTCAACGAACGCGTCTGCCGCCATGCCGCCTGATAATCCACTGTAACTACCATGTAATCTAGAAACAACAAATATAAATAATTGATTGGAATCAAATCCCGATATGATTATCAACAAAGCAAAACGAAATAGATTAATTTTAAATAGGAACAAACCCCTCAATGAAACATAAGGCAAATTGTATAAAAAAAATGAACGATATCCTCGACAAAATTAATTAGCGATATCGTCATTTTCACAAAAGACAACAGGAGCATATCATTTAATAGAAACAAAACTTCAGACAGAAACAAAAAGGGTGAATTATGTCAGACATCAGAATTTGCATCAAACGTATACAAGGGAAATTCGGAGAAAGCAATTCAACCCAGTAGCGTATCTTAGTGGGGGCAAATGCAAGATAGATGGAGAAGGGAGCTGAGCTCAATCGCTTTGCTCCTACTTATATATATCTAGGATATCATAAATTCGCAACCCCAATATGCCAAAGTATAGCATTTTCAAAAGTTTAAAATTCTATATATTCAAATATGTCGGCTGTTCCTGGAGTACATATTTCCAGTGTTAAACGATCAGCTCCCTTAGTGCCTTCTCTCTAATAAAAAACATGGGTTAACTTGATTTCAATCAGGGGGGGGGGGGCAAACAAATTGTGCAAATATTTCCATGTGAAAAAAACACACAAATGTTTCACCTATTTACAAATCTACCATAAAAAGGAATTCACATTTCCAAATTTTATCGGTGTTGCCGGCAAGCTCTAAAACCCCAAATTAGCAGAGAACATTTTGGAGTGGGAGAGGGTAAAGAGTAAAGACACACCCCAAACATTACCCGTCCGTACCTACGTCCCTGATTGCATATATAATATTAATAATGCTTTAGCTGCTTACTTGGCATATGCCTTCTCTACAAGTGACGGCCAGAACTCGTTAGGATCGCTGGAGCTGGCGAAGACTCGTCGGCCCTGGTTCACTGGAAGACGGTCATCGATTACTACGGTTATCCATCGGCCAAACCGCCAGAACCGAAACCGAAACATGCCGTTGTAACCGTCTGTAAAGCTCTGGTCGCTTGGTATAATCTACAGATAAATAATAACGAAAAATTTATGGAAATAAATTGTAATTTGTCTACAAATATGGCCGCCTATATCCGCTTGCCTTTCCCTCTCCTTCTCTCTCCCTCTCTTTCTCTCTCCTTCCTCTCCAAATGTCGTTCAACAAGTAAGGGCATATGAAGGGGGTAATTAGAGAGGATAGAGAGGAGGCTGAAAGAAAAGGGAGCGGCTTCAAATCATGTAAAGAAGGGGGAGAGAGAAAGAGAGAGAGAGAGAGAGGGCGAGGGGGAGAGAGAGGGGGGGGGGGGGTGGTGATTGATAGAGGGGTGAATATGTAGAACGCATCCGGGGAAAACTTAATAATTTATGATTTGCTTGTCATTATTTTTACACGCTATTGTGTGCCGATGCGACTCCTAGTTTGCCAAATGAATGAGAAAGGTATTATAACAATATCCAGAGAGGAATAGGGAAAGAGAATTGTAGAAATAAACGAACCTTCTGAATGAGAGCAGGCATCTTGGCGATAGCTGAGAGTGAGGCTAAAAACCAGCAATCTCCGAGGTTTCCCTGGACAACATCTTGTCTGCTGAATCCATCAACGACTAGACGCGGATTGTCAACAAGTTCCTGAAAATAAAAACAAAATACAGTGCCGTGTCTTATAAATATTTTAAACTCAATAGTGGTTCAAGAGGGGGCTTTGGGGCTTGAGCCCACAAATATTTTGTTCAAGCTCCTCTAACCGCCAAAAAAATCTTCAAGCCCCCCCCCCCCCCCCCCCCCATTCTCGATTGCAAATAAAATCACCGAGGCGCATAGAGGAAAAAGAAGGTTAGAACCCAAACTACATCCACATACATGTACGGTTGTGCCCCTCCTTATGGTGGATACGCCATGCTGTCAAAAATAGTGGTGAGGTCTACTACGGGTATTGACAGGGCGGCATAATTATTTGGAGTTTGGGCCTGATCAAATTAAGGAGATTTTATTGCATATAAATAATGAATTTATAAGAATTTAGAGTGTAATATTATGGTACTTGTATCATATTGGCTGGAAAAAAACTCGACACTTAAAGAATTAATGTACAAGCGTGCAATAAAAAATATACAAAACGTCACTTGGGAGGTTTTTAATATGTCTGTTCATATCTTTTTGTCATATTTAACTGCGGAGCATGCAATATTTTCATGATATAAATACACTTACAAAGGGTCTCTTCCACACAATGTTGCTTGCGTCTCGTGAACCATCGGAGAAAACTGATTCCGGTTCGGCTGGGAAATCGGGATCCTCAAATAACCCTTCGCTGTTGATGTGACTAGCGGGTGCTTCATAATCCTGAGAGAGAGAGAGAGAGAGAGAGAGAGAATGGGGTTGTGGAAGAGAGATTTTAAGTGAAAGAGAATGGTGTAGAGAGAGAGAGAGAGAGTCAGACGCGAAGAGAGAGGGAAAGAGATGGAGAGAGATAGAGAGAAAGGAGAGTGAGAGAGTGGGAGAGAGAGAGAGAGAGAGAGATATTCATGAGATGGATGGAAAGAACGGAGATGCGAAGGAAGGGGAGAGACAAATTGATATATTTCATCGATTCGTTGTAGAAATAAAATGACCTTCCTTCTAAAAAAAAATGGAATCTCAAAGAAATTCAATAAGTAGGCCTATTCATTAAACTCTATTTATAGTCAGTAGAAAAGGCAATAAAATGCAAATCGTGATGTTGACAGGTCACTGGATGAAGAAAATAGAAATAGCGCTGCGTTGAAGAAAAAAATGATTGGAATTGTAGAAGACAGTGTATAATGGACCGATAAAATTGGCTTCAATCAATACATCACAGGAGAGAAAATATAATATTAAGTCTCACTGTCACAGTCATGGAGCACGATTTTACCACGTGTACAATTTTTTTTGTATTGGTACATGCTGGTCTATTATACCAACTCCCGGTTCGGAGGCTGATTGCAGTATTTCCCCACACATCTCTGTTTTCTGCAATCCTAATTAAGTACTCCTTGACAGTGTCATTCCACTCCATGTCTTAATATTCACAGTAGTTCTTTAAATGTATTGTAAAAGTATCTTCACAGAACGGGGAAATTAGAGCCTCGTATGAGAGTTTTGGTTTACCTCCCCTTTGGTCCTGCTGGTACGTTCTATCTTTTCTTCAAATAAATCTTTCAAGAGACTCTGATGTTTATCAATATGGCCAAAGTATTTTCCCTTTCTTTCTTGAACCATTCCAATCGGGATATTTGTTTAAGCCCTGTCATATCATGCAGTATTTCTCTGTTAGTTTTCATATCTTTCCATGATATTCTCATCATTCTCCTGTACACCCTCATGGAACAATTTAATCAGGCTGGTTTGCGGAGTTGTCTAGCGTTGTGTTTCAGATAATTAAAAAAAACGATATGTACCCAGATTAAAAGTTCGTAACTGTCGATGCCATCTGATTACCATGACTACTGTTTACCTTAATGGATACATGCTGAGTTGTTATATAAGCATTTTTGTTATCAGCGCCGTTGCCAGGCAATTCGCCGTGATATTATTGTGTTGTGTCGACGATCACTATTTCACTTTTCATGTCGTCTAATAAGAGCCAGAAGGGCCTGAACTCAACGCAAAGCCTTTGCATTCACAAAATGATTATTTTTTCGTATTATTCAAATGATCATGTTAGTTTGAGCTATTCTCTCCTCTGCCGTTTTACAACCTTTATGGACACACGATCGCGACTATTTTCGAAGAAAAACCCAAAGCAATCTTAATGCCGTATGTCCAATAGAGAGTAATTATTCGGATTCAGTTACGTCATGTTCATGCTCGCACATTTTGATATAGATGACGTACATGACTACATCAATTTATTTTTCGAAATGCTTCGTCTTTGATATTTTTCTTTCATTTTGGTGCATGTAAATTGTAATCATCTGTAGGCTATAAATCTACAAATTTATTATCAAATATATATATTTTGGGGGAAATATTGTTTTATTTATTTTTATTTCAACACAAAATCAATTTGAATTTCATAAAAAAATATAATATGCATAATATTTCCTCTCCATTTTTATTGCCTGGACTCTTCTTTATAAAAAAATGAAGATGTTTTCAATTGGGCGTATAGTTCAACTGACGGTTTTGTAAATACATTGAATATAATGATACACGTATTACACAACTATCACTACCACGACACCGAAACCACCATAACCACCATTACCACCACACAAAAAGGCCTTAATATTATCATAATTATGAATGTTAATATCATTATGAATACAAATTTTCATTATCATCATTATTTTCATTATTATCATTATTATCATTATTATTATCATTATCATAATTATCATTATTACCATTATTATCATGATTATTATTATCATCGTCATTATTATCAACTATTATTACCATTACCACAATTATTATCATCATTATCACTCATAAACCAGTGGGATTGGTATACCTTGTCAGAGGTAAGAACAAGCTGCCCATCTGGATGTGTTTCAAAGTCTTCGACATCATCACCGTTTTCAAGCACGTCGGCCTCGTCAGTATTGTTAATGGGCGATGGCGGCTGTTCAGAATACAACCACAGGTCCCCGGGATCGTTGACCAAGTTTGGCCTTGCATTGACCGCTGTGAGAGGGGGATCAGGGACGCGGTTAGTCCGCAGCGGTGATGTATACGGAGGAGGCGGTTCGTTTGGCTTGAAGACAGGTGCACGCTGTGGGTAGCCACTGCTGTAGTTACCGTAAGGGCTCTCGACGTAACCGCGGTTAGTGCTCGGTTGAGCTGTGCGGCTGTAAGGTGGGGGCGGTGGACGACCGGCTAGGATATCATTACTTTCTCTTGTATGTAATCGGCCTGGCGGTGCCTGGGTCTGCTGGAAATGGGCATTAGGATCAACTCCCGATGTCTCACTTCCACAGAGCGATGGTGAAGAACCCATGATCCAAGATCAAGCTTTTCAATTCATCTCATTCCCAGGAATATTTTAAACTTGAATACAATCATGTTCGACGACAATATAGAACGCGACTACACTATGATATAATCTGTGATCCATAGACATAGACAGAAATATATGAAGAATATATTCATAACGTACAAGTCCCGTTGAACGCAAAACCTGGGATTGCTCCGAATGACGTTGGTTCAATTTCCTGCGTTAAAATCACCGCTATATTCCACAATATGAGATGGCAATCAAGATGGATCCTAGATTTCAAAATGAGCTGCAATATATCACAATCACAAGATATACGTGTAATCATATACAAATAAAAGTACGTTGGCTTTAAGTATAGAAGCTACGATATACCCTCCGTTATTATTGATGTGTTGATATACTCTCCCGGTATACTCGGCGCTTTCTACATGCTAGGGTAGACAGTTGGACGATTGGACAGGGGTCGATCGCACACAAAGCATAGACGATTCAAGGGTACTCGATTCTATTCATTTGCTAGCGAAAGCATACGGCTCGCTCGCTCGCATGCCTCCAGTTCTGAGCAATCCAACGCGAACAAGTGCGGCAGGTTGTACGACGAGCTTTGGTAACCATGGAAACAAGACGCGCGCGAACGATTGCGGTGAATGGGCCGTTGCTGTTGAGTGTTGGAGGTGTCTGCTTGTCGCAGTGGAGAGTGCTTAGAATTTCAAAGGGTTCTTTATATCGCCCCTTCTTTGTTTTATGCACCCCCCGGATGCACCCCTGTTGAGCCCTATTCTGTCTGTCGGTCTGTATTTACTTTCTCCCTCAGTCGACATTCTCTCTTCTCACCACTGTCTATCTAACTCTAATTTCTTCCTCCCTCCTTTCTCATGCATTCGATCTCAGTCAGAGGCGGCGGAGCGACTTCCAAAGTGGGGGGGGGGGGGGGGGGGGGGGGGGGCACCAACAAAAAAGGGCACTTTCTGGGGAAAAAGGGCACCTACAAAGGGAAATCTCAAAGCGAAAATAAACAATTTTTAGACATTGGTATATACCCCTAAAATTTGATTACATTATCAGGGATGATTTCAATATTTGTTTCTCTTTATACATCGTATACAATATTGCTTTTTAAAGCATCATACCTTGTAGTTGGGTGTGATGGTCGAAAAAATAATTTGCGAGCGAGGACAAATATAAGATTTGTGAGGTCACAGTGCGAAAACTACAGCTTATAAAGAGGAAAAAAACAATCCTCATCGGATTATAAATAAGCACATTTTCATAACAGCAAACTGAAAAGACCTTTGATAAGTAACATAATTATAACATCTATAAATGTGAGCGAGCGTAGCGAGCGAGCTTTGGGAGATATTGCTCTTAGTCGCTTGAAATTAGGGGCACGTTTAATGATGAGAGGATAGGGGGACACTTATCGAAGGGATAAGACACTTATTAGAAAATAAAAGGAGCACGTGTCAAAGTACAAAGGGTTATTATCAGAGGTGAAAATGGGGCACTCACCAGCGGGGATGAAAAGGCACTTACGAGAATGGAAATTGGGCATTTGTCGACGGAAAAGAGGCAACCATCAGATTTTGATATGAAAGAGGCACTTATGAGAATGAAAAAAGGGGCACTAATAATAAAGGGAAATGTGCATTTGTTGAAAGAAAAGGAGCACCGATCAGATTTTGATAGGGGCATTTATTGGAGGTGAAAGGGGGCTTTTATGAAAAGCGGAAATTATGAAGGAAAAAGAGCATTTATTAGGAAGGAAAAGGGGCACGTGTCAAAATAAAAGGGGGTGCCATTAGAGATGAAAAGCACTTATCAGGAGGAAAAGGGGGCACTTGTCAAAATAAAACGATTGTCTCTCAGAATTGAATAGGGTCATTTACCAGACATGAAAAGGAGCACTAGTAGGAGAATGAAAAAGGACTATTTTCATAGGTGAAAAGGGGCATTTATGAAAAGGCGAAGGGCTCTTTGTTAAATGGGGGCACTTATTATAAGGAAAAGGGGCACTTATTAGAAAGGAAAGGGGGCACATGTGAAAATATAAGGTGCGCTTATCCGAGTTAAAAAGAGGTAGTTATTACAAGGGAAAGGGGCAATTGTCAAAGTAAAAGGGGCACCTCTAAGATTTGAATAGGGCAATTATCAGAGGTGAAGGAGGCGCTTAACAAAAGTGAAAAGGGGCGCTTCTCGTATCCGAAAAGAGGCACTTACTAGAGATTAAAAAGGGCCCTTATGAGAATGGAAAATAGACACTTATTGCAAAGGAAACTGGGAACTTGTCTAGGAAAACAGGTACGTGTCAAAATAAAAGGGGCACATATCAGAGGTGGAAAGGAGAGGGGCACTTTTAAAAATTAACAGGGGCACATATCAAAGTAATAGGGGCACTTTTTCTGTAAAAAGGGGCGCTTCTTACAAAGTTAAAGGGGCACTTTTCCCATGGAAAAAGGGGCACTTTCTGGGTACTTGAAAAAGTGTGCCCCCCCTGCCCCCCCCCCCCCCCCCCGGGTCCGCCGCCTCTGATCTCAGTTTATCTTCCGTTCTCTTTATTCCTGGCTATTCTCAACCATTTCCTTCTCTCTCTCTCTTTCATTCATTCACCCCCTCTCTATCTCATTCCGTCTCTTTCTAACTCTCTTTCTCTCTCTCCCTGCCTTCTCTGTGTATCTCTTTCAATCGCCCTCTCTCTATTTCCCTCCCCCCATCTGTCTAACCGTCTTTTGTTTCCTCCCTCTTCCTCTCTCATTTCCCACTCTATCTCCTCTCTTTCTCCTACTATGTGTCTGCTTATATGTTTTACTGTCCCATTCTTTGCCTCTTTCTTAATACCACCTGCCTCTCTTTCCTTTCTTATTCTTTCCTTCTCATTCTGCTGCTCTGTATAACTCTTTTCCTTCCTAGCTCTCTCTCTCTCTCTCTCTCTCTGTTTCCTTTTCCCCTTGCTCTTTCACTCCTAGTCTGTCTCTTTTGGGGTTATTTTCCAACTCTCTACCTTTTTTCTCGGGAGTCTCTACTTCTCTCTGGGACGCGATTCTAAACATGGTATTGACAAACACCATTCGCCTGCATTAGCACCTCTTTACATTATCTTATAATCAAATACTACTGAAATGAAATGTCCTCGTTTCTAAAATACAAAAGTGGTTGGCTCTTTAAAAAAAAGCTGACGAAAAGCACAAATGATTCAACATTAATTTCATCACTATATTTACGAACACTATACGAGAAATCAAATTTCTCCTGACTGCACCAACCTCTGTCCTATTGGTTCATAATCAATTATGAACCAATTAGTGTACTACTCAGTATTTGCCGAAAGCAAAATACAGAGTGCAATATAGCGAACGTACCATGAATGTGATGACACTATTGATAATGGCTAATGGAAGCATACTGTGCGGATTATGTAACTTCTTGACGGCAAGGTCGTAGATTATGCTCTTCAGATATTCCCTATGATGACAGTGATGGATGGTCCTAACTACGGTACATGGATATATCAAGGGATTGGAAGTTAACAATTATATGCTGAATGCACAATCTTCATTAGGTCATTTGGGTCAATTTTATTCAAAAACATGATTTCTTTTGGTTTCAGGTCTAAGAATTGGAAGGCCTATTTATTTTGGCCCCCCCCCCACCCTCAATCTATGTTGTCTACATTCCGAAATGCAATGTCATGTGATATAATGTATTGTTATTAATTGTAATGAAATGCCATTTAATTCAATATGATGTATTTATGTATAATTGTAGTAGATTTGTATGTACAGAGCATATAGTCTAGATGGATAGAGATACATGATGCACTCTATAAGCCAAAGATTTCACCATGATCATCATCAGCATTATTATTGTTATTATTACTTTATTAAACTCAGGCTCAACCATATATTTTCAGTGAGAGAGACAATTCCCTTAGCTAGGAAACAACATTAAAATGTTTTTTGTCAAATAATCATGATATCTGGAAGAGAAAGAAAAAAATCAGTAAAATACATCAACAACAAACAAAGTAGAAGCAAACAAAACATACAAGTATTCACATTTTTATTATCAATATTCAATAACATTGAATGAAAGTAACATTAAAAAAATAACCACTTAGACGTTGTCTAAAATAACATGTTAATAATTGAAATGGCAAAAATACACAATTGAGAATTCTCAAATAATGATGGAAATGAGATTGAAATTATTATAACTCACATTTAAAAGAACAAATTTACAAGATTCACATGGTGCAGTGAAAATATACTATACTCAAATATGTAAAGCATATATGCATTATGCTATGAAAAATAGATGTGTACATGTATTAAATATCTCTATAGAATGTAATGAGAATAATGATGTTTTGGGAGGGGAATAAAAGATAATCATTGATGGATTATTATTCATCAAATTAGAAGTTCAGAGTCATAATTTCAATTTTTCTTGTTTTCACCTCACCTGGAGCAACTCCTCTAATTTAGACAGCTCTGGGGGTGTTTCACAAAGATTACCGGTATAAGCCAAACTTAACTCTAAGTTGGGCTTAAAAATTATGGAGAGCCATTTGTAGCCTTATAATGAAATATATTCAAAAGCAAAAATTTAATTATTTTAGACGTTTCATAAATTCCCCATCAAGAACATGAAATCTCCCATGATAAAAGAAAATATGAATGATTTGAATCAACATTTTATGCCTTTTAAAGGTAATACAAAGTTTTGGTATGGGGTCGTGAATTTGGTTCAAATGAACATATTGGAAGCATATGCGATCCTACAATATTCACTGATCGTTGTCGCGGTCGAAATCGACTTTAAAGTTATGAAATTGTAAATAATAAACACTTTATGTTGTATAGCTCCCTCTCAAGGTCAAGATATTAATAAAGCTATAAAACAATGTTTCTTGACTAAAATCGACCGATTGGCTATTCCCGTTTAAATGATATACCACAACTACATAATCTGAGATTTTCATGGTCAGAGCTACCATTGTACGGCCGTAGGAGCTACCGTATTTGAAATTTATCAAAATTTACCGGGAACACCGGTAAATCTTTATATTCAATTTTTCTCGAAAGCAGAAGTGTTTTAGGGGCTAAAATTTCTAGTGCTTTTAATACATCCACAGGGGCATCCAAATATATCAAAATTGTAAAGAATTTTTTAAAATTTCCCAAAACTTTGTAATACCTTTAAGATAACTTTTACAAAATATTTTCAAGATGCTAACGGCTTTTTTAAGTCCAAATTAGGATCTTTGTAAAACATCCCCCAGTCTTCCAACAAAAAAATTATCACAGCATTATCTCCTTTTGAATCAATTTCAAATTCGATTCCACAGACCATAGTATGCTCATGGTGTTCAAGTTTTGTGCAATATCACTTGGCGTTATGGGAATATATTGCAAAATACACTATTTTTCATTTATATTCTTTAAAAAAAAAAAGCGTATGTTCCTTTTGAATTACTTAATTATTTCAACATTCATATGGTGAATTTACTCTTTTTACTCATACACAATATCAGAGGCAAAACAAGTGTGTAAAAGAGAAAGCGAAAAGAAAATTTAAGCAATAGAACCCAGTAAACACATGCCTCCTCAAAAAATAAAATACTATGCATTCCAGACTTTTACAGCAGGGCAAAGGCTTGATATTAAACTTATCAGAATGATTACATTACACAACTTCTCCAGCTCACGTTATATCTATGGCTCATGTCATAGACTTTTTGAGGCAATAACACAGAGGATGGTATTCTTGAAGCAGACAATTATTATATCCTGTTCAAGTCCTGACTGAGTGGGTGACTGAAGGTTTGTTCAGAGTTGCCAACTTGCCATGGTAAATCAATGTTTTTTGTTGTTGCTGTTGGCACATTAACAATCGACAGTATAAAAAGGGTGAATTCATTATTATACAAAAATAAATGAGAGTGATTCATAGTTTTCCCAAGAAAGAGCAGTGATTTCTTTGAGGTATGTTCTATAAAATAATTTGGAAATAGATTCTTTAAATAGATTTCAATATCTTATATGTTTTTTCTGACACTTTATTTTCAATGACATACACGAGTATGCTCAAGAAGATTGTTATTTCATTTTAGGTGGTTGTCTTGCTCAAAATGTCTTGCTTATATCTAGGTAGCATTATTTACCTCTTAATCTAATTTGTTGGATGTTCGCAAGAAGGCTGAGGTCTCCCCTCAATGAAAGTAATGCCCTTCTCGCGGGCAAACCCACAATTCTTTTCTTCTTCTGCAACACATTGTTCTTAACATGTTCAGCTATTGCCTAATCCCTAACATAACATACAACAAGTAACTGGCATGTATTCCTGGGAGAAAAGATTTCACTCTTCTGAATAAATATACATTGTATATTGAACAAGAGTTTAAGACCATGTCCCCCTTTAAGTCTGGCGTCTCCCCTTCCCAATGCATGAACGGGAGAGAAGACAATGTGCACCATTGTGGATATCGAGGGGTCAGTGACACAAAGACGTAACTCCATTTTTGCCATTTTGAGAAAAAGAGGTTTATGTGTCACTGAGCACTTGGGCCTTAAGGAGTTAAGTCTATGTTTCACTAGCCATTGACTTAATTGGGGTGTTGGGTGGAGTCAAGTCTTTGTGTTTCATGGAAAGCCCACATTTTTCTGAACATTTTGATATCAAATACTCATTTGGCAAAATATGGAGTTACGTCTTTGTGTCACTGAACCCTCAATAGCCTTTATATTCCATGATTTGGGGGTACGAGGCTGTCTGGCTTTCATGGCAACAAGAAAACAAGAACTACCCCAAATGCCTACATTCCTATTTACAGGTCAATATTCACAATAATTTAAAAAATGGTTTGCATCAATGTACACATAAATATACGGACACAGACAAGGCCCTGCCTGCCATGCTCAGTTCAATTCAATTCAAGGATCAATGATGTATAGCTCACATTTATTAGTAGCACGATGATGTCTACATACATGCAGGCATAGTTGCATCAACTGTTGTTACTGACTTGAGATTCTAAACGAGGTTGCTTGGAGGGCGGTTCATCTGGATCATCATCCTGTCAAAAGCAAAATATAAAAAGTACAAAGGAATAGAATTAGAATAACTATTACAAACTTTATATCAAGATTCTAGACCTCTGATTGGTCAAAATTGAGGACATAATGCAATTGTAAGACGCACCTAGTGACCCCTGGGAAAGGTGCGTCATTGGTCCTATGTGCCTCGGATATCCGGTTACCATGACGCACCGGTGTCAACATTTTGACGGATCATTCATCTACATGACGGTACATACAGTGACTTATGTGACGCATCATCTCTTGATTTTGATAATGACTGACTGACAATGATGCACTACTTTCGTCATGATGTGACGGAACCAAAGGTTGATTTGATGGTACCTTCGTCAAAAATGTTTTGGTAAATGGCCCAACCATGACGTACCATTCCCGGGGGCCACTAGGTGCGTCTTACAATTGATAAGTGCATAAACTAACTATCAACTACTACTGTATGTCACAGCGGTATGGCAATGAAAATAAAAACCGACACAAAATCAAATAGCTTCTTTTAGGAGTACCATGGAAACACCTTTAATGGTCAGGAAGTAAATATACTGTATCTGATCCAGAAATAATTTACAAATAACAAACACAAGGCAACAACTAATGGGAGCCTTGAATTTAAATCATGTCTAAAAAATTGCTACAATACCGGTGACAATCATAATGTCTCTACTTTCCCCCTTACATTTCGGCAAAGAGGCAGACAGAAATCAGAAATAACAACTAGAGACATAGTACACATGAACATTCATTGAAGCACAACAAAGAAATGAAAAAGAGAGAGATTCAAAATCTAAAAATGAAATGGAATTCAAGAGAAAGGATACAAAACAGAAACTTTGTTAAGCTTCTGTATACTCACCATTTCAGAATGTGGTCTAGCATTTTGTTTGGAAACTGGCTCTTCTGCTGTCAACAGAGGGGGCTCTTCATCTTTTGATGGTGAGTCTATATGGTGCAAGAAACAATGGGAGAAACAAAGGTAGCTGTTAGGATGATAGTGAAACAGACAAAATAATAATCTTACCAACACAGATTTGTCAGATTCAGACATTTAAGTTAAGTTATACCAGAAAGCATAATTTACATAAAACAAATACTTAAACTGTAAGAAAGAAAGTTTATAGTTTCTGAGAAATCAAACTATTAACCTTTAAATATGTAAAGGAGGAGAGGGAAGAGGGGAGGAGGGAGGGACATCAATATATTACTAAAATCTATTTATTTTTCTATACAGGGTTTGACATTAGGAGGTTGGAGGGGGGGGGGGGGTAGTTGAAAGGAGGGGTATGAGAGGGAAGAGGGGAGGAGGGAAGAGGGGAAGAGGGGAGGAGGGAGAGGAGACAGATCAAACTCTTACCCTGTTCATCGGTTTCTTTTTCTATACTGGGTTGGACATCAGGCGGTTGAATCCTACTCTCACTTGATGTGCACCTGCTCTTCTCAGCATCTACCAAAAAGAAAGACAAATAACCCAATCACAAAAGAATCTTTACATTTTCAAAAGTGAAAATCACATCCTCCTCGTAGATACGGTACACAAATCCTAGGCTCCAAACTCACACTTCTCCAGGTGGTATATATATTTAAAAATACTTGGGGTTCATTACAATCAATACAAAAGAAATGGATTGCCATGCATAGTGCATCATATGTGAGCCATGGCTAGTAAATGAGTCTCCTTCATCTTTGAATAGAATCTCAAAACTATTTGGAATGTTTGCTTAAAGAAATCTGAATATATACGATATAAAAGGGATCCTCATTGAGTAGCATGTAGCATAGAAAAGGCAGAACACCTTGTAAATACAGCAGATGTTCTGTGACTCACGATGTACCGGTATGTAGTTTATATTTTGGTTAAGTTATAATATTTATTAATTAATTTTTACAGATGGACTTCACTGATCAACAGGAGCAAAAAAAAAAGGGGGGGGGGGCAGATTAATTGCACAAAATAAATTAATATGAAAATATATTTTATTATATATTTTTAAAGTCTTTATCAATCAATCAAAAAACAATTAATCACAGTACAAAATGCAGACAAGATTTTTAAGGCAGGTGGCAATGGAGATATAAAAAACTAAACAAACACAAGGAAAAATGAAAAAGTGTGGCACCTTACCCTCAGCGGCTGGCCCTTGGTTACTACTCTCATCTAGATCGCTGCTCATCATAGAGTCCATGGTGGATTCGTCATAACTCAATGCTGATGAGGGCGCTATTACGGAATAAGAATGATGATAGGAAATTGATGTTATATGATGTAATCTTTGAAGGCTCCGATGGTGATGATAGATTTGAGCGAGGTTCAGAGTTATAAACCATGTGTTCTTTTGGCAGGGTTAGTTGGCCCTGAAGAGGCCCAACTCATGCTCTATCTCTCCATCTCAAGAAAGAATATGTGGTGTAACTACAAACCTTGCTAAAAAAAAAGATGTTATATTACTTGTTGTACTGATGTACTCATTCATATTTTCATAATGTGATGGCATAAAGATAAAAGAGTGGACTGCTCACTATTGCAATACATACAGTGAGTGATTTCAAGTTTGGTGTTAGTGTTAGTGTTTAGAGCAGTCAAGAGCTCTTAAATCGAGCAGAGAATTTGCTGATGAAATTAAGAGCCCGATACCGATATCAAAATCGATAGCTTAACACCAGCCGTGACGTCACCACATACTCAATTTTACGACGATGATTTAAAAATAGTACATAAAAACTAAAGATATCATGAAAAGTACAGAATAAATTTACACCTATATCTCTGGTCATAGAAAATAACTAATTTTACACGAAAGAATATATGAATTACCTGTTTCACATACCGTATTTTTATTTGATCGTCAGACAATAAATTGTTGCGTTCGTGCGTTGACTGTGTGCGGGTACAACACTAACACCGAACTGGAAATCAACATTTGCTTAATCACTAGGGGCTAGTGTTAGTGAATAGGACATTTGTACGTTAAATATTAACACCAGCCACAAAGGTCGGTTCAGCAGACGACAATTTTGCAAAATCGATAACACTAGCTACCGGAAGTTGACGATATTCAGAGGTCAAAGCCTTAACACCAGCTGATTTCCATTTTGGCGTTTAGGCTGGTGTTAGTGTTTATTAAACACTAACACCAGCCTTAAACACCCAACTTGAAATCACTCAGTGTTGGACAGTGTATGCATTATACTGGCTTTCTTAGAACTGGTCATTTTTTACCACAAGTTCCATAGCGGCACCAGACCTGCCAACCTCTGGAGTTCAAAAACTGTATTCTTTAATCCCAAAAGTTGTATTTTACTGACAAAAGTTGTATTCTTAAAAATAAACACGGACTGTTACGCGAATCAATTTTTTTTATGGATCATTTGTTGAATATGCATGATTTCGTCACGACTGTTGTGTTCTATGAACCAATAAACATCCCCAAATTGCCAATTTGAGATGCTTGTAGGATACTTTACAGGACAGTATGTTTTTCTTTTTTTTTTGGAAAATCGTATTTTATTCAGGAAAATCGTACTGTCGTATTTGCTTCTAAAAATCGTACTAAATACGACTAAATCGTGCTGGTTGGCAGGTCTGTAGCGCATGTAAAGATGATAAAGATCAAATTACAGGTACCTGTAAGTCATATGGGATTTTAAAGGCAATCTTGATTCTCAAATCTCAAGTACTAAAAAGTCTAGGAAAGGAATAAATAGTACACCTAATTTCAAGGGATAAGTTTATAACAACACCAATGTGATGTGGTTTACAGGCCTATGGCTATGGGCCTAACAACAAAACTTCATGCAGTTTGATATCATCATCATGAAGAAAATAGAAGTTTCAGCATAACAATTAAATAAACAAACACACAAACAAACAAACTGTCTTACTTAGTCTTGAGTTGGAATCTTCAAGATTAGGGATGTCTCTAAGTTTTACTGGAGTAGTCTGTTGTGAGTTGCTATCAACTGCAAGAAGAATAAGTAAACCAATTAAACAGAGAAATTGAAATACTCTGTATAATTTCACAATGAAAAAGAAACAAAAATATTTATAGCAATAAATTCACTACCAACATATCATCTTACAAATGAAAAAATATTAATAGTACAGGATACAACATGCTTTAGCATTTCATTTTTTTCTTCAAGAATTTTTCACAAAAGCATGAAGAGAGGAAAGAGAAACAAGAATGCGTTGCAAGATTTGCTGTCATCCAAGGCCCCATGTCACAAAACTTGTCATCAGTGAAAAATGACAGTTTTTGTAATTAGCTAGTGAAATCCTTGCTGCTGATTGGTTATCAGCAGATTTGTCCCTAATTTTTGTCATTTGCCGTTGAAAAAAGGCTTTGTGAAATGGGTTCATGATGTGCTCAATGATATTCAGGTGCATAAATGTCTGTCAGACAATATCAGAACAAATTTCAATTGCTTTTGAATCTCGATCTGCAGTGCATACACAACTGAAATTATTGTTGTAAAATGTGTGTTGAAATTTACAGGCACAGAAATATCAAATACTAAAACAGTCAACACTAAATCATCTGATATTAAAGAGATTTTGTCCTTTTGGGGGGGGGGAGAGGGGCAGAGGGGGGAGAGGGGGCAGAGGAGGAGGGGAGGGGGGAGAGGGGGCAGAGGGAGAGAGGGGGGGGGGGGAGGGTACATTGTAAAACTTACATCTGTTTTCTTTCTCTTGCTCCCCGTTCATGCTTTTAGCGTCTCCCTGGCTACTGGTCTCGCTAGTCTTGTCATCCTGGCCATTCTGATCATCTGTTTTCTTCTTCGCCTCCATGATAGGAACCCACTTAAAGATCTTCAAAGTTGTGTCACCAATGGTTATCCATTTCTTTTCCCTGTAAAAACAAGAGAAAAGAAAACTGATAACGAGGGGCAGAGAGAGAGAGAGAGAGAGATGGATAGAACAGAATCAGGAGAGAGGAAAAGGAACAAAGAAATATATCGAAGGGAAGGGAAAAAAGAAAAAGCATAAAAAGGCGGGGGCTCGGGAATAGATCACAAAAGTGAAAGAGGAAAAGGGAGAAGTGAATGGAAAAACAGGAGTCAATGGAATAGAAGATGGTAAGAGAGGAAGAGAATGGAGTTAGTAACTAAATAGGGAGGAATAGAAAGGAGAAAGTAAAGGTGCAAAGAATGAAAAAGAGGGGGTAAAAGGAAGTAGGCCTAAAGATTCTAGACTTATATGAAAAAGGAGAACACAGGAATGAGAGGAGGGAGAAAGAGTGTACAGAAGTCTCACTCTCACCTCAGTCTCGCTACGACTCTCACTCTATTCTAGTCTCGACACTTACATGCTGTGCAGACAGTGCTGGTGGCTGTGCGCTTCACTTGTGCAAATTTCTACCAGTAAATCTCATCAGGACTTGAGTCTATTGTTGGATCCCACGACTGTCTAAATGATGAAAACTACTCTAGAGCCTAGAGGGGTCTACTAAGTACTAGACTATGCAATGAATAAACCAAGCGCATAGCGTAGCTAGGCGGTAATGAGCATGCGAATCACTTACAGAGCGGGCTCCTTAAGGGGGGTGGGGGCAAGGACAGGGTTATCCTATTTTCGGAAGCTTTGACGTTTCATTAAATTATTAAAGACGATTCATTGTACCGTTCTTGCCTCTTAATCCTTGTCTGAACTTTCAAACATGTTTCTTTGTCTGCTTTTTCTTCCCTTTTTTCCTCTTCTCTCTCTTTTTTTTTTGGGGGGGGGGGAGGGGAGGGGAGGGGGGAGGGGGGGGGGGCGACCTTCACCCACCGCCCCCCTGACTACGCGCCTGCAATAAACTGGAAGATAGTTTACAGACATTGGATTCTTGGAACTTGGACCGCACTGTCTGCACTGGAACATCAGCAGAGACCTTTTTGTTCCGTGCCGCTGGCAAACTGGGAACAGCCATTCACTCAACACACAATACACTGCAGAAGCACCACTTGCAATGCACGTAGGCAGCTCGGAAATTAAACGAGACTTTTAAACTCACCATTTTCTTACTCTGTCGATTGCTTGCATTACCCTTTTGATTTCATCTTTGGCGCGGCTACGGGTCTCTGCGCGAGAGGACCGTGAGGAAGACATCATCCTCCCACGTTCAGAAACAAAACAATAATCGAAATGTGCGACTGCTCGAAATAATGTAATGTCTTTCTTTCGGCGAAACGAGCGACGGTCAGTAGATCGACGCCGTGAAAATGGTCGCGTTCACTTTGCATGCACGCAATTTGCACACAAAGAAATTCACGGTAGGCGACCTGCATGCACTATCTATTATACACACAAAACTACATTCACACGGTATTGGTACGGAACATTACACACAAACACCACCGGTATACGCAGCATGTATGCACTGCCTGCTAAAAGGAAAACCAATAACCGAAGGTCGTGTGTGTCAAGCATGCACATTTTCGCTTTGAGCGAGATTGTGTTTTGTGCATGTGTACAACCATGGACCTATTCTGAACATAAGTTCATTGATTGAGATTGTTTTGAAAGAAAAAGAGCCCATTGATAACAAATCTTCAGACTTGCTGAATGGAGAGTAAGGAAAAATAAGAAACATGCCAATTTCACTTAGAAAGATCGTTCGGTCAAACTGACCAATTCTACATTTTGGCAAATATAATTCAGGACTGCAATCAATCATGCATCTCAGAATTAAATATGTTTTTTTTTCTACACATTTTCACCTCAGCTTTTAGTTTGTGCGTTAACACTGCGTCAGGAAGATTATGTTGCGCGCTGGTGACCCCCCAACTTCACGTTTTGTTTTAAATTAATACAAATATATAGGGATGCAAACACTTTTGTATTATACCAGGTATATAGTTCTATTTACTCACCAATATTAGATGAAGGGAAAAATGCCTAGGCCTAAACCTGTATTGTCGTTTATTCTTTTCCACTAGCTGCCCCCAAGTCCCCCACCCCCCCCCCCCACCAGTAGGCCTACGCCAGTGTTCAGGGGCTCATGTCTTCTCACCCTTATAAAAACGCACACACTTTCCCATCCTATCAAAATATTTCCACGATATGCTCATATCGATATCATAAAATCCAATGTTCAGGAAATTTAATTCCTGTTTACTTTCCTCTTTTTTTAATAGAATATAATTTGTATGTGATTCAATTTAGGTTCTATTATTTTGTATTGTCTTTTTGGTTCAAAGATACAAACCATTTTTACTCCTTTACTGTCATTTTTTTCCAGGGGGGAGGGCGAAAATGCGTTTGCCCCCCCCCCCCCTTTTTTTGTTTGGGGAGGCGAGCGCACCCCTTACTTGCCTTTGAAGAAGAGAGAGGAAACAAAAACACAAACAGGGGATAGCTGTATTACATTCATGCATGGCAAAATGTTGAGAAAATATACTGTGTCTAAAAGTGGAATCAGGGATGCACCCTAATAATTAGTTGTTTTTTAATCAACTACGAACAAAATAACACATTTCATTTCCTCTAAGTAAAATATTCAGTATAATCATGCTTCATTTTTAATCATAAATAATAGCACACAGGCTTTACCCCCGCCCCTTAACGATATATTGATATATTACGTTCCAAAGTAGGGGGGGGGGAGCACCAACACAAAAGGGCACTTTCTGGGAAAAAGGGGCACCTTCAAAGGGAAATCTCAAGGCAAATATATACTATTTATTAGACATTGGTATATACCACTATATTGTAATTACATTATCAGGGATGATTATAATATATGATTCTCTTTATACATCATATAATATTGCGGCTCATATTGCATCATACTTTGCGGTTTGGTGTGATGGTCTGAAAATTCATTTGCGTGCGAGCAAAGCGAGCGAGGAAAGTTTATAAGATTTGTGAGGTCGCAGTGCGAAAAATTACATCTTATAAAGAGGAAAAACACAATCCTGATGGGGTTATAAGCACATTCTCATAACGGAAGACTGAAAAGATCTTTGATAAGTTACTTAATTATAACATCCATAACTACAAGCGAGTGTAGCGAGCGAGTTTTGGGGGAAATTGCTCCCAGTCGCTTAAAATTAAGGGCAAGTTTAATGATGAGAGGAAAAGGGGACGAAATGGTTAAGACACTTATTAGAAAAAGAAAAGGAGCACGTGACAAAGTACAAAGGCTAATTATCAGAGGTGAAAATGGGGCACTTCTTACACCTTAAAAAAAGAGGCACGCACCAGGGATGAAAAAGGACTTTATGAGAATGGGAAATTGGCATTTGTCGACGGATTTTGATAAGGGCATTCATAAAAAGTGAAAAGGGGCATTTATGAAAAAGGGATATGCTCCTTATTAGAAAGGGAAAAGGGGCACATATTATCATTGTTAAAAGGGTAATTATCAGAGGTGAAGAGGGGCACTTATCGCATCTGAAAAGGGGCACTGACCATACATGAAAAGAGGCACTTATGATAAAGGAAAATGCGCATTTGCTGAAAGAAAAGGGGCACCGATCAGATTTTAATAGAAGCATTTATCAGAGGTGAAAGGGGGGATTTTATGAGAAGGGGGGGGGGGGTGTGGCTCTTATTAAAAAGAAAAAGAGGCACATGTTAAAATAAACGGGGCACTTATGAGAAGTGAAAGGGGCTCTTTCTTAAATGGTGGCACTTATCATAAGGCAAAGGGGGTAATTATTAAAAAGGAAAGGGGGCGGTTTCTCGGCAAAATTTGTATGATCACGCATTAGTCAAAACATTATTCTTTCACATCGTCGTTTGGTAATAAGAGCTTCCATTTTTTAAGAGAGGGGCGTTTCCAAAACTGATCTTTTCCTTTTATAGGAAACGAAAATATTATTAGAATATGAAAAGTGATGAATTCCTACTTAATTCATCATGATTATAATAATTTTGCCATTGATTTGATAAGAATTTTATTTTTAAATCAATTTATTAATAATTAATATCATTAGACTTGATTCCAGCTAAATTTCTAAAAGATGGTGCGAAGGTTTTATTTAAGCCTCTAAGTTACTTAATGAACCTATCTATCTTGACGAGTACTTTTCCAGAAGATATGAAAATAGCAAAAGTGACTCCACTTTATAAAAAGAAAGATAAAACTGATGTTAGCAACTATAGACCTATTAGTGTTTTAAGCGTAGCATCAAAGATTCTAGAAAAATCGGTCTGTGTTCAAATTGAAAGATACTTCAAAGAAAATGATATAATTTATGAATTTCAATCTGGTTTTCGACATGATTATTCGACTGAAACATGTCTAATTCATTTGACTGATTATTTGAGGAGAGAAACTTCCCAAGGGCGCTTTGTTGGTATGGTGCTCCTTGATCTGCAAAAAGCTTTTGATACAGTTAATCATTGCGTCTTATTGAAGAAGTTACAACTAATGGGTTTTGATAAGGCAAGTTTAGATTGGTTCAGATCCTACTTATCTAATCGGCACCAAGTAGTGGCCATTCATGATATTCGTTCCAAACTAATGCCTATAACATGCGGTGTTCCTCAGGGAAGTATTTTAGGCCCAATTCTATTTTCAAGTTATATAAATGATATGTGTACTTGTATAAAAGACTTCAAACTATTATTGTACGCAGATGACAGCGTACTACTCTATTCAAATCCTGATCCTAAATATATTGAGGAAAAGCTCAGTGAACAGCTGTCTACGTGTGTCGATTGGATGACTGATAATAAGCTTTCTTTACACTTGGGAAAAACAGAAAGCATTTTATTTTGTTCTAAAAGTAGTTCTAAAAAGTCATTTGAATTCAAAGTGAGACACAATAATCAAGCAATCAAGAGAAAAGAGTCTGTGAAGTATTTAGGCATTGAGTTGGCTAGCGCAATTTCATTTTCATCTTTAGTAGAATCAGTTGTAAAAAAAGCAAATTCTCGTCTGAAATTTTTGTACAGATATCAAAGTTGTATGGATTTAAAAGCAAGACGTACACTCTGTTTTGCTCTTATTCAATGTTTATTTGACTATGCTAACCCTGCATGGTACAGTAACATAAACAAGTCAGATCAAAAGAAGTTGAAGATTATACAGAACAAAATGGTGAGATTTATCAACTGTTCTGGTCCAAGAACTCATGTTGGCTATAGCGAACTTTCTAAAGCTGGTTTTCTTGAAGTCGACCAAAGATCAAAACAACTCGCATTGCATCACGTGCATAAAATATATCATACTAGGTCGAATCATTATATTCGATCCAACTTCGATCTTGTTACTGACGTACATGATTATAATACAAGAAATAGACGATTCAACTTTAACTTACCAGAAAGAGTAGGTAGTATTGGAAATTCGTTTTATTACAATGCCATAAAACATTGGAATTCCCTTCCCAATGGTGTAAAAGAAATAGGAAACTATGATAATTTTAAGAGGAAATTAAAGGAATACCTAATACTTGACAGTCAGAGAAGAGAAGTGAATGACATGTTATATGATTGAAATTGTTATTCTTCTGTCGGTTCATACTTTTTCATGTTGTATATACTTATGTTTTCGTACGTTATAGAAATTCTACAAATTCATCATTATTTTCCTCTTCTTCCTTCTCCTCTTTTTCTTCTTCTCCTTCTTCTTTTTCTTCTTGTACTTAATATCATTTCTATCATCAGTTTAATGTTGTTATTATTATCTTTAATAAGTAGTTCTTTTAATTTTCTTATCTGTCTGTAAATATTACTATTTTAATTTATTAATTGTATACATGTCTGTAAGGGACCCCACTGGAAATAAGCTCTCGAGCTTTCGTGGGTTATCCTGTTCAAGCTGACTTATTTTTGATCTGTTATTATTGTATATTGTTGTATGTTGGAAGCTTGTCGAATAAAAATCAATCAATCAATCAATCAATCAATCAATCAATCAATCAATCAATCAATCAATCAATCAATCAATCAATCAATCAATCAATCAATCGCTCTTTCAGCGATCGAGCTGAGCCTGAGATAAAAAATAACGGTAAACTTTATCTTTGGCATAAATATGATAAGTGAAGCGCCATCTTTAGTTTGAAACATTATAGTGACACCTTGTTTTCTATATTTCGTCCGTGACTGGACGTCTTCGTGTTTACTCTGAAGAAAAGCATATTTGTGACCACAACTGCTTCAGTTGCTGTACGTCAACACATCTAGCAGGGAAAATTAGGTATGTAAATTACTTTTGAAAGATAAAATTATGTTGAAAACGCGTGAAATCATCAGGCATCGGTACCCAAAGAGCATTGAAGTGGGCGGAGCTGAAGTGATGGGATTGTTAATTTGTGTAGACCATCCCATTGAGTTTTGTGTTTGTTGTCAAATGAAATTCACCTAAGCTTGATCTTGGCACTATTAATTAGAAATTAGGTGGTGCTAATGTACTTTCGTATCCAGACTTTGACCTGTAGTCTAACTCCAGCGTGGAGACACCCTAATCTTATTCAATTGTTTGAATAATCAGATAATCGTGGATATGATTTAAAAGTTGTTATGTTTCTAACCTGTTTCGTGTTAAACTAGATCATCTAACGTTAGAGGTCTAGTAGTTAAAGTACTAGATACATGTAGGTCTAGGTCTAGACTCTATTCATTGATTTTAAAAACTAACTTTATTTTCATTTTTGCAAAGTTGAAACTTTGATTCGGCAAGGTTATCGAAATTCAATGCTTGGAAACATTCGAAGTAATGATTATTATAAATTACAAAACGCACCTGAAGAGCTCTCCGAACGCTGTTGAGATGTGTGAGATCACAGTACGGACATGACTTGCACAAGCAGACGATGTCCCATGACATCTTACACATTTTCAGTGCCTGTGTTTTCATCTTCTCTTGAGTTCTTTCTCTTACTTCACTACCGTCAAGCTAAAAACAAGGCTTAATTGCAGAATACCCTACCATATTGTTAGTCTTCATATATTAGCCGTAGATATAGATTGTGATTTTATTATTTGCGATAACGGTGATACAGGTATTGAAGATTGTATAATACAAGTGTTTGAATTCATTTGGTGGATGAAAACTTGAATTCTACGCCGTTTTGTGCGCCATTGCAGCGCTGAATTTGATGTGTTTGTCGCTAATTTGTGACAAATCTAGATGGCTTTCCTGATGGTATTTCATGCAAAATGTCTGTTTAATTGATAAGCACTGATTCTTGTCCTTACCTTTGTCTTGTTTATTGTCTGTTTTAGTCATTTAATAGATGAATTACTTGAATTCTAAGCCCATTTCAGTAACACAAAATGTCCAGCCCGCTCATAGTCCCACACACGTATTTGTTTGTACCTTGTGCCCTCTCTTACACTGCTAGTCTGCTTTCAAAGACCCTATTAGATATTTCAATCAACAAGTAATGTCTCGTTCTAAAAATACAAAAGAAAAATAATAGTTTTGTGCTTTTTTAATCAACAAGTGATGTCTCGTTCTAAAACTACAAAAGAAAAATAATAGTTTTGTGCTTATAATAGTGGAATGTCTCGTGCTAAAAATGCAAAAGAAAAAAATAGTTTTGTGCTTAGACTAGACTAGTATTGGTGGGTGGTCGATGGTCGTTGGTCGTTGGCTTCTTTTTTAATATTTGTTAGTCCTTGGTCGATGGTCGTTGGCTTCTTTTTTAATACTTGTGAGTCTTTGGTCGATGGTCGTTGGTCGTTGGCTTCTTTTCAAATATTTGTGAGTCCATGGTCGTTGGTCGTTGGCTCTTTTAAACAAATATGCCTCACTATTTGGTCGATGGTCGTTGGTCTCTTTTTCTAATATTTGTGAGACTGTTGGTCGATGGTCGTTGGACTCTTCCATTCAATAGTATTTGGTCGATGGTCGTTGGTTTCAATTTCTAATATTTGTCAGACTGTTGGTCGATGGTCGTTGGACTCTTGGCTTCTAGTTCTAGTTCTATATTTCTAATATTCGTCAAACTGTTAGTTCTAATTCTGTAAAACCGTGGTAGGGTATTCTGCAATTGTTCCAAATATAATCTATTGCCTCACTCTAAATCCCGCGCATGGTTTTATTTTGATGACAAATGCAGCGATACAAAAATAAAGGAATGTGTCGCTTGTAAACAAAATAAGACGCCATTGTATTATTCAGCTGCACACTCCGGGGTATGCTCGGCGTTTCAAGAGGGAACAAATGCCGTCCTCAATATCATTCCGGGTTTTTTTCAATTTGAAAGTCTGGTTTCTTTGATTGTTAATTAACCCCTATCCTGTGTATTCACAAGCAAAAGATTTTAGTTATCAGAATCGGGTCATATCCCCTTTTGAATGGTTTGACATGCCATTACATTTATATACACTAAACTCATTATAATTTGATAAATAATAGCTTTGCAATTATGTTCATTCTCTATGGGATGTCGTGCAAGAAAAGAAAAGAAGAAGAAGAAGAGGAGGAGGAGGAGGAGGAGGAGGAGGAGGAGGAGGAGGAGGACAAGAAGAGAAAATAAAAAGGAGTAGAAAGAGGAGGAGGAAGAGGAGGAGGAGGAGAAGTTGTGGCATTTCAGTTCTTTGAGTCATTGAGCTACATGTTTGTAAAATGACAGCTGAAAGTAGTTCAACATCCCATCATTGACTTCAAAAGTTAAAGCGCAGTACGTGTACGTGTAGTCATTAGCAATGCTTGTAGCAATGCTTGTTAATGCAATGCTTGCTAATGCTCAGCAATGCTTGTTTTCCTGAAGTGGGGCATTATATCAGTATCAGAACTAGATTTGTTTTTCCTCTTTCATTCTACATGTACTTGTCAATTCTCGCTACCCCAAATAGCGATTCTGCCGAGATCCGGGGAAAATCCTGAAAACGCGCATTGCATTATGGGATAGCTTTTCGACATTACAGCTTCCTGTGCAGGCGTTCGTGATCACAACCCTCTCTTTCACGGTAGAGTTTAACAGCCTTTTGTGCTAAAGTCACTAATTCTGCCCGAAGCTTTCCATTGCATATTATAATCTGTACAAATTACACTGATTGGCATCGATTTTAGCGTGCGTGAAAACTCTGCACAGCGAACACAGGCGCTAGCGCCAGCGGGATGGGACTCTATACCGGAAGTTGTAGTGACGACCCGAGAGAGTGAAAATTACCTCGTCTCGCGAATTTCGAGATTTTCGTACCTATTTAGGGTAGCGAGAATTTATGCTACTTCCTTTACTGTTTTTTTGTCTTTCAAATCAAAGGTGTCTTTTGTTCTTTCACAGGATGAACCAATTATCCTCCTATTGGGAGATGCCAAGCACAAAGGTCAAGGATCTCCTCTATAACTGCTTAAGTACATGAGAGATAGACTGTAGGCAGTATTGTTCAGCAGCGGTTTGCTATCAATCGTTGGGCAGTAGATGGCAGATGATATTGATAGTGACGAAGAAGAAAGAAATATGGTAAGTCCAATCAAGTAATCTGTTAAATACTGAATTTTATAAAAACAGGTTTTTAGAACGTAGGCCATCTAATGTACACCGGTCCTATACATTATTTTTCTGCTTTCATTAAAATCAACTTTAATATACTATGACTCTGATTGTATTAATATAAGAATCAATTTTTTGTGCACTTACAGTATGTGCAGACAGTAGATTATTTTCAATAATTTGCAGGCAGTGTAAAGATTATTCAAAGGAATAATTCTTCAAAGGGCACACACTGAAAATTACCAAAAGAAACTGATTAAAAATATTAAAGGGATAATAGTGTTTGTCAAGGTTTGTGAATCAAAGTTGGTTTACTGTAATAGGTTTACTGTAATAGGTCTTCCTCTACTAAGATTGAAAGTTGAAAGAAGACAACATGGGTATTAGCCGGGGTATTTGCCTTGTAAGACAAATTTGTTTAAACTATTTTAACACACAGACAGTTCTACTTCTGGAAGTTCTACATTAAAAAAAAAAACCCAAACCGTTTGAAGCAACGTGTACATGTATGTGTGTGTTACAGGGTTTGGTAGATCAAACATGATATTGAGTCTGTAAAGTAAACTCAAGATATGAATTTATACATTTCAAATAATGGTTAACTTCATCAAGTGGGTTTATTTGATAAGAATTGTTTAGAGAATCAACTTCCACTAACCACTACATGTGTTTGTATTGACATAATATTATTAATCATTAACTTTTCCAGATCAAGTATCTAAAATAGTTAATCATGTTTTTGCTGTAAATGGGCACTGATTTATTGTATTGGTACAGGGGGATGGCGATGGTAAAGGGGATATTCCCCTCAACATTCAGCCCTTAATTTGTTGTAGCTACTCTCCTTAACCTAGACTCTCAACCTCCCTTTAGCCTGTTCACCTTCCCTCACCACCATTAAGTGAATTTTGAACATCTAATAAATGAATAAATTCTGTATTTAGGATCAGGAAGAAAAAAAACCAGTCATGTGGCAGGAAGCATCTCTATTTGAAATAAAGAGGATTTCTTATTCTTCATTCTTTTAAAGAATTTTGGACTTTGTTTCAGTTTTGATAATTATTGTTGTGCTTATTGAAAATCTCAGTAATGATTAGAGCTTTGATTAATATTTATGTCAACATCAGTTATTTTTTTTATATAAACATAAAAAGATAACCAACCCTAGTATTATCCTTATAACCTCCACCAGCGGTGGAGGCGGAAGAAGAAGAGAAGAAGAAGAAGAAGAAGAAGAAGAAGAAGAAGAAGAAGAAGAAGAAGAAGGAAAAAATAAAAGGAGGAATGGGGGTGGAGGGGAGTACAAGAGCCATTGAACAGTAATACCTTTAAAAAGAACCATATATCATTAGATATATAAGAGATGTATGATCGGCCTTATGATTAAGAGCAACACAAACACATAAAAGTGAATCAATAGAGAAGAGAGGAAAGGAGAGGAGAAAAGAAAACAAGGAGAGAGATCATGTGAATGACAGACTAAAAAAGAGATTGAGTTCTGGAAGGAGCAATCAAGAGCACCCTAATAATACAAATAATGGATGTTTATTTGCTCTGTAAATCTCTTCCTTTATTACGTTGACTTTGTCCCTGTTGACTCTCAGACAATCGCAAGCTCTCTGATTGAAAACCCGATAAGGATGGTTGTACATGTAGTTTGGACCTCTTGTCTAGAATCACTGTTTGCAGCATTGAAAAATCGTACAAATTTGCTAATGGTTCTGCAAGTGAAAACACTCTTGAACTGTACATTTTGAGGTGCTTGTATCGAAAAATGGATGTAGACACTTTTTGTGATGAAGTGAGTATATTGTTGTACATGTACATGTATGTACAACCTGTAGATTGCATAATGATACCGGTATACTGTACTGTATCAGTTTATTGTCATTTTTATTTTACGGCTTTGTTTGACATACATGTACATGTATATTCTACTTTTGTGAGGAGTACTTACACATTACTACCTCTGTGTCATCTTTGCCGTAATTCAATTCAATTCAGTTCATCAATGGTTTTATTTGACAATGCCAAAGGCTGAATTGTGGTGCATGTTCACAACAATTTCTCAGTATCATTTACATTACATTGTGCCATTAAAAATGACAATAAAGATCAAATGACAAATTATATTTGCTGAAGATTACAACACTTGAAAAATGTGTTTAAAACATACATTATTTTGTTTATTACGTACATGTGTACATACTGTAGGTAATACCTGTGGCTCAATTAAATTAATTTTGATAAATATCAATTATCTATCAATCAATAAACATGTATATGTTTTTTTTTTTTTTGGGGGGGGGGGGGCCTTGAAGATTGAATTGTTAGAAGGAGGGAGGAGGGCTTTCACCGAGCCTCTCTTTTGAATTGCTAATGTTTTGTGGAATGTTTGATGACCATTCTGTGCATCTAATTCAATTTTACACTTCTATACTTAAAACAGGCCTTGTTAGAAAATTTCTCAATGCACTTCTAAAATGCCAATACATGTACATGTATGTATGAAGCAGGGGCTTGGTGCACACAGGCCCCACTATTTTGCTTCAGACGCCCTACCCCCATCCTCTTCCCCCACCCCATCCCCTCCTGCTCCATAGTAATGAGCCATGAGTTCAAAATGATTACATAACATTTTCAATACAGAACATTCTTTAAGTTCAAAGTTTCGAACCCTATTTTAATAATAGTAATGCCTTACTAAACAACTTTTCAGTTTATGTTTTTTTAATTTTTAATTTTTGTAAAACTTTGATTATAATACATGTACATATTCCCTAGTTCACGTAGAAGGGGTTTAAATTTCTGACATACAGTATATGGTTTAGATGCTGCTTGTAAGTGTCGGCTTGCATGGTGATGTAGATATACTCCTGACGACGGATAGTCAACCTGTTCGAAACGTCGAGCCACTCATCCTCTCCAAGCGCTATAGTTCTCCTGAGAACTATATGCTAAGAAAGATAACAAACAGTCCTTTTCAGGACTACACTCCTCCAAGAAAGATTACCGAGTCAGAGTCCTTTTCAGGACTCCTCAAACCTCTCTCTCTCTCACACACATGGTGCAACCGCAAACCTACTGTATAGTATATGGTTTGTTTACAATTTCTAACTTTAAAGAATTTATTTTAGATAACTTTCACATGTTCTTAATGAATGTTTTATTATCATAATCTAATTCTTATTACTTTATTCCCAACTGATAATAAACTCACCATTATACTTTGCTCTTGTTCGGTTTGATACAGGAAGATGAATTTCAATGGCTGTTGAAGGCAGAGGTACATGGCGTACTCAGACAACTCAATGTAATTCTAGAAGTAAGACATGTTTTCTTTTCTTTCTTATTAAACCTCTGTGTTGGCAGCAGGATTCATACTGACATAGCATTTATATAATGGAGATTGATTGTGAATGGTACTGAATGCCTGTAATCTAAATATTTATTTCTCATTGAAAAAGATGGCATTGCTAATGTTTGAATAACTTTTGTGGATGGATCTATTTGTATTTTGAATCTTGCAGGTGAGCAGGAATGAAGGAAATTATTATTTGTTATTTGGCAAAGACAAAATCAATAAATGGTGAATACAAATTATTTGAAGTGTGTTACATGGATTTCTGTACCTTTTTAAAAAGTAAATATCTTTCTCTCTCCCTCTCTTTATATAGGAAACAGGCAGGAGGTTTAACATTCCGGGTACAGGTAAGTTAACGCTTTTTAATATTACAGTAGGCATATGTTATACAATTCCCAGGGCTCAACACTAACAGGTGCCTGACCCACATTTAGTCTGCCCCCCCAAAAAAAAATTAAGTCTGCCCCCCAAATTAAGTCTGAACCCAAAATTATAAAGTTCATGTTGAAAAGGATGAAATGACTCTCCGACGCCACAGATGACCTTGAATGAGTAAGAAGAAGAAGTGTTTCCCGTATTCATGAACAATATGTTCGGATATTCTGAATTTCCAACTCCTATTCCAAAAGTTGATTTAATATTCACATGAAATATAATATTTTTTGATTAACAAAATCCTGTTCAGTGATTGGTCAACATAGCATCATGTGACCAAACATACACTGCACATATACTCTGATGTTACCAATAAGGAAAATGTGCTATACCAGGATGTCATCCATGGTATAGTGCACTATAGTATACCATGGATGACGTCAGTATGCGATCGATCAAGATCAATCAGTGACAGAAATTATTATTATTATTATTACAAAATGTAGGTGGTCTGTCCTATATCGACAGATCACCTATTCACTATTATTATTATTATTTATTTTTTTTGTTGCTATTCCTGCCACCTCGTTCCTTAATTTCAACTAGAGCCTCTCAGTGCATGGTATATATTTGTTTTAGGGTGCGTTCAATCAAATTTTCGAAGCTAGAATCACAAACATGAATCACAATTCAAAACGCCGTTACAAAAAGCAAGGTCACTGCGGTTTGCGTTCAAGCGATTTTTCATCAACGCTGATTCTAGCTCATTGCGAGCCAAACCACTGCGCATCACACTGCGCAGTATGGCCCAGGAACTTCGGCGCGCGCTTTCTGGAATTGTTTACGGCCGACTGTCGACTGCTGTTTTGAGCATAGATCGCAATAATAAGACAAAGAATGAGAAGGTGATAGAAGGAAGAAACAAAGAATAACATAAGGAAAGACAGAAAGATAAAGTCGATAGAATGATTAAAACAAAGAATAACATAAGAGAAGGTGAAAGAAGGAAGAATCGAAGAATAACATAAGGAAAGACAGAAAGAGAGAGTGATAGAATGCTTAAAACAAAGAATTACATAAAAGGTGGTGATAGAAGGAAAAAACAAAGCATAACATAAGAATAGAAGGAAGAAACAAAGAATAACAAAAGAGAAGGTAATAGAAGGAAAAAACAAAGAATAACATAAAAATAGAATGAAGAAACAAAGAATAACATAAGGAAAGACAGAAAGAGAATGTGAAAAAAGGAAGGAACAAAGAATGACATAAGGAAGAACAGAAAGAGAAAGTGATAGAATGATTAAAACAAAGAATAACATAAGAGAAGGTGAAAGAAGGAAGAATCAAAGAATAACATAAGGAAAGATAGAAAGAGAAAGTAACAGAATGATTAAAACAAAGAATAACATAAGAGAAAGTGATAGAATTATAAAAACAAAGAATAACATAAGAGAAGATGATAGAAGGAAGAAACAAAGAATAACATAAGGAAAGACAGAAAGAGAAATTGATAGAATGCTTAAAACAAAGAATTACATAAGAAAAGGTGATAGAAGGAAAAAACAAAGAATAACATAAGTATAGAAGGAAGAAACAAAGAATAACATAAGGAAAGACAGAAAGAGCAAATGATAGAATGATAAAAACAAAGAAAAACATAAGAAAAGGTGATAGAAGGAAAAAAAACAAAGAATAACATAAGGAAAGACAGAAAGAGCAAATGATAGAATGATAAAACAAAGAATAACATAAGAAAAGGTGATAGAAGGAAAAAAAAAAAGAATAACATAAGAATAGAAGGAAGAAACAAAGAATAACATAAGGAAAGACAGAAAGAGAAAATGATAGAAGGAAAAACAAGGAATAACATAACGGAACAGGCCACGATGGTATAGTGAACGCAAATTGCATGCAAAGCGGGCGCGCGGTTTTTCCCAAACCGGAAGAGGCTTCGTCATACAATCATGATTGAGAACTCCGTCCGTTCAATCGAATTTTAGCGACCGTGATTCTTTTGAATCATGATACAAAACGCATCTTTTTCAGCGTTTCATGTTTGTGTTTTCAAACACGTTTATTTTTACGACCGACGAAAAAATCGCTTGAACGCATTGCGTTTTAAACTAAACGTCTTTAGAAACCGTGATTCTAGGGTGAAAAAGTGTCGATTAAACGCACCCTTACTATGGTGGATCGTAATATTGGATTGTTTTTCTTTGTGGTGGAATGTGCGGAATGTTGTTTTTGTATTCTCAGAGGCACTCCATTGCCTGAAGGATTTGCAATATGGAGACCCTTGACAATATGGTCTACACTTACATGTACATGTACACCAAAAGAAAACAACTATACATGTAAAACTATTCATATTGAACTGCATTTTGAGAGGAAAACAATACCCTGAAATAAGGTTACTTTGTACAATATGACTTTATTCAACAATATCTTTCTGTAATGATTTTTGTGTGGATGTTTTTCGGTGTGTGTGTACGTAAGTGTGTGCCTAGATTGTATGCAATTAAGTCTGGATTTTATGAGATTAAGTTTAATCAATATTTGTTCCACGGGAGCTCTACCACAAATTGACTTCATTATGAGGTGGCACAAATCAAGTTACAGTGTATATGGTATCTATAGTGCACAAAGTACTAATCTAGTGGTTTTCATCTTTTTGAATATTTAGTAGTTATTGTTGGGTGAGAATAATCATAGTTGGGTTGTTGATAGCAATGATTGAAACCGACAAAGCCACTCACATGGTGTTTGTTTTGTTGCTGTAGTGAAGTGTCTGAAAATTCCAATGAAAGTGTTGGATACGTTATATAGTTTATGTATACCGGTACATATAGAATTGTGTGCATTGTTCATGTAGACCTTGTGTAAATCATCTACAAACTGTCATTACAGTTTCGGTGCTCAAGTTTACACATCACATTATGAACTTGTACTATTCTGCACAAAACTCCAATTTACTGTAAAGTATACTCAAATTTGTATGTAAAGTCTAGTCTGCAAGCTTCATATATATTTACTTGTCCGCATAAGACTTGCTGCTCTAAAGAAATGAAAGTGTGGGTACTTTATAATGCATTTTCTCATCCAAATGCTCTTAAAGTTGATACTCTAAGCAAATAAATGTCCCTTAATTTGTTACCTACGGCAAGTATATGTTATTTTTAAGTTTTTCAATTACTTAGTATATCACAAAAAAATTCTGTGTACTCGAAATCCTCAATTGAAATGTCTAAAATATCCGCCTCTCTTTGCATAGAAAATCAGTCACGACGCTGGTCTACTATTTATGACCTCACGTCCGGGAGAGAGTATATTCACATACCCGGATGTTCCATAGCAAACATGTGCAGAGTGATACGATTTTCTGCATATTTTTGTTTCAAAGGCTGAAAAGTCTAATAAATCATAATTCTATGTACAATTCTTTACCTTCCCCTAGTACTTCATAGTATTAATATCAATTCCCCTTTTAAAAATTATGACATATACATGCCAACGATGTGCTATTAGTCGATATTTTCACCATGTAATATTTGTTTTGGTGTTGAAATCGGCCCAGGCACGGAGTGAACAGTAGCTGTCTACCCATGCACAGTTCATTACCATACACTACAGCGATCTCCCGATGGTTTCTTCTTCCTTTTTCCCATGTCTCTTTCGCCTTCCTTGGCCCTGAAAATCCTTCATCTACCAATTCTGACACCGGTAGTCAGGAGCAAGTCTTTGTTAGTTGTTTTTTCTTAGCTGGCAACGTCGCTTTCATTCTCCTGCAATTGCCGATAAACACTAGCGCACGTACGTTCCATCACAAGCAAGCAGCGCCTAGAGCAGCGGCTTGGTCTTACCTCCCGATTCTGCTCGCTCCACGTACGTTCATGCAAGAGCCGCATCACTCGCCAAAATATTATAGAGGAAGCGCGCTTGCATGATCTCGTTCAAGTTTGATATTTTACAACATAAAATGTTTAACTGGTACTGTATCCTTTTTTGAGGCAGTCACACACATCTATGATAAGTACTATCATAGTTCTAGACCTATTCTTTTTACAAAACTGCTCATGTTCATCTGATGACAATATAATGCATCCGCCTATTCATAAGTGCACGATTTAACTTTAATTCCTAAGCAGTAAACTCGTCTTAAATCTCTACCAAATAGGTGAATATGAGGATATAAAAAGAAATCAGCGACTGGAAAATGTTGCTTCGTTATTCTTCATTCAAATGAAAACAGAAAATCCATCAAATATACTCCTTAACAACAACAAATCTAAGCTCTGACAGGATAGCATTTACGTAGGGATATCACTGCCATTCACTCTCACTGAGCCCATGACTCCCGTTCGTGACGTCACGGATAGAGGCCCGACTCTACGTGCACTTCCGGGTTTCAGACTTAGATATTTTGGTAGAGTTTACTCGAATAAATTCATTATTCTAAACTTGTTTTGTCGGGTGGACACCATTTGGTGTTATTATGGGGGTTAAAAGCTTTCTATTTATGTAATTATCTCAGTATTTGGGATTGTCTTAGAGTATCAACTTTAATAAGAAACACACCCCGTAAAAATGAAGAGGTACCAAAGAGCCAAATTTCTCTCCTAATAATGATAGTAACATTTGATACTGTTCAATTCGCACATATTACCACCAACTTTGCTAGGCTACCGTTTTTGGTACCCATTTAACACCTGGGTGGAGAGTGGCAAATGTAGATTAATGTCTTGCCAAAGGACATTTAGTGCAGCGGCGGGAATCAAACCGCGCACCATGTGACTCACAGTCCAACAATGTATCCACTAGTCTATGTCATCTCTACACCTCCTAATTTTCCATTTTAAATATTTTTCTTTTGGAGGGGGGGGGGGGGGGGGGGCTGGACATTTCCAAAATACGTTTTTAAGCAGTTTAAGTCAAGAAGAAGTTGTGCTCAATGCAACCACTTTTATTTTTAACACTCAAAACTCAAAACTCAAAAGCCTAAAATACTACCTTTAAGTCCATTAGTGTATCTTGGCCAGCAGGTGCATACGTTTCCCATGCCATCGATATTGATGCATGGAGTTGACACTTGATCATATAGCTCATAGATCATTGAACAACACATGTATGACATTCAACGAGGGACATGATTTAAGGTACAAGAATATAAAGTGATGTTAACATGATCTAGGGAATAGCTAAGATTAGTAGTAAAGAGAGGTTAGGGTACATTTAAAAAAAAAGTAATATCAAAGAAGTAAATGTTTTTGAAAAATCATTTCAGAGAGGGATGTGCAAGCACTCAACAACTTAAATCTCAAAATATATCTGTAGCAGCAAGATTGGCTTACATGTATGTGCAACATTTCAGATCAAAAGACTGTGGTTTTCTCTCTATGTGTGAAAATTGAAGCCCTCATTTTGTACACAACACATGCGGTAAAAAAAAACAATGCCAGTTTTAAAATTCAAATCTGAAAAGTAAAATTATTACAATTTTGAGAATAATGCATATTTGGCCATCATACTTTTAAAAAAGTGTTCAATAATGAATTTTTACAACATTTTGGCCATTTAACATGTTTTGAGATTTTCACTGTACAAATACCTGCAGTGCCCTGCAATACCTTTTAATTCAAGTTACTGCTGGGAACCACTCACTTCAGGCTGCTAATGGGTTTATATGCTCATGATACACTCAGTTGAATTTATTTGACAGGGATTTAACCCCGGTGGAATTGAGGGTTCTTCCATGCCAATGCCCCCTAGATGGAAGAAGATGCGCTCCCTCCATCTTGGAAGAGTTCTGTTGAATCCCTCCATCTAAATTATTCACCACATCTTTCATTATTACCTGATAGAAAGGGCCTGGTTGGGTGTTTTGTGAGCTACAGAATGAAAGGCAAATTAAGAGGTGGGATGAGAGTGAAGTTAAGGCAATGTACGAATTCAGTATTTGCCTACCGTAAGTAAGATAAGGGCTGTAATAACTCGTTTTATTGTAACAGAAATTCTGAGAATCTTGATGATCATTGAGGTTTAAGGAACTCTCTCTTTATCCAATTCGGTCTCAAGGTTCAATGTTTTTAATACCTTAGAATGAGTACAAATATAAATACTAGCTCTTTAAATCAATCTTGGCTCTTGAGAGGGAAAATAACTCATGATTGTCCCATACCACTGTAAAAATGATATGATAAGTGTGTTTCAGGCATCTGAACCATATAGTTATAATTTACAGGTAAAGAATTATTTTCAAGTGTCTTCTTCTAATTGTCTTGATTATTGACACATTCACTGTTCAGGACTTCAACATCTAAAGAAGATTCTGAGTATGATGTAAGATCAAGACAATATCTCTTGTGTGAAAGGTCCTGAAAAGTTTGTTTGGTTTGTATGAAAATTCTCTGCCCCATTCCCACCTAGTCCCCATGGAAGACTGCAAGAGCTTTTTTGAATGGTGTGTATATACCTGTCACAAGCAGGCAAAGGTAATCTGCTTTCCTTCTGAAACATGCCTTGTCCCTAAAGTCTGAATTATTCACTTGATCCACTGCAAGCAGCCAAAGTGTCCGTATAGTGATGAAAGCAGGTGTCACAATAAGCATGTTTCAAGTAGCAATTCACTCCTCACTTAAAGCTACCGGTCAACCTTTTCATACACTGAAAAATAGGTGAAGGGAAAAATAATTACATTCACTCATACTGTCATATTTTGTTCAATTCTATTTCTTATCCAAATGTAAGAGCATAGTATAGTAGAATTTGTAGCTCAATATTAAACATTAACAAATTGCCTGCTCATGTACATGTACATGTACATTATTGCATATTCCAAGAATTTAGAGAATACACATATTTTCTGTAGGTTGGTCTGTTTTAGAAGATGAGTTGCATGTATATCATCTGTTTGGAGCCATGGAGAAGGGTGTTCACTCATATGTACTTTATCATAGAGTTAAAGCCTGTATGCAATGGTTTGGCCAGTAGGGATTAGACCACCCTGCTAGACACTTGACAGGTGGTTATCTTTTTAACTCGGCTCTCAATTAACATAAGAAAAAGAGGATCATGGGGTACCAACGGGCACCGCTGAGGCATTATTTTCTATATACATGTAGAGGGAGCAAGTAGCTACAAGTAGTGCGGTGGGGCTTTAACACCCTTCTTACACCAAACGGGTAAATACTGGGTCCATATCTCCCTGCTAGGAGCCAGAAGGATGGTAAATCATACACATTTACATGGAGTTGATGCCCTTCTGGGCCCTGTTTCACGAAACTTGTCATCAGTATCCAATGACAGTTTTTGTTATAAGCTACTGAATTCCTTGCTTCCGATTGGTTATCAGCAGATTGTCACTGAGTTTTGTCATTTTTCATTGATAAAAGGCTTTGTGAAACAGGCCCTTCTGGTCATTAGCAGTCAATCTATTGAAATCGGCCTTGAAGCAGGTACATGCAGCTACTTGACATTTTAAGAGTGCAGAGTTCTAAGGAAAATTGATGAATATATGTGTAAATGTACGCTGCGGTAAGCCAAAAGGTCAAATTGTATTCCTAAACAGCTTTCTGAAGGGGCCTATATATGGTATGGAGAAATTGATCGTGATATCCTAACCAATATTTTGATGAATCAAATAATAATCGAAAGGAAAAGAAATAGCTTCTTACTTAGCCTACGCCTGTGATTTTTTATATTTATTTCTTTGTTAAGCTAAAAATCTTAATCTACCTATCTTGCTATATTTCCTTGCTTTCAAGACAGTCATACACATCTCTAACATCTCAAAAATGGGCAAAAAGGAGAACTAACATGATTTAAAATTGCCCTAAAATGAATATTTGAGAATTGAGAGTCTTTGTGATGTGATTGCGTTAAATATTGATGAAACAAGGAGGGCATTTACATTTGTCAAAGTTTCAACACCCGATATAATGAAGGCAGTATACAAACCCTTGGCATGTACCTCCCAGCATCTTTAACTAGATCTTTACGAGCCATGCTTGAGTACATATGAATAAATGAGAGGTGCAGATATCAAACGAGTCCCAGGAGTCTCATTGTAAATCATCTATCAGATGGAATAACTTATCATGTTTTCATCACGCAAGAAAGATGAATAGGGGAATGAATAGGGGGGGGGGGGGTGGGCAGGGTATTAGGAAGTGTAGAGGCTATTATATTTTGTAATCCTGTTATGCCATGAAGTCTTTTTGAGATAAGTGTCATAAATAACATTTCAAGTGTTCAGTTTGGAATGCTTGTTTTGGTGTAATATAAGGTATAAAATTAGGGTATTAGGAAGTGATGTAGTGGCTATCATATTTTTGTAACCCTGTTATGCCATAATGTCATTTTGAGATACAGGTATAAGTGTCATAAATAACATTTCAAGTATTCAGTTTGGAATGCTTGTTTTGGTGTAATATTAGGTATAAAATATGTCCCATGGGAATAGACTTTATTGCAAGGACGCTCATTTTTGTTTCAGATAGAAAAAGTGTAGCCAGTTTGAAGAAAAAAAGTCTTAAAGAAAGTTCTTTGGAAGGTTTTGTTTTCTATGGCATGCAAGGGTTAAGCTAACATTCAGGCACAAACAACAAAAGCGTATCTATTGGGAATTGTATTTTCACCCTATTAGAAGAATTTGATTCAAAATATATTAATATATGACTGAAAAATTGCGAACATACATTCATTTAATCTTCTTCTCAGCATCATTGCAGTTTCAGCAATTGTGAAATTTTAACATAAACTTTTAAATGCTGAATCTACATGTATGTAGTCATCTTTCTATAAATGTGATCCGAATAGAAGGTTTGTGGATGGTTGTAGTTTGTAAACGCCATACATGTACATGCCATGATATTCAAAATGCAAAGTGCACCACCAAAATTTGTCTGGTTTTCAAATTTCAATCTCTCCTCGATGAGGCTTGCTAGGCCTGATTAGCTTTACATCCAACCTTGCCAATCAATTCACCTGAAAGGCCAGCAGCTATTCCTCTATCGCAAGCCGGCCCACCAGCCACCAGCAAGGCTCTTTGGCTATGTGTCGTACATCCGGCTGATTAGGGGCTTAGATGGGGCACTGTCCTGGGTAGCCAGTTTGCCCCTCGGACGTACATGTAGGCTCCTCTTCTTTACATGTGTCTCCATTGCTGCACTCAGCAGCATACAAAGCTACTTTGAGGGGGGGGGGGGGATGGGGGGTGTTGCTTATTTCAGATTAGCTTTCATATGTAGAAATTAGATTAATTGGGGGATTTCTAATTTAAAAAAAAAAAAAAAAAAAAAAAATTCTTTCGAAGATTTTAGTATGTACACTGTACCTAATCTTCATTTGTGCCCGTGTCTTTTTCACTGACTCTCAAGAAAACACATGAGAGAATTATTCAAAAGCATATTCATATACAGTGTAGTTACATAATAATATATAATTACTTTATAGGTTTGCTCTATCTTTCATACAGTGCTCAATGCTTACAATGTAGGCAGAGCAAAAATACATTGAATAAGTAAAACTAGTGGAACATGGTTGCTACTCTGAGTTTCATGCTTTGCAAGCGATCATCAGGCAACTGATAGCATTCTTAAAAAGTACATAATTACTCTACAGCCTGGGACTGGGTACAAATACGTTCAAATCAAATCTTTAACTACTACAATAAGAATCACTTGGGACTAGGGTACTGTGCTGGATTTCTAAGCAGGGTATAGCAATCCAGCACAGTACCCAAGCAATTACCATAGTACTGTCACTCATGAGTAATTATTATTGTATTAGTTAAGGGAGAACTACATTGTAACCCCAAAGAACAACTTTAGTTGTTCTCAGAGGTTTATTACATTCTTGCCCATTAATCTACACCAAAGTGTATGAGAAAGGCATTAAGCAAGAATAAAGTACAGTTTCTCAGCAAGACAAGGGCATGGCCATTTTCTTGATTGCATGACGTACTATGTGGAGTTGTTTATCAACTAAATATATTCAAATGTATGGACGATTCCTTCTCAGATGTTTTTGGTGTTGAAGCATTTCACTCACCTGCTATTATCCTTTGAACTCCAATTGCCAGAACGCAAATTGCATACATAAGTTGGTGCTGTTCTGGGTTGAGGGTTTTGCATCAATGAAATAGATTTTTCAATCGCTATATTTTAGTATTTTTCAATAAATGAGTCACAATTGTTACCCTATTATATATCTATCTCCAAATGTAATTTTACCTTTTTGGCTATGATTTTTCCTCATTCAAAAGTAAAGGTATTGTTATTGAATTAAAAAGGTTTTTCCCATTGAAGCTTGGTGCATGATACAGTGTACATGTACAACTCCGTCTGTTACGTCACATTTTCAAGAAAGATTGCTGCGCCCATGTCATGCTATATATGGCATTACATCATGCCAAGTATTTTTTCATTTTTATATCTCTTGTACAAGTTTGTAAGATTTATTGTATATCAAAAGGCAGGAGTTCATCTCATTTTTCAGAATACCTACATGTATGTAAACTTATTTTCTGTTTGAAATTCTCCTTTAAAGTCTTATTTTGAGCGTAGTAGTACCCAGACTGTAGATTAATTGTGAACTTTTAAGAATGCTATCAGTTGCCCGTTGATCGCTTGTAAAGTGTGAAACTCAGAGCAGCAACCATATTTCACTAGTCTGCCTTATTCTCTCTCTCTCTCTCTCTCTCTCTCTCTCTTTCTCTCTCTCTTTCTCTCTCTCTCTCTATATGGTTAGAGTAATTGTAAAACTTACATGTAGTTTCTAACAGTTCTCTCAAAAGCCCTAATTTACTAAAGTTGGAAGACCTATTATTCAGGACAGTAAATAAGGAAATTTACCTCAAAAAGAATCATATACATGTATATGACTGGATTTCACCAATTAGATATGTATTCATCTATTGCTTGACTTACAAAAAAAAAAAAGGATTGTGGTTTGAGTGATGTTCCTTTATCTCAATTAGCATGAAAGGAATATATCATCTGTTCAGAGCCAGAAGGGAATTAACTCTGCCAAAAACAAGTATGTGACTTGCATCCTTCTGACTCCCAAGGGGCTGCTACATTCTGCTCACTCCCCTCAGTCTGCACTTCCACACTGCAAGAAAGTGGAGATGAGGAGTGCATCTCATGACAGTCATATCCCCTGCGGTTGTATACTTAGTAAGCAGCTTCTTGTTCTGTATGTCAGCAAGAAGACTAGATGGATGAAGCGCAACTTGCTCTAAATATAGATGATACATGTAGCTGCAAAAACACAAGGTGTGTGGGAAGTAGGAGAATATTAGGTTCAAATCTACTCTAGATAACAGTATACCTGAATTTTTTTGCCTTCAAATATTGATTCATCTTCTAGATCAACATAATTATGTGAGCATGCAGAATAGATTATGTATTACAGTATTGCGATCCTCCAGAAATAAATGGAAGTGGCAAAAACAGGTGTCTGGTCCAAGATGCTGTAGGAAAACATGGGTTCAAATCCACCATAAATAATGTATACCTGAGTATTAATTCGTCTTTCTGATGAATGTGAAGAAGAAGATTAGATGTTGTGCAGAGCTTTAAAAAATGCAAGAAGCACTAGCTTACACAAGATGTGTGAGGCATAGGAGAATAGTAGGTAAAAATGAATTGTAGATAATAGGGGTATACCTGATTAGTAGGTATCGTTGATAAGTACCTGATTAGTAGGTATCGTTGATAAGTATTGTTTTGATTTGTCTTTTAGATCTAATTATGTGCAAAAGAAAAAGAGATTAATGTACATGTACATAAAAATGTTGCACAATGCTTAATTGATGTAAGCAGCACAAACTGATATGCGTTGAGAAATATGAACGGGAAGCAATTGGTCAAAATCTATCTAGTGTAAATAAAGTACACTGGATCATGCTTTTTAATTGTTTTACAGCAAGTACTGCTCCATTTTGCAGGTCTGTCTGTATGTGAGCTCACAAAGAATAGATGGATGTAGCACGGTGCTCTAGAAATAGAGTGAAGCGGCACAACCACAAGATATATGGGATACAGGAGATAGTAGGTCAACATCTACTGTAGATGAGAGTGTATCCGCTCTACTAAATATGAAATGATTAAAGGTATACACCAGTTCTGGTCATGCGATTGCATTGTGAAAGAAACGTTGTGGAATCATTCAGAAACGGTTGATCATCTGGCATATAAGTATTGGTGTGTACTGCAAGGTTTTGGAATCATCAAAATGATAAGAAATTTGGCCCAGTCTTGGTAAAGTAACAAGCCCTGGAAAAAATGTACTCCTGTATATGGAACTACGCGATATCTATCCAGGCCGGATCGATATGATAATTTACCAAATATATCAATTAGTAGGCAGTTTCCCAGCAAAATATGTATCATCACGTATTAGTCAAAACATATTCTTTCACATAATTGGTAATATGAGCTACCATTTTATTTTTTGAGAGGGGGGCAATTTCCAAAACTGGTCTATACCTTTAAGTGAGCTGCATAAACACAGGCAAGCTGTGTAGTGTGAAGGAAAATAGTAGGTCAATATCCATTGTAGATTAGGTTCTATGTGATTGTGCGTTTTTTTCTGCATGTTTATCCTCAATCTGAAGGGAATAATGAAAATAATATTATTATAGTGTATAAAGAAATATGAATACTTAAAGGGATCGTTTAATAATTTTAAATCTAAGATACACAGTCCTACATGTAACCAGTGTCTGTGATATGGTGTAATATTGAAGCCCTAAAAAAATCGCGCTTCAAAATGATCAAGAAGTGCCTCAAAAAAATTTAAAAATCTTTGAGTGACCGGTTTTACCATACTCGTTTTCCCCAATAGACTGTAGTGTTATGAAAACCGTCCGGCGAACGTTTTTCAAAATTTGTAATTCCAATCATTAATATCTTGATAATCAGACAGGCAATCGGCTTGTAAAAGTCATGGAGTTCCTGACTGACCTGATCAAGAGCAGTCTTTATATACAGGTTTCACTGTATTTGATTCCAATTCAAATCATGGTAAAAGTGACCCCTGCATTCTCTAGTTGAGTGAGGAAAGTGTGCTACCGTAGCTTGATGAAGTGAGATGTACATAAAGGCCAATGACGAATGCTGCTGAGCATTTAGTAAGAGTAAAAGGTCTGTAATTGAGAAGACCCAAATATAGATTGGTCGTCCTTTATGCGTAATTTAGATCACCCTGTACATGCATGGGGAACACAATACAGATTAGGATGGCTTGGATGTATGCATAGAGGAATAAAAATGTAGGCTTATTTTTCAGGTTCAAGTGAAAATAGATTTTGTAAATGTTTGCATTATTAGAGAGAGAGAGAGAGAGAGAGAGAGAGGGGGGGGGGAGTGCCTGTGTGTGAGTGAGTAAGAGGGAGAGAGAGAGGGTATGTGTGTGTGTGTGTGCTTGTGTGTGAGTGTAAGTGTGTGTGAGTGAGTGAATGAGAGAGAGAGAGAGACTAGAGAGAGAGAGAGAGAGAGAGGGTGTGTGTGTGTGTGTGTGTGTGTGTGTTTGTGAGTGAGTGAATGAGAGAGAGAGAGAGGGTGTGTATGTGTGAGAGTGTAAGTGAGTGAGAGAAAGAGGGAGAGAGGGGGGTGTGTGTAAGTGAGTGAGTGTGGGTGCAAGTGGATGAGAGAGAGAGAGAGGGGGGGGGGGGGCACTGTAAGTGTAAAACAAATCATTGAAATTCATGATAAAATGAGATATAAACATATATGAAACATTGAAAGTAAAGCTGTGCATGCTGAAGTAAAGATTTTGATAGAAATAACAAAAGCATGTTTTTATACATAAATTGTAATTGCCTTTTTTTTTGGGGGGGGGGGTGGCTCTTGTATCCATACTAAGGAACCTGGGCATGAGAGCAATTAAGGAAGCTCTTTGAGTTGGTATCATCTCCGTCTTGATGTAGATTCTGGAAAGTGTTTGTCGTGAAAGACTTGTCAGGAGTGATTCAATCTGGTATTAGACTACCTCGAGGCACAACAAATACTTAAAATGCATACATTCTTGAAGTGTTTGTATTTCCGATGGCAGTGCTGCGTTAAAGGAATGAGGAAATATTAAAGTGAGTTCTTACAAGTTCCCATACTGTTGAAGCAAGTCACACTCAGAATTGTTTTGCTCTAAAGGAGCTTCTTTTCTTTTGCTGAAACTGAAACATGTAAATGCATTGTGAAGGTTTTTCCTACTGAAGATATAGTCTCGAATTTGCCTTTAGGCTTACAATTTATTGCCATAAACAAAGCTTTCCATTGTAAAATGTTATAAACATATGTTGAAAGATAAAACCCACTTGAACAGTGAAACATATATTTCTAGGTGAGTCCTTACCATGCATACAATGCACATTGAAGACCTTTCCATTTGACACTGGAATTAAATGTACTATATCTGTTTGTTTTTCTCTCTCTCTCCTATAGGGCCATTTCTCACTTAAAGGTAATACAAAGTTTCGGGAAATTTTGAAATTGGGTGGATAATGATTCTTTACAATTTTAATATAATTGGATACCCCTGTGGATGTATTATAAGCACTAGAAAATTTAGCCCCTAAAACACTTCTGTTTTCGAGAAAAATTGAATATAAAAATTTACCGGTGCTCCCGGTAAATTTTGATAAATTTCAAATAGCGCCTACGGACGTACAATGGTAGCTGCGACCATGAAAATCTCACAATATATAGTTCTGATATATAATTCCCAAACGGAAATAGCTAATCGGTCGATTTTAGTCAAGAAACATTGTTTTATAGCTTAATTAATATCTTGACCTAGAGAGGGAGCTATATAACATAACGAGTTTATTAATTACAATTTCATAACTTAAGACTCGATTTCAACCGCGACAACGACCACTGAATATTATAGGTTCGCATATGCTTCCAATATGTTCATTTGAACCAAATTCATGACCCCATACCAAAACTTTGTATTACCTTTAAGCAATTTCTTTTCTATTGATCCTTACAATATTCCCCACTCTATTTTGTATTATTGATTGTATGTTTTAATTTGTATGGTTTAAGAAAATTTCTTTAATCTTGAAAATGTATTCATTACTTTGATTAAATGTGCAGCCAAAATTGAGCTGTAAGTAGCCATCTTTTCATGCATTCGCCATCTATAACTTTCACTGTATAATTATAATAATGTTACGAATTTAGATATGTCTGTATCATGTGCATAGTCCATTATTATTTCGCTATATATTGTTGCTTGCTGTGCAAGTCAAACTAGTCCTTGAGTAGTTTTACGACGTTGTTTTTCGTCCTCGAGTAATTCTTGCAGTTCGATTGCGTAAGCCCAGGGCCACGCTCGTCTAGAGAATCTGTCCTCGTCTTACGTAACAGCAAGGACAGATACTCAGTAGCGTGCGGCCTCCGACTGACCCCGAGCGGAGGCCAGACTTTGTCCTCAGTTTGAGGACAGACTCTGCCCTTTAGCTCGAGGTCGGGTTGTTTCCTTGCTGCTACAAAACAGCTCCCTATATAAAGCCAGGGATTCTAAAATTGAGAGACTTCTGACTGACTTCTTGAGACTTCTCCTCGTACTCCTTTCTGCCGTTTTTCGTAATTCACTGAACCTGACTGTATACCAAGTTGTCATTATTTGAAGTAATAAACATCGAATGGAACTGAAACTCACGAATACTCCATTTCTTCTGTTGAATTTATATTGCATACACGCATGAGCTCGAGTGAGAGAGATATTGAGCGAGAACTGAACGAGAGCAGTCTGATTTAAACACTTGTAAATCAAATTTTGTTACACTGGCGGCAGGGGTGGGATTTTGGACTTCAACACGGACATCGATTTGATGATAGCTGGCGAGCATTGACTTTGCAAAGTTACATTGAACAGCATGGCTACCATGAGGAAGAAACTGAGAATCAGAACTCGCATCTTCAAGTATAAGAATTACTACCCTTTACCGGTATGCTGATAAATGGTGTCGACTACCGACTACAAGCAGGCGGTGTGACGTGGTGGCTATGGAATGATTGAGCGTGATTGGTTTCTTCGTGGTCGCGATTTCGACTTCGGTCTGCCTCGCTGGTCAATGTTCCTGTGATCATGGTGAACGTCAACTTATTCTGGGCCTCCGTGACGACGTCGTTGGGTTTGTTATCCCAGCCATGGAGAGTCACTCTCAGGAGAATTTGATGGGGAGTAGCTGAGCTGCTGAGCATATACAAAATTCGTCACCGATGTCGGGATTGTTAGTAGTGTAACCAGAGCTGCAAAAGTGCAGGATGACGAGTCGACGATTTCAAAGGGGAACCGAGTGCCTTTTATTTTTTTTTGACGGTTGCTGCATTGGGTGCCAGCCTCAGAAGGGGAGCACAGCAATGGCAACAAGAGGACGCAGTGCATGGCCATTTATTTAGTAGCAATAGTTTCGTATGTGTAGGGCCAATTTATTTTTCGAGAGCATCGGTGCGGGAAACGGAGGCAGAGAGTCATCATTTGGATAGCGTTAGAGATCTCGACATCGTATTAGTTTTGTTGGCGAATTGTTGTGTATGCGTCGGAAAGAATGGGAAATCATTATATCAGTTTGGAGATCACGGGACAACCTCGAAGATATCGGAGCAACGTCAATCATTCATGTCCATGATATTACGCCATGTAGAAGTGGAGGACCCGCCGTAGATACTTGATTGTCAATTTGTCATGTGTTGGGAATATTGCGAAGTCGACATGCTGAGTCAATGCTGTTACGTGATCCTTATGGAATATCCTAAAAATATTCTTATTTCTGATTGAGTTATCTGAATTCAGTATAGAGGCGAGTTTACACAACCACGAGCTTTATCATGTTTATGGAAGCAGAATTATCATTACAAATTTCCCGAATATAATGGAATATCAATGTGAAGCCAGGATTCCTACACAGAGTCACTCTCGCTTAAACTTAAATCAGCAGGACAAGACATCGGTCCTCGTCGACAGATCTGGACATTTATTCTAACATTTCAAGATAAACTGGGACTATTTGATCATAGATCAAGGAGACTTTGATAGAGAACTCTGTTGTCCGACTGAAGATTGCACGATTCTTTTACTGAATTTTGTTTCATTGTTGGAACTGTTGCTTTGAATCTATTTTGTACATGTTATCACTTGTATATTGCATTTGCATTCTATTACCTCTCCTTATTTCTAGTCCTCGGCAACGATGTCTCCCTTTATACCTCTCGATTCTTATCTTTCTTCTCTTGTTCCTCTCTCCATCTGTTTCCCTATCACTATGTCTTTTCTATTTTTCTGTTACATATTTCTATGATGTGATTGAGATGTTTTAAACTTTTAATCGATTTTTGTGCATATAGTTGAACCTTAATTCGTTAGCGGCCGCGTAGCCGTATTCTTTGGAACGTATTTTTGTGTGTTACTAGTTTAGCACCCCTCGTTCACTGATATTCTTTTCGGCCTGTCTTAAGATCCGAAGCCGTCATATTGCTGCTAGAGGCATTGTGTTGCGTAATCACAATGATCGCGATTTTTCGGATCGCGTGCTGCATTTCTGCTGACCGAGACTGGAAAAAGAAAAAAAAAAAAAAAATCGGACACGTGGCCGCTGGATTTGCTTCGCTACAAAATTTGGTACTGTTGAAGCGGCTTTTATTCTGCTGCTTCAGCAAGTCTTGACTTGAAAAAGATGTCAGTGTACGAGGCGGTTAATTGTCAATAGTTTTACAACATTTCAGTAGCTAGCTTTTGTTTTTGATATTTTTTGTCTTAAATGTCATATCTTTTTGCAACCTGAACGATTATGTAAATAGTTAAGTCAGCTTTGACGTTTTTTTTTTTTAACATTATATTAGTTCTCAACTTTTTGACAGTTCCTTGCGTTGTATTATAGTAGCTTGTAAGGAATACTTTTAATGTCATACGTAGATTTTCGTTTTACTTTAGGAGGTCGTGACTTCATGACCCCGAATTATATGTCATACTCACCAGAACTTTTGAAAACTAAGTTACACTATACCAAGCAATTAAGACTGTAAATACTGGTTTATTACACAATGTTAAGTATGGGTAGACAAAAATATATGCCGTTTTGAGACTTACACATGTCGTATGTCAAAGAGCTTAGGCCACTTCTGCAACGTCATTTTATTTTAACCAAGTTTTCAAATTCAGATTTGATGTTTGCTATCCCTCATTCGCTTCATTTACTCGATATGTCAGTTTTTTTTTAAAATTCGTTATATACATTGTAGTGCAAATCTTTTGGTTTTACATGACTGTAATTCTATTCTTTTTATCGGTCACTGAGGACAGTGACTTTTTAAGGAGAGGGGGAATAGTGTTACAAATTTAGATATGTCTGTATCATGTGCATAGTCCATTATTATTTCGCTATATATTGTTGCTTGCTGTGCAAGTCAAACTAGTCCTTGAGTAGTTTTACGACGTTGTTTTTCGTCCTCGAGTAATTCTTGCAGTTCGATTGCGTAAGCCCAGGGCCACGCTCGTCTAGAGAATCTGTCCTCGTCTTACGTAACAGCAAGGACAGATACTCAGTCGCGTGCGGCCTCCGACTGACCCCGAGCGGAGGCCAGACTTTGTCCTCAGTTTGAGGACAGACTCTGCCCTTTAGCTCGAGGTCGGGTTGTGTCCTTGCTGCTACAAAACAGCTCCCTATATAAAGCCAGGGATTCTAAAATCGAGAGACTTCTGACTGACTTCTTGAGACTTCTCCTCGTACTCCTTTCTGCCGTTTTTCGTAGTTCACTGAACCTGACTGTATACCAAGTTGTCATTATTTGAAGTAATAAACATCGAATGGAACTGAAACTCACGAATACTCCATTTCTTCTGTTGAATTTATATTGCATACACGCAGGAGCTCGAGTGAGAGAGATATTGAGCGAGAACTGAACGAGAGCAGTCTGATTTAAACACTTGTAAATCAAATTTCGTTACAATAATAATAATGGTGGCTTCTTATATAGCGCACATGTCTGTCACGTTGTGACGCTCCTGGCACTACCCCAATTATTACCCTGGCTTTAGCAAGGCGGTCACTGCGGCGCTCTAGCATTTCAAGGAATTAATTCCTGCCAGGTACCCATTTACATCACCTGGCTTGAGTGTGGCAAATGTAGATCAATGTCTTGCCATAGGACATTATACTGCATATAAAGCTGCCACCAGCATTATAGTTATTTCATTTAATTTCCTAAAATATAACATAAAGTTTTACGATGTATAAGTAGACTAATATTTTTATTTGATGGTTTACACCTGTGGGTCAAGGAAAGTTTTGTTTGTATGTAATTGAACATGTAAATTCAAAGACCATCAGTTCTTTGTAACGGGCTATTTGTGGTTGGGTATATGCTCATATAAATTTGAAACTAAGAGAACATTTTGTGGTCAGTTATAATCTTGTTAATGTAATATAGTCTTCTCCAAACCCTTTAGATATGAATTCATTGGAACATGCACTACATTTTCATGTGTAATTATACGCAATGATTCAATTTTATTCATTAAAGGTAGTTTATGTTATATTTAATTACACAGAGATTGCAATGAGAGAACTTGCCTTGTCATTGCCAAACTGTAGACTGCACATCTCCTTTAAATCTAATGGACAGGAATTTGTTTGGAAGCCTCCGGTTTATTGATGTGTATGTACATGTGTAGTTGATTGTGTTCAATAAGCCATGCAGTATAGAACACCTGATGACAATTTAATTAAACACCAAACTCCTACCATCTTCTGGTTTCCTGATCTTTCTCTCTCTTTTTCTCTTTCCCGAAACCTGCCATCTCTCTGCTCTTTCAATTTTGTCTTCTTTCTCTCTCAGTCTATCTTTCATTCTCAGTCTATCTGACTGTCTGTCTGTCTTTCTGTCTATCATTCTGTCTCTCTTTCTTTCTATCACCTCTACTCTCTCTGTCTCTCACACACACATACACACACACACACTCTTTCTCTCTCTCTCTCTCTCTCTCCGTCTCTCTCCGTCTCTCTCTCCGTCTCTCTCTCTCTCTCTCTCTATCTTTATCTTGCCCTCTTCCATTTCCCTCTTTCCATATTCCCTTTCCTTAAATATTTTTCTTTCTCTTTCTCTTTCTCTTTCCTTCTCTCCTCCCTTTCTGAATTTTCTCCTACATTTTCCTTTTTTCCTATCATTTATATCTCCCCATCTCTCTCTTCCCCACCCTATCTCTCTCTCTCTCTCTCTCTCTCTCTCTCACTATCTCTCTCTATCTCCACTTCTCTCTATTCTCGCAAAAATCTATTGACTCAATCAATACATGCATAGAACGTACTTCTGTTAATCATACAACATGTGTACAATACTACTATTATTAGACATGCACATGGATGTGTGAACTTGATTATAAAAATCAATTTTAGCTTCACGGGACCTTGGTGTGAGCTGGGACAAAATTAAAGGCTGACTTTAGCAATACCTGAGTCAATATTAATTAAAGCATTTGTTAGCATTTGCAGTATATTTGAAATTGGACTTGGTATCCCCTCCCCTCATGGCTACATGTAGATCAAGTTTTATAAATTAAAAGGTGCATTTTCATTAGCAAGATGATCCAGTATATCCATGTGGAGTTGGGGACTTGTCTAAATAAGATTTATTGATATCTGGGAATGTGGAAACTAAAAAAGCATTGAAAGAACAATATTGTAAAAAAAAGGACTTGAAAAAGGCTAACTTGGTTTCTCATTTTTAAGGATATTCAAGTTTATAGAGACAAAATTAATATTTTACATATCTAATTTGTTTACAAAACCTAATAAGATTAATGAATAATATAGTTGTTACTGTATATATGTATTTCAAGTGGGTTTGTGTGGCATGTTAACAGATGGTAGTACAACACTTGCTCCTGTTACAATTGGGTCATTTCACGTTAAGTGTACACTTTTTTTCTCACTGGGGGTCAAAAATGAAAATTGTTGTTAGAGCAAAAGATGCACAGATTCTGAAAGTTTGGGGTATATGTCAGAAATGTGTAAAATTATAGAGCGTCAAGTCCATGTTTACATATAGAAATATTCGATTGAAATACAGTAACAAAAATAGGCGTTTGGAGAGGACATTTTGTTTAACAAAGAACACATCAGCTTTATTATACCTGTAAATGGTATACACATAGTTTTCTGTACTTTTATATGCCTTTTTATACTTATCAGATGTTGATGCACTTATTTCCTATTCAAATAAGCCATATTTTGCCATAAAATTAGTGTATTTTATAGGAAACTGAATTATGGGGAGGTTGAATTTATTTAATGACATGAGAATTTCTTGTCCTCCTTCTTATATAGACTTCAAATTTGGTATACAGTGTTGCATTTATGTCTAAATTATTTGATGCTGTGTAAAAAAAAACAAGTGAATGCAAGTTTTAATCAAATATGAGCTTCCAAACTTAATTCATTGACGTGTTTTGGAGAGGACATTTGTTTAACAACAAATCTTAGCAATATGAACTCTTATTATATTAGTTGATATGTAAATTGCTATGCATCATTCATTTCTAACATTTCTGTAAGAACATGGCAATAGATTATTGGAACATTATATGAGCCAAGTGACATATATTGGAGAGGATAAACTTCAAATTATTCACCATCATTACAACTCCAACTTTATCTCAGAATATATGGCGTGAAATTTTTGTTATTCATACATTGTTTCATGTTATTTAAACAGTATTTTACAATAAAAACAATACTGATATTGTCTATTGATACACCAGTTTTTATATACAAGTCTTATTATTTATTTTTTCTATAATCCAAACTCTCAAAGAGTGACTCGTTGATATACATTGTATGTTATGGAGAGGACACTTTGTTTAACAGTGACATCTGAATGTTTAAATGCAATTTACTTTTTTTGTAATCAATACATTCACCAGTCTTTATTTTTGATTTTCATATACCAAGTTAGATAACGCAATATAAGGTAGGAAATGTCCCGATACCATGCATATTGTCAATTAAACTAGTATTTATAGTGAGTAATAAGCAAAAAAAAACATCTTACTTTAAATTCCTGCAAAAACAATATGAGAATATAGGTTTCCATAATTGTTGGTATAACTGATCAGAAAGTCCTAACTGATAAATGAATAACAGGTACTGTAACAAGTTACTTGCTTGTCTTTAAAACCGTTCTATTTCTCAACAGTAACAAGACACTTCTTGTCTTTAACAACTTTTTTTTTCTTAACAGATAACAAGGCACTTGCTTGTCTTTAACACAGTTCTTTTTTAAACAGATAACAAAACAATTGTCTTTAACAACTTTTTTTTCTTCACAGATAACAAGGCACTTGCTTGCAGCAAGTGAAAACGATTTCGTTTAATAACATTATGGAAATGCAAGCATTTAATTAAACAAACAGAACTTTTTTTTTATTCCTGGCTCATTTTTCCTGATTAAGGTTTCATATAAAGAGGTAGAAAATGAAATTTCTAGAAATGTGATTTTCTCTTTGAAATTCAGATACAGTTCGCCAAATGATTTTTTTTTGGTAACCCTTTCTTCAAATTGTTTTAAAGCGCTCGTGTGTTAAATTTGCAACATGTGAATCAAATGAAAGAAGGGGATCTCAGCTTTACAAATATGTGTCATTTATTAATTATAATTGAGATTAAGATATGATAAAACATCGACAATTCAAAGTTTCGTTTTTTCTCAAACGCACTTTATTTGTAAAGGTTGAGAACTGTTGAGAACTGATTTTTCTATAAACAATTGTTCGTGATGCGAAACGGTTACCATGCGAAACGGTGCAAAGCTCTACACACAGACAGCGTATTGCTCTGATTGGCTGTATGCAAATGAGTGCATACTGTACTGGGATCTGGGACTCTCGATCGTGGACCTGGGAAAACAAATTACTGTAGTTGTAGTTTGATAATTCCAATCAGAATAGTGAGACGTATAAATAGTCCTCTCCCACATTCACCTAAAATTACGTTCGCCTCAAATCTAAATCGGTCCTTGTGAATTAATATTAGTACTCAAGGACAACAAGACGGTACTTCAACGGGGGAATGAAATTCAAAATCATTATTCCGTTCACGATTTCATTTGATATTTCTTCCTTTTATTAATGCCGTACCATAAATTCTGCCATTTCGTTTTCCCTTCGTTCTTTCTATACAACAGTGCAGTTCGAGGGGCAAGGCAGGTGCGCTAGTAGGTTAGTAGACCCTATCGAAGCTAGCGCAGAGGTGCAACAAGAGGGCCGGCAATAAGCCCTATCGGACCCAGGCGCAGGTGCGATAAGTGCAATAAGTGCAATAAGCCCTATCGGACCCAGGCGCAGCTATCGCACTAGCCTTTTGACAAGGCCTCGTGACTCTAAGCGGCTGAGATGAGTCTAGATACCCGGAGTGAACGCGCGACCGAGTGACGGAACGTCACGAGGCCTTTTTGAAAGTGGGTTTCACTGCTCCGCATGAATTATTCATAGATACATATTAGCATGCCAATACGCCTACTTTGGATTTATTGACCAATCAGAACGGCGATCTCCCAGTTGGCTTCGTTCGTGATTCGTTCCATGTAGAGGTCAGTGGTCTTAGCACGTACGTAATAGTTCATAACTTCATAGCATGTAGGTCCATGTTCGCACTACGTAGAGTTTACTGTGTGTGTGTGTGATGGATATGCTGACGTCGTGCGAGGATACGTTCGCTGATTGAACGCTCCATTTTCTGGAGCGAATTCCAGTTGGAAACAAGGGTTAACATAAGAAATCCAAATCAGATTGATAAAGGCCACTAGGATGGGCTCCTCGCTCTCGCGTTCACTTGGGTTTTCGCGATTAGTCTCGTTTTAGTCGCTCGGCGTCTATCAGACAAGTGGCCTTGTTTAAAGGCTACTATCGCACCTGTGTGCGATAAGTGCAATAATGGGCCTTTTAACGCGCACCTGCGTTTACTGCGCTAAACGTTACAGCGAACGTATAGTTTATTTTGATGGATACTGTATATGGGGCAAAGGTCAGAGGATTTGTTTTCCCTACTTGAAGTGCCTGGTTAAAAAAATGTGTCCTCTCCTTAACAACCTAATGGCATACATTATATTGCTACCAGGGTGGTAAATGATTGCAATGATCAGTAGATTTTGTCAGTTACACACTTACAAATATTGCACTTTAAAATGTATTTAATATCAGACTATGTTGTGAGAATATTTCTGTCTTTGCATTCAGAAATTACCCAATTACATAGAGGAATTAATGAAAATCAATACCAAAATAAAATTATAGCTGTTGACATGATATTTAATGAATTCTTATACTGAGTGGAACAACATATCAATGTTTTCTTACATGAAGGAAGTGATTATACTATAAAAAAATAATTGTTTCTGTACATTGTTAACAATGGGTAACTCTGTTATGGAGAGGACATTCAGTTTAACATTGCATTAGTGTGAGATACTGACCATCTATAGATATGTAGATGGAAAATCACATTTCATGATATTAAATGGAGGCATATTATTATTGTATACCAGTGCCATAGATAGTGCAAGCCTCAGTGCTTTAATATATGAAGAAAATACCTGTTATGGAGAGGACACACTTTTAACGGAAAATAAAGTCATCAAATTAACCAAGCAATAAAATATATATCACATATTTTGTTCATTGATTTGAGACATGTCCTCATTTTCAAACATTCTGAAGATTATTTAAATAGAGTTTAGGCCCATATATATCATTTTAAGTCACTGCTGCTGGCCTCAATGTTATGGAGAGGACATGTTTTTTAATTTTAACGGAAAAGATGCCTTTTACAAAAATATTCATCATTTTCACATTTATTGGTCAAATTTGGTCAAATAAGTTTTATGATGTTACATAGTGGCTGTGCTGACACTAAAACATTAAAATTTTACACAACTCTCAATAGATTCATGTAAGATATCAATGAACATTATCAAAATTATGAAATGAGAATCCCTTTTCCGTTAAAAATGCACTAAAAATGCTGAAATTAACAGAAATAATGTTTGCAGTGTTATGAAAATTGAACTGTAGGTTGCTGTTGATAAGGTCCATCAAATAAAATGGCCAACATAAAATAATAATTGTTTAAAAGATGCCAAAATGGGGAAAACCCCATTTTTCAAAAACTGTACACTTAACGTGAAATGACCCAATTGCTCTACACCAATTTCCTACACTTAACGGATTAATAAATTTAACCCTGGGCCCAAACCCTTACCTCAAACCTTAGGTGCAACCCTAACCCAATACCTTTGACTAAGTAAAGTATGGAGCAATTGTCACAGGAGTAAATATGAGGACACCTAACAGCCATTACCAATCCATGATTTGAAAGAAAGAAGAAAAAAAAAGAGGACACAAAACAGGTGGCAAAAAAATTCTGTGGATAACATGGCAGTGAATTGAGTGAATGAATTTATAAATCAGTTATCCAAAAGTCAAGTTTCCTACATGCAGTGAAATTAATAAGTCAAATAATAGCAATGAAAACACAGACAAAGTAATCAAAAAGCTAGTAAAGGCTGACAATGTTAATTTGACTGTACTTAATTGGGCTTGTGTATTTCTGTGTAGGTTGGAAACATGCCAAAACTACAGAATACAGAATGTAATATCAAAGAAGACAATCATGCTATATCATTCTTATGATTTATGTTCATCATGCTGTGTACTTAAACGTGATCTCTTCTCTTCTCTTTTGTTGACTTACAGGTAAAGGTACACTGATCAAGCCCGAGACTTTTGTTCTCTCAAGTACAAAGTGAGTTCAGAGAATTCATTTGTTATGTGTTTAGCCCCTGGGGTTCAAAGAGTAGTTTTAAATGTTGATTCAAGACAGCTATTTATCAAACTCTCATTGCAATGCTGTAACAAAAAACTTTAATAGCATTTGTATGATCAAGGAGATATCTCTTTGGTATGATATGTGCCATACTATCTGCAGCGCATAAAAACCGATGAAGCATGGGCCGTATCACCCCTTGAGGAGGTGCGATAGCTCAGTCGGTAGAGCTGTGGTCTCGTAATCCGGTAACCCGGGTTGGAAACCAAGTCGATGCCCTAGTGCCCTTTGGTAAGGCATTAATTCTCATTACCAGGTCCCTCGGAGAGGACCTAAAACTGTCAGCCGTCTGGTTGCTTACTTACAAGCATATATGCTTTCTTAGCAGTCAGGTAAAATAGCCACCATCATTCAGTCTGATAATGTTGGTCTGATAGGCATTCTTTGGCAAGGTATTAATCTACCTTTGCCACTCTCCACCCAGGTGTAGTAAATGGGTACCTGGTAGGAAGCAGTTCTTTGAAAACCGGGGTAATAATATGATTGCAGGACCCGCAGAAAGAGTGGTATTTAATACTGATGAGGCTACCCTGGGAAAACAAGAATATTACGTACTATATCACTTACTATTCTGACAACTTTGCCGAGGGTTTGGTGTACATTGACATCCCTATACCTGTAATTATTCTTGAAAGAAATCTCTTGAATGATACATGTATATATTTAAAGAAAACAAATTCATGAGTAAAATGGATTGTGGCCATAACATTACTACTCATGGGATGCAGTAGTAAAGCTTTCTGACCGAAGTGTGTTGTATTTAAAAAATAAAAAAATAAGAAAAAAGGTTTGCATGTGATTTCACTGTGGTACTGTAAATTTGAAGGTATGGATACAATCATTTTGCTTGTAATGAAATGATTGAGGCTCAATGAGGCACCTACAGTATATGTTTGAAAAGTTAATACATGTACTTTATGTTTTGTGTTGTTGTTATAGTGGGACTGACTATGTGAAAGGCATTGTAACATTGGTTGGTGACATGTTATGCAAAGCTGTAAGTATTGGAATCCATTTTTTTCCCCTTCATATCATCTTTGAAAATAATATTGAAAAGAAAAAGCCAGACATAGAAATAGAAAGAGGAAAACTGGAATAAACACAAATATATACTTGTAGGAGAAAAAAAGGTCAAAGGAAGGGTGAAACATGAAAAAAGAAGGCAACAAATATTCTATCACCATGAACACAAATGTGGTGCACTTTAATTTGCTTTATTTCTCCATCGTTGTTCTGTTTGTTCATGCTTATGATTTTCTAAGACATTTCAAATGTTTGACTCATGAATTTCACACTAGGTACTTGCAAATGTGAATATGTCCTGGTAGAGCAATAATTTATCAAACACAACCTACATATAAGTTACGCTTGCTCAGCAAGCGCTAGAGACAAAACAGTTTGATATGGTCATTGGTTTTCTTGGAAGTACCTCAGTATTATTAAGTTGCTTTAAAAGAAGATGGACATCTTTAATACATAAGGCAGTGCTACCCCATCACTCATCAGTTCTACATGCTTTTGAATGGATAAGTGATGTCTGCTGTTATTAAGGAGAAGGTCAAGTTCTAGAGAAGGAGAACATTTTTTTGAGCTTTCTCATTATTTTGTTACCTACATTATTAAAGAAGGATATCATCGTAATGATGTTTCCTGAGAATTGTTTTTCTTCAAATACCCTCATATTTCAAATAGAGCTAATGATAGTTGAACATTCTAGACCATAGTTTGATGCTCCTTTTTTGTTTGGTCCCATATATTTGTGTGCATCGTGCAGTGCTTTTTATGTAAATAATTATCAACAGTATTGAGTCACTTTTTTTTCATTTTGACAAATCCAAAACCTCACAATAGGCCCATTGATCCTTGTGTACTACATGATAGACCCTTTCTAATAATAGACAGCTATTTTTGTTGAAAATGCAATCATATGACTGATACTAAACTTATCTTTCAATTGCACACTTGTATGTGTGCAAATTGAAGTCGTTTGCTGGCAGACTGTGAGAATAATATTGGACATGTGACATTTAGATTTCTCATTTTCTTAGTGCAAAAGTTTAAGACTTCATTACACCCTTATTTACAAGTTTGATTCCCCATTTATAGGTTTTTGTGTACTCTTTATCATCCTATTTACTTCTTCTGTTGCAGGACTTGACCTTAAGACCACATAGAAACACCAACCAGCTAGTGAAGACGTACGTCAGAGATGACATGCCATGGAGGTTACAACAGGTATGTGAAAGATAAAATAATTACATTCAAGTTAAGATGTGATGCAACAATTAAACCACCTTTAAACAAACCTGATGCTGCAAAATGTCACTTGTGAATGAAGTACCATAACATTTGTTGTGGTCTCGAGAAACATAACTTTGCGTATGACCCCTATACATGCACTTTATGCAATCTACATGTATATTATATATCAGAAATGGATGGCACTTTACATAGACCAAGTATTTCATTGTATTTTGACTTGTCTTTGGTGTTTTACTTGTCCTAATGGGCCCTAAAATATCCCTTTATCCATAATTTCTATATAGTCATATACTGAGTTTCTTAATATTTTTTTTTTGTATCATCATATTTGGGCAACGAGATGCCCAAATATCCTGATATTCTGTAATTTGTGTGCCATATAGATTGTATTTTTGTAATGATGACCACATGTAATGAGCATATTTCCTCAAATTAGGTGTCATTTATTTTTGCATGCAAAAATTAAAAACTGGAAAGATAATATATTTGGGCAGCAGGTGTTAGCCCTTTTGTACACATTGCGTTCTTTTTAGAAAAATATTGCATACATACATTATAATCAAGTCTTTGTAAATGGAATTATTCATGCAGGAGGCAATAAAGAAGCGTTATATCACGTCAAGTTTGATACTTTGATGTGCTGCTGAGAATGAGTGTAGGGTAGCCTTGAAAGCTGATTATGAAATATTCATCTTCATAATACTCATCAATCATTTAATATCCTGCTGCTGAATTTGTTCTTCTGGATTGGACACGTTTGTGTGATTTGAAAAGAAATGAGGCAAGGTTTAAAGACAACAAAGAACCAGGAAAAAGAATAGAAAAAAAAGTGGATGAAGGGAAAGGAAAGAAGGGGATTGTATTGTACTATGAAAAGAATACAAATGTACTCACAAATTTTGATCACATACCGGTAGTCATATGTACGTTCTGTAGAAAATTAAGCCAAACTGTGAGATTAAAATATATTTGTATCTACATGCCTATATCTAGCAGAACTTGTAAGTAGCAAATAGTTTTGTGAATTTTATTTCAATGTTAATACAAAATGTTTTTCTTTTAGTCCATACTTCTCTCTCTCTCTCTCTCTCTCTCCCTTTCTCTCTCTCTCTCTCCCATTCTCTCTCTCTATCTCTCTCTGTCTCTCTGTCTCTTTCTCTCTTTCTTTCCCCTTTATTATTTGAATTATATAAATCTATATGTGTACTGCAAAATGTGAAATGTAAATATTTCTGTCATTATTATCATCTATTTCTATATTGCAGGTTCAAGATGTTGGCAATCATATATACTCAGCTATCGAGATAATCAATACTAAAGATGTAGATTATGAATTTCAGTCAGCTGAAGAAGTCAACAAAGTAAGTAGAAAAAAAAAATATTTGAAATCAATTTGAAAATGGTAATACTTTTGCATTCTGTACTACAGAGCTAATGCACAGTTATTTTAAAAACCATATGGGCCAAAACATGTAGAAGTACCATAATGTTTGATTTTTATCATGTCTGATTCCAGTATTATCTTTGTGGTTGGATTAACATATGAGTGCCCTAAACAAGGCTACCAGCTGGAATGCTTTTTTTAAGGGTTGGATGTTTATTCAAACATTCTGTCATTTGTGATATAAATCTGACAAGCTTATATTCTTTAGTACTGGTATCCTAAATGTCCTCATGTTTGAAATGATTACTTTCCTTTGCAGTTAATGGATGAAATTTTAAGTCAGCTGATGCGAGCTAGGCAGAGGTTTCTTAATCCACTCATTCCGTCCCTACAAGAACTCTACCACAGCAGATACACGGTAAGATTCTTCTTCTAGCTTTCATACTTGCACTTGGAAACCACATTGTTCACTTTCTGCTCTGCCCAAGGATGGCTTGTAATGTATATCTGTGACTTAATAGGGTTGTGTAAAAAAATCAATGTCACTCAAAAAGCTACTGGTACTATCAATTGTAAGGAAATAAATGCCAGTTGAGTGCTTGAAGGATGAAAGTTGGAAAGATAAAGAAAGGGAGAGGATAATATAAGAGAAGGATATAGAAACAAAATAGTGAATAGGATTGTTTTTTAGGAAATACTGTTGAAAGAGTATTATGAGGGATGGAATTATTATTTGTTTAATAACGAAAGTTATATTAACAATAGTGTAAAGAAATGAAATGGGAATAGTACAGCAACACAGTAAATGATGAAAAATTATAAACTGTAGAAAAATTATTGCTTGACTCACATTATTTTCCCCATGCCCTGGTTCTGTATGATTTTCCAACTAAACACGTTTTGGAATGGATATACCATATTGGATTACAGGAAATTAAATTCTCAACCACATTACTTCATCCAATATTACTCAAGGATGAAAGTGAAATCCATCTTTTGATCATAAACATTCATTTTCCCCAGGTACTTGTGAGTAGTTCATGGCACAAAGCACATACTGGTTGTTATTACATTCATCATGATTATGCACATCTGGATGAGGGTTAAAAAGTGCTTTGTATGAAAAAAGTGACTTATCCATAAAAGTATTTAATATGATTATTATACTTATGATGACGATGACAATGATTGTTGGCGTTGTGTCATCTTGCTTTTTCTATATTTATCGATTTATTTGTTATCATTATTTGTCTGATTAATATTATTTTTATTTTTATTTTATTTTTATTACTGTTATAATTATTATTATTATTATTATTATCATTATCATTATTGTTGTTGTTATTGTTATTTTTGTTTTATTATTATTATTATTATTATTATTATTATTATTACTATTATCATAGTGTTATACTATTCATTTAGTATTACTGTATCACCTTACACCTCATGGACTAGCTTTTTATGAAATACCCATAACCATTCAATATTTCTTAAATGTTATCTTTTTAATCCAACAGAAATCATTAACACCTCCCTTGCCACATGAGAGTATGGTTAACTTCTACATTCTAGGCACCAAGCTTGTTCTTCACACCTATTATCTTCATCCCCTAGCCCTGCCCAAAGCACACAATCAGGTAGGTACTGTGACACCCAACAAACTTAAAGATAAAGTTGAGTTCTGGGAAGAGGTGAAACAAAATTTGTGAGCGTTATCATTGTTATTATGCAAGTGTGGAAGAACATCAGATAACAAATGTTCCCTGAAAAGCATGGCTCTTTAAATACTGAATCACAACAGTACATTTTTTTCCAATTTATTTTACACATATGGCAGTTTGTGAAGGTTGTGGTTTAATTTATTCTGGCCTTGGAGAGAGAAAGATAATGATAAAACAAAATAGGAGATCAATGTGGTTGACCCTATTGCTTGCAATATTTTCTCTGTCCTATATGTAAAGAGGCAAAGGGTCATATTCTGTTAGTAAGTGCTCTCACAGTGACTTTGAAAAAGGATTTCCTCAGCTACAATAATGATGGTGAAACTGTCATCAAAATATTTGGAATACTATCATTTACAATCCATCTTCAATGGTTCAATTTTTTTTGGTGAGATTATTGTGCACAAATTCTATGCTTCAATGTAATATTTTTGTTTTTCAAACTTTTAGGATTCATGATGTCACACCTTTAAAATATTGAGAAGAAAATGTGACTTTGATGAGAAAGTATAGGCGTCCTTGTTTTTCTTTGTTTACAATATCATAAACAATGATGAAACTGTCATCAGAATATTTTGAATACCCGGTAGTATCATTTACATTCCATCTTCAATAGTTTCTATTTAGTTTGTGAGATTATTGTGCACACTTCTATGCTTGAATGTAATATTTTTGTTTTTCAAAACTTTTAGGATTCATGATCTCGTACCTTTACATAGATAATATATTTGAGAAGAAAAAGTGACTTTGATGAAAAAGTATATATGTGTCCTTTTTTTTCTTTGTTTATACAGAAAGGTCTGTCCTCCTCAGAATCCAAGAGCAGATTATTGTAAGTATGGGTAATACTTTTTGCCAATGAAATACAAATTATAAAAACTGTAATGATTGTGATAATAAATTATAATGATAACATTCATACTTTTTAAATTTATCTCTGCATAGTGATCAGTCTGTTTTGAATGTTCATAAAATTTTATCTAGTGAGGATGCATGACTGTGTTCCTAGTTTGCAGTGAGTGCTTTTCCAAAATGAACAATTATGAAACACTTGAGAATGAGCATTGATGTGACTTTCCTGCTTGTTTTTTAAAATACATTAGACTGATTCTATTTCATTAAGACATATTATTGTTGTAATTCTTGGATACATACTTGCTGATTTAATCAAAATTGTTCTGAATCATGGATATGTATCAGCAAAATACTTCATGACGGGAATTCAATCTCAGCAAATCAGTATCATTGTATCATAGTATTTTGATTAGCAAAGTTTGTTTAAATCTCTTGTATTACCCCCCCCCCCCTTCCCCCCGCAACCCCTACCCCTACCCCCTCCCCCGAAGCTGTTTGTAGAATCCAGACACTGGATCCAACCAAGTATGGATTGTTTCTCTCTCTCTCAAATTTGTAATCTTTATAATATTATCTTCCATATACCAGAGACCTTGGGCCTATCAAGTATGAGTTGTTCTCCCAGAACACTGTAGAATGTGCTGTTCCATGGGTGGAAGAAGTCACTGCCTGTCTGGCCTTCGCAATGCAACTATGTCAAGAACTCAAAGACAAGGTAAACCATCATCTCTCTCTCTTTATTACTGAGCAGACATTAACCCTTTCCATGTTGTTGGTGGCAAATCTCTCCTTAGAATGGGAATGATAACCTCTATTTTCGGTCTAAGAATAGGTTGTTGTTGTTTTTTTACGAAAAAAATTACAGGCATGTTTATTCTGAAGATATAATGTTTCATTTACAATCCAAAGATCGCAAACTTGTGGATTGAAATGAAGACAAAAAAATGACTTGAAGATTTATTTACACTGATGTTTTGCAAACTATATTGTCACAGACAGGGTTAAATCTAATTTTGAATCTTAGTAATGGAAGTGCATTCCCAAAGAAATTGGCTGGAACTCCTATTTTTTTAAATTGTGTAATAGATCGATATATGTGATTGGGCTTAGGTTATGTAGAGCATTAGGTGTAGTACAGGGTCAAGGGTCAAAGTTAGGGATTCTCTAAATGTATGGCATCGACTACAGAGCGATTGCCATATGGGCATGTGTGGTAATAATGTTTGAATATCCAATTTGAACAGAAACTTGTTAGAAATCAAGTGCACTGAAATTTACAACTGGCATTGGATAATAAGAAACTGCATGGCCCTGTCTTACAAAGAGTTGATTTCAATCACAACTATGTACATAAGAGATTGGGGACTGCAAACTTGTGATTGATTTGGATTAATCGCAAATCTTTGTAAGACGGGGCCCTGGTTATAAATGTTTATGTGTCAGTACTTCTAGCTCGATTTTGTTCTCTTGGTTAGTGACAGAGAATGAATTTGAACAGAATCAACCAAAATTGTAATTAATTGTTCCAGGTTACACATCATTGTTATCCTGTGTTCATCCCCAGAAACATTAACTCATATAATTTCACAGAGTTCAAGCCCATATGGCTTCACACACATGATGTGAATAAAAGAAAAGAAGAAAAATGAAAACAAAAACCACACAAAGAAATTTGTTAACCGATTATGTATCTTTGCTGAAAATGTCATTCTACCTTTCTCCCTAGGTGTCTGTGTTTGCATGCTGTTGGGATGAGTACAGGTGATGTATAGCCATTGCCTAGCTAAACCACCAAACCAAAGATGGTGAAGGGTTTTCAGTTTCTTCTATATTCAGCACCATTCCTGCACTTACATGGTAGCATCAGAGAGAGGTTCAGCCACCAGTCTGCTGTGGTCATCAGGCTAGAGAAGGCAACCTTCTGAGATTGAGCTTCTTCAAGAAACCCCTGAAATCATGTTTATTTTGATAGAGTATATGGATTGTTATTTGTTTTTACTTAACTAGTCCTCTGAAACATGAAACATGACTAGGACAAATATCTATTATTGTTGGAATACGCCAAATGAAAGTTGAGCTTATTGTGAAATGCTTTGTTACTGTAAGGAAAAGGGGTTCTATGAAAATTAATGATTGAGTTGAGGTAAGTATATTGCCAGTATATTGCCCTTTGTTTGTCCAACCCATCATCTGTTGTGAGATGAAAGTTTAATCCAGGAAAGCATATCCAGTAACCTCTAGGTGGGCTTTGAGGGTCTTCTTAATTTTTTTTGGACAGAAATGGAGAATTCTTTAAATTTGTTTCATTTGTTATAATTTGAGCATATTTTCCGTTAAAAACCAAACACAACATTTTCTTGAAGAACTCACTTCCTGAATTTTATGTCCCTAAAGTCATTGAAACTTTACAAGTTATCTGTTTCATTTCATAATTTTGATCGTACTTTGTCAACTATATTCTTTATTTTTCAAACAATTGTTATATGAAATGAATAAATAAAATAAATCGATCAATCAATCAATACTAATAATTATGGCAGCCATGGTGATACACGACAAGCACTTTGTATCTCATCTGAATGTCCATCTACAGTGAAACCTGTCTATAAAGACCACCCAAGGGAGACAAGAAAAGCAGTCTGTTATGGCAGGTGGTCTTTATGTGCAGGTTCCTTTAGTAGGTCTACATGTTTTAATGAGAAACAATTTTCAAGGGAAAAAGTAGTCTTTGTAGACAGGTGGTCTTTCTATACAGGTGGTCACTAAAGTAGGTTTGACTGTATAATAAAAAGTCACATGGTGAAATGGAGGTTTGAGCATCGTTTGAAAGAAAAAATCCTTAAAGACATGTAACCAGGTTTGGTTAAATTTTGCAAGAAATGTCAGTTATGCTGTTTTGTCATGGAAGGGCAGTATTGTATTGTGAAGGCATCCTGTATCATTCATGTCTGGCTTTAATCTTTAATTGTACCCTCGAGCAATGTCTATGACTTATTATTAAGCTCACATTACATGTATGGTGCAAGCCAACCTCTTCAAAAACCTGTTTTTTATGCAATGTTCCTTTACGCAATATTTTCATCCCATTGGCACAAGTATGTCCCTTTTGCAGTACATCATTTCTTAAGGAGAATTTTGTGTTGCTTGTGTTAATAGAGGGCTGTAGTATCATGATCTAAGCAGATTGATTTCTATCAAAGATCCACCCTTAACTTTCAAGTAATGTGCTGCACATTTGTATATCAATAGAGTGTGAATCACAGGCTTTATAATTTTGTATTTGATACATGATTGACAATGCTTTAATAGGTGTTTATATACCTACTACATTTTGCACTTTGGAAATGATTTTGTTTTTATTACTTGTAGAAAATCAAAGTTTAAAATAAACTTTAGAGCATTGAATCCCACAGTTCTCTTAATATTTGCATGAAGGCTAATACAAGGGGAAGGGGAAATTGTATTAACTGTCTGTATCATTTCGCTTATTTGCACCAAGAGAATATTTCTTCAATTTTTGTATTCATTTATTTTCTTCTCCACATAATTAGAAAAACAATATGGAACTAAAACCATAGTATTGGTGATGAAATCATTCCAGAATTTCTTATTTATGATACAAAGCAGTTTTTGTATTTTAATGTCATATGGTTACAATGCTGTACGGACAAGAAACCGATCAGCATTTTTATTTGAAGCAAAAGCTATCTAAACATTTTTGTACATAAGAGAGAGAAATATTTATGAGATGTATATATATAGCATAGTGCAGTGTAGCAGTAGTGGTAGTAACTGAAGGTATCTTCTTTTGAGAGTCAGGAGGGGGTTAAATCATTTAGGGTGCGTTCAATCAACATTTTTTCACCCTAGAAACATGGTTTTCAAAGACGTTTAGTTTAAAATACGGTTGCGTTCGAGTGATTTCACACAATTTTTTGTCGGTCGTAAAAATAAACGTGTCTAAAAGCGCAAACATGAACACTGAAAAAGATGCGTTTTGTTTCGTGATTCTGTAGAATCGCGGTCGCTAAAAATCGCTTGAACAAACAGAGATCTTAATCATGATTCTATAATGTCATTATCGTGGCCAGCACCCGGTTTGGCCGACAGTCGACCGTAAACAAATTCAGAAAGCATCCGGCGAAGCTGACCTATACATCCTGGGTCAAACTGCACAGTGTGATGAGCAGTGGCTGGGCTTGAAATGAGCGAGAATCAGCGTTGATGAAAAATTGCTGGAACGTTCTCCCGCAGTAACTGTGTTTTTAACGGCGCTTTGATTTGTGATTCATGTTTGTTATTCTAGCTTCAAAAAATTGCTTGAACGTACCCCTAGTTCCACATACCAGTAGAGTGAACGTCCTTCTGGTTCTGAGAAGATGAGGTTGAGTCTTCCTGCAGTCTAACACTTACTATCGGCAGGTCAAGTATCTATTGTTGTATTCATTGAAAGGAGAAATATTTTTGCCATCATTTTATTTTATATTGATAATAATGGGCCAATGTGAGCCAAGTTAGAAAGGACTACATATCACAGAACATGACATTTTAAATTGATGTGCATTTGAGTGTTTGTATCTCTTGGACATATCGAACATGGCAGGTAATTATTTGAGTTTTGTTTGAATCTGATTGCAGCATTCCATTTTAATATTGACATAGACACCATAAATGTCCTCCATGTTGAATGAATGGCAACTTGTTTTAGTATTGAAGGTCATTGTTTTATTTTCTTTAGTGCGAGGGGCATGATATGGTAGTTCTTGAAAAGATTACTATAAATTGTGAGTTATAAAGTTGTTTCTTGGAAGCATAATACATGTTAGGTTGAAACTTGAACCATGCTTGCCAATAAAAGAAAGCAGTTATTTTGATTAATTTACCTTAGTTAGGAATGATTGAATGATTGAATCAACCCAATTCATTAAAAACAAACAATTTTTATTATTTTATATAATTTATCTTTACTACAACTAGTTGGTATCAGTGATTTTTACCAACCTCATGTAAAAATGAATTACACTAGGCAGTATTATTTAGTGAAATGCTTGTCTGTATGTGTATTGAAACTCGTTTTAGTTACAGCTATTTCCTGCTGATTGGTTGTCAATATTGTTTGGTGGTATGGTGTCTTTGAATATCAGGGAGAATCGTTATCATCCGGATCGTGCTTTGCAACAATCAGGTTTTGCTACAAATTTGTATTTTTTGTTACATAGCACTTTATTGTTTCAGCATTGATCATTGCAGATAATGTGCTGAGTTTGACAAAGATAAGCAGTTCATTTTCTGTTTTGCAACAAAATGCATTCAAATTTAATGTTATATTAATCATCAAATAGGAAAGTTATCATTTGCCTAGGAAAGTTCACCTTAGTTATTTTTGTAATTTCTCCAGCATTTTTAAAATGTTGGTGTTGCCAAAGTATTATCACACACTTACGACACGCTTTGTGAAAATTTTAGTTTGAGTTTTTAGACATTAGTTTTTACCTTGGTGCTAGTGAGTTCTGAGGGGTGTTTCACAAAGATCCTAAGTTGAACGTATCTCTAAGTTGGACTTAACAATAATAATAATAATAATAATGGGTTCTTGTATAGCGCTCATGTCAGTCAGATTTGACCCTCCTGGTGCTCCTGATTATAACCCTGGCTTTAGCACGGCTGCCAAACGACGCTCTAGCATTTCAAGGATTAAATTCCTACCAGGTACCCCTTTAATTCACCTGGGTGGAGTGTGGCAAATGTAGATCAATATCTTGCCAAAGGACATTAGTGCTTATGGAAAACCGTTAGCGTCTTTGAAAATATTTTGTAAAAGTTATTTTATAAGGCATAAAATGTTGATTCAAATCATTCATATTTTCTTTCATCATGGAGATTTCATGTTCTTGATGTGGAATTTATGAAAAGTCTAAAATACTTGAATATGCTCTTTTGAAAATATTTTATTTTAAGGCTACAAATGGCTCTCCATAATTTTTAAGTCCAACTTAGAGTTAAGTTCGACTTTGATCTTTGTGAAACACCCCCCAGGTAATAAATGTTTGTACTGTTTGCTATCGATATTGGGTTGATAGTCGAAGCCTACACTAACATCATCAATTAAATTAACGCTGCTATTTTATAAAATCAAATCATGGGCAATTTGAATACCCTATTGTACTTCACAGAGAAATCATGTTATGATTATGTAATACCTTCGTTTTCACTAATATCATGAAATAAGCAAGTAATTATTATACAAAACTAAACATGGGAGTTTTAACTTAAGAGTTGCAAATACATGGCATTAGTATAACATTTTGTCTGGGATATATACATGTATGTCAATATACCGGTACCGTAGTTCATCCAGTTAACTAACTATTAGAGGATTTGAAATATTCCAAGCAATGAGGATGTCAAAACTGTCATTTAGCATTTGATCTGTATACTCCTTGTGTTATAGGAGGCATTGTTAGGATAGATATTTCTGACAGGGAGGCATTGAATGCAGTCACTTCTCTTATACATGTAGCCATACTTATACATGTAGCCATACTTATACATACAGCCAATTTGAAGAGCCCATACCCATAGGGATTACAAATTTAAAAAATATCATGTAAAGTTTCACCAGTATACCTCTCTGATTTGTCAGCTTACCTCTAGAGTAGTTAGATATCAAGGTTGGATTTCCCTTTAAAGGGACTATGTCCCATTTGCAGGCCAAACAAATGAAAAAGTTAAATTCCAACTGCATTTGAAAGATAATACTAATTTAGAACTTCCCTAAAAAAGGTGGGGCTTGAAAATGTCTTCAAGTGGGAAAATAATGACTATTAGTTGTCAAATCGACTTTAGGGCTATAGAGCCCAAAAGTAATAGTCTTGATTTTCAGACAATTGTACCGAATGGTCATACGTTTTATGCTGCGCAAAGATTCAATCAGTTTAATCTTGGCCATCACAAGAAGTGGGTTATTGATGTGGACAAATGCTTATGTACCCTTTACAACTCTTTTCATGTATGTTATTACCAAAGAAGAAAAAAAGCCAGTCAGTCACTCAGTAGTGTCTGACAGTGAAGCCTAGCAAGTAAACGGGTTTCCTTGCATAATTTGAATATGAGGACACTGCTAACGTTTAAATTTCTCAGATAGGACATACATGACATATTCATAATTCCTGCAAAGTTCTACAGCATTTGAGGTTGGCTGCAAAAGGGACATAGTACCTTTAAGGATATGAGGAATGGACACAATTCCTTCCAGATGTTGATGGTTAGTTAGACTGGTTATGATATTTGGTTGTATAAGGCAGTAACTAATGTATGTACAGCCATGACAATGAAAATGTTCTGAGTATACTTAAAATGGTTGATGGTGACGGTAAAGTGAATGTATTTGCAAGTGAATAGTTCACCAGTGGTAGACCAGTATTACGCCATGTACATTGCCCCTCTATTCATTGTTTGCTACTATGTATTCTGTTTTATACCAAGAGTATAATTGATGATAGTCATTATACTGCTTCAATCATAAGGTTAGAATACTGTATAATTAGCAAAAATACTTTTCTTTTCTTTCTCAAAGGTATTAGAAAGCCTGTCTAACATTGTTGAAGATACTGTCAATTGGAAAATCATGAGCAGAAACATACATAAATTGAGTTATTATCAAATAAATTCAATTGTTCTGTTTGAAGGATAAATGTATTTTGGTAAAGATGTCAGTAGCTTTCTGTCATCAATGTTTAGCCAGGTTGCTATGAGTATCAAGACAAAACACATGCCTTTATATTTCCATCATTATAATTTGAAAATGTGGTACTGTGGGAGTGCCAGGAGTGTCAAATCTGACAGACGTATGGGCTATACAAGAACCCACTATTATTATTATTACTGTCAGGATCGTATGATTTGTATACGAGTGCAGAAATCCTTTTATACAATAGATATTTTCACTAAAGACACAGGTAGATAGAGGAAGCAACAAGAAGCAATGGTCGTAGTTCCCATCTATGTATTCAAATGCCCTTTGTTTAGAGGAGAGTGATGGTATATGGTGTATTTCAGCAACTCGATTATCTGTTACAAGTATTTTGAATACCAGTACCCCATAGATAACACTCATAAATGTATACCCAGTGGCATTATCCAATTTGAGTATTCTTCCCTGTGAAACTCCTTAGGGTCACAAAGAACAACAAGATATATATCATAAGTGTGATCATGGATGTTTATTTTTTATTTTTCCACCTGAAAAGTATGGAGTCTGTTGTTGATTAGTTTTAAAATTGTTTGATTCAGGTTACAGTGGTGAATATCATGACATGTGATGAAGCAGATTATTTTGTATTGAGTGAATGAATGTTCATGTATAATTGTGTCAAGATAGAGGAGAGTATCAGGTAAAGAGATTTTATTAAATGTCTTGATGTTTTAGATCAAGCGTGTGAACCCGAATGTAATCACGTTGTCTCTTTGTCTCATTTCATTTGTGATATTAGTAGAATAACTATAGCTAGGTACATCATTTTATATTAGTATAGGCCCAATTACTCTGCATTCCATGATTAAAATAAATAGGACTGCAATGTGATTGATGTTTTTTCATCTCAGACGAGCGCTGAATACTAGTATGGCATAATAATTCTGAAAATACTTTGACGAAATATAGGTTACTTATTCTCCAGCCTCTCTTCATAGCCCTTTTTCAAGAAAATACACCCATCTCTCTCAAGGCCTTTCTGTTCTATGTATCTTACTGACAAAGCACCCCTCCCCCTCCATTTTAGTCTGTTGTTTCTGTCTGTCCTCTCTCTCTCTCTCTCTCTCTCTCCCATACAATCTGTCATACATTCTCTCCTTTCTCTCACCCTCTCTCTCCCCCTCTCTCTCTCTCCCCTCTCTCCCTCCCTCTCTTAGACACAAACACACACAACCACACACACACTCCTTCTCTCTCTCTCTCTCTCCCTCTCACTTGACATCTCTTCAACTGTATATACCTTTACTATTCCACCGCACATGTCCTTCCATTTCTTTTTCCCCATTTCACTCATTCTCTTTTTTTATTCTTTCTAATCCACTTTAATTACATTACTCATTCCGTTCCTCTCTTTCAAACGTCATTACCATCCTTCCTGTGTAATTGAAATTAACCACACCTTTGCCCATAAATTTGTTTTTATTTTCCTGTCTTTTCTCAAACACATCGATTTCAATCTACCACATACCAGGCACCCGACCACTCTCGTCCTTGTGATGTCCACACTGTTGAAGGTTTCATTCATTATTAATGAGAGTTAGGAGGAAGAACATGATTGTATTTTGTACAATGGTCAGTTAATTATATACTTGTTTACGTTACGTTTGACCATACGGTTTGATCCACTCTCTCTCTGTTTGCCCCCCCCCCCGATCTCTCTTTCTCTCTCTCTCTCTCTCTCTCTCTCTCTGTGTCTCTCCCCCTCTCTCTCTCTCTCTCTCTCTGTCTCTCCCCCTCTCTCTCTATCTCTCATCCTCTTTCTCTCTTCTCTCAAGCTCTCACTCCCTCCTCTCTCTCTCTCTCTCTCTCTCTCTCTTCCCTCTTGCTCTCTCCCCTTCCCCCTCTCTCTCTCTCTTCCCTCTTGCTCTCTCTCCCCCCTCTCCCCCCTCTCTCTCTCTCTCTCTCTCTCTCTCTCTCTCTCTTCCCTCTGCCCCCCCTCTGTGTCTATCCGTCTCTCCCCATATCCACAGTCCCAGTTTCTCTCTCTTTCTCTCGCTCCCTCAATTTTCTCTCTGCATGTTACCCATTGCTCTTCCCCTCTCGATTTCTCAATTTTTCTCTCTTTCTTGAATGCATTTTATTTCAGTGTCTTCAATTATTTTGACAATTATCACAACAAAATTTCTCTTTCTTTTCTCGTTTTTCGACTCTTCTCGATTTTCTCTGTCATCCTATTGCATTCCTCCATAACTACTTCTAGTCATTTAGCCATAACAAACCCCCTCACTCTATACCTTTACTTTTCTGTAGGGGGTCAGGAGGGCAGATTTTGTCCGCCGATTCTCCGCATATCCTTTGTCCATTTCCATTCTTCAATTTCCTTTACGAGTAAACTCCATTATTTGCCAATCGCTTAAACGCAAGGTCTCTCCGCCACTATAAGTGTTCTGTTTACCTCTCTAAGCCAGTAATCGTTAGTATTACTATTTACCTTTGCTTAACAACCTTTTCACTCATACCATACCATCATCATTCGTACCCTAGGAAAGAATAGTGGCATATCATCGCTTCTGGGGGACCAAGTCAGCTCCTTCAAATTGACAGAGTGTCTCAGAAGAACGAGGATAGTAATTAAGGCTAAATTCCTCATTTAACATTTACTTTTTGACTGGTACACCACAATGGCCTTTAATCTTCTACACAAATTTAATCCTGAAGCTGGGTTTTAGTTTTTTCAAATCGGATTTTTAAAGTAGGTAAATTAACCGTGATCTTGGAACTAATCAGTTGTTGAGTTCGGATTGAGTGAAGAGGTTACGATTCTTTATAGTGAGATACAATTAGTCGTACCCCTTATTGTCACAGGGCCCATGCCATTCCCATGGACTTAAAACCCTACGGGTAGATGGCCTGTTCAATTATTTCTCATCGAAACTAGAGTACATTTCTTTCCTTTTTTTGAACCACTGTATAATTCTGAAATTAATTCCCTTTTACGAGGTTCTTTAGACTTTAACGATAAGTTTGTTTCCTCGGCTTGGTCCTTGGGTTATATATACTTAAATCATCGAAGCATTGTGAACAGCGACAAAAGGAAGGGTTTCTAATTCCTAAACAATGGTCTATCAGTAAGACGGAATGCTATCGCTTCTTTCCTTTCTATCGTTCAGTACTTTGTGTTTCGATATTTGTTATTAAGTAGTTGACATCGAGTGTCTCCGCATCTCAGTTTCCGTCTCACTTTCACTGTCTCAGCATGTCTCTCTTTTCTTTCACACTCTTTCACTCTCTGTCTGTCAACTCTGTCTGTCTCTGTCTCTCTTTCTCTCTCTCTCTCTCTCTCTTTTCATCTTTCCCCCTCCACCGACCCCTCATTCGGTCTCTATCCCTATTATTCTTTTGCTTCCTCTCTACCACTCTCTTTGCCCATTCTCTTTATTTGTAAATGTTACAGCAGGCCACATATTTACGGTACCTTGTCAATGATCCAGTGAGGGGAATGTTCAGGATCGACTACCAAAGTAGAATTTATTTTTCTTTTCAATAATATGTTATCAACTTTCTCACTCACACACCCCTTCTCTCCAGTTTTCTCTTTATCTCTATCCCTTTCTTTCCTTAGCATACAGTCTATACCGTTTCTCTTTTTTGTGCAACACTTTCCTAAAAACAAATACAAAAACGAATTAAAACAAACAAACAAACAAACAAACAAACAAAAACAAAATCAGGGGCAGTGACGCCTTGACAGGAGTATAGTCAATCCACATGATTTTATTCCAATGAAATAATATAAGTCACAGAGGGGTCGCAAATTTATCTTAGCATTAAATATAACTTTAAGCAATCCAACTTGTATATACAATATCTTTGGCATAAATTGATTAGTACATACATGTAAATAAAAAAGACAAATATAATTGAATTTTATGAAATGTGCTCCTCAGGTTCAACAGCATTTTGATTTCATAAGCACACGTTAATTTGCTCATCTAGTAATACTACAATGGAAGAAGACTTATTGACGGCAAGTTCAGTAATTAAATTCCGCAGGAAATTTTGTGATTAATGGTGGGTTATGAGACCTTAACAAAGACAAAGCGAACGAGATGAGCTGGGACTGCATGTAGCCCTATTTATTTATTTATTTTTAATATCCCTCTTCGATATTTTTTCTAGTATTCTGACAACCCCCACCTAAGCTCAACCTTGGGCAGCAAGGTGTCCCGTTTCTGTTTTATATCTTGGTTTGTGTTTTTCGATTTAAAAATCTAATCTTCATCAAATTAATATCTAGCTTTTGCTCGCTTGCTTTGCTTGCTCACAATATTTAGAATTTGGAAATTTGATATTGGAGATTTAAGATTTAAAGTGAATTGATATTCTGATAAATACAAATACAATGTGATAGTATTTTCCCTATATATTACTTAATCGGCTTAGTCAAAGGTACATTTGAAATCATTATCATACACAATATTTAATTTCAGCTAACTTCGGCTGTATGCGATGATTCTTGAGAGTGATTAACAGCCGATGTGATAATTCGCTCTTCCTCCCCTTGTACTCGATCACCACCTCTTGCGTTCACGCTTTCGTGATCGACCACTAGGTCATCGGCGACTGTTACTTTCTTGGAGCTGCTTCCCCCGCTCATGGCACTCTTGATTTGTTCATTACTGGACGGTGATCGCTGAAGACTCTTGATTCGCCTCACGTGATTCCTTGAAAGCACCATGGCCATCCTGACCCGCTGCAACCAAGGTTTTTCCTCGAACATCGAAGCGATGGTGAGCGCTTCGAGAGCACGCTCCCATGTCGTCTTCCCGTTCACCTCCTCGTAGAGGTCCACGGTGAGACGAGGGATGTTCTCATCGTCGCTTTGGGAATAGAAAAACGGCCGATTGATGGTATTCTTGCTGACGGGAGGCAGAGGTATACTACTATCCATCTTACTGGCTTTTTTGCGTTGTCTTCGGAACTTGTCCATGCGATCAAACCTCGATTCTTTCTTCGCTTTCGCTGGAGTTTGTTCGAACACGGTGGATTTTGCGGTAACTGATTCTAAAATCGGTTGTTGTTTAGGTCTTCGGGATCGTCTGCTCCCAGTCCCGTTGGTTTGTATGTACGCTATCTTACTTCGCTCTGCACCAATGTCTACTGAACTTGCAGCTGCACTTACGGCTCGAACGTCCACAAGCAGGCCGTTATCTTGTTGCGATGAACTACGAGGTCGGGACTTCTGACCGATCTTTGGCAGAGCAAGTGTCTTTTCATGATTGAAGCTTCTGCTCCTTGCTCGTATTTTTCCTCGAAGCTCTCCAAATTTACCCTCTTCATTCGATATCTCCCCGTCGTTTTCGTCATCATCCTCATTTTTGCTTCGAAGTCGTTCACGGTATGTGGCAACCAAGGTCGGAGTTCTGACACCAGATATTTTCGGGAGTCTTGGATCTGGCGACGAAGAACCCGTGACACCGGTAAAGCTAGTCATTGCCGTCGTTAACCGTCGCTGTTCTTTCTGCTTCTTCTTTTTCGTCCGACTAATCTCGGAGCCACGTTTAGGGTTCGTATTCATGCTGCTTGTGACCAATCCATCCACATAAACCCCTTCACCACAAAGCCCTCCTGGCTGTCGCGTTGTTCTCTTGTATTTCGTACTCGACTTGTCTGGTCCATGCACCAACAGAACTTTGTCCTTTGCCCGATCACACCATTTTCGGACCTTGGAAAAAATTGTCAGAGGCAATATCAAGGCACTGTATTGTACATTTGACCATTGTTTTGTGAGCAGATAGAGTGCGACCTCACGCTTCTGTTTTCTGAGTGCGACGTTGAGAGCAGTTAGACCGTTACCATCTTTGCAGGTCACGCAACAAATATTGTTATAGACAAAGATTCTGAGAATACTCAGTTGTCCATTCTCGGATGCCTCGTGCACTGCTGTTTTCTTCGACTCAACGTGTGTACTCGCGCACCATTCCTTGGTAGGATGCTCACCAATGGCTTCATCCGATCTGTAACCCCATTTCAAGATGGCGGAGGCCAGGTCCATATGACCATAGTGGGCTGCGATGAAGAGAGCCACTCGCATCTGAAACTTCGCGATGGATTCGTCCTGAGAAAGGTTGTGGGAGACATGCGAGGTGTGTCCAATAGAAGCAGCTCTGAGGAAATCATTCCAGCCATCCCACGTCTCCAGTCGCACCGTGCAACCGATGGCGATGTCGTACATCTGCAGGAGATTTCCGTCGTACATCTCTTTGCCTTTGGGATCAAGGATACGGTAGACGGTGACCGGTAGGCCGATGCGACGGGAGATGATCGATCTGAGCGCCGCCACGTAGTCCGTTTCGAACCGGACTTCTTCGAGGATTTCGACTTTCTCGTCGTTATAAACGCAGTAGACGAACAGTTTGGGTGTGATTTCTTCTCGGAGGAAACATCGCAATGTGGAACCAGCTACAACACCGATGTCTCCCAACTTCCAAGTGTCCTGCAGATCAGCTCCCTTTAGGAATGCAAACGTAATTATGAAAAGGTTAATGATATTTAAACACATTAGTGTTGAGGGTTCAGTGCATGACGTAATCCGTTACACCAGTTCATTCAAAACTATTTTCACTTCAGATCAGGGGTTTGGTTGCTGCCACCATCACCTCCCCCATCATTATGGAGGTGGGCGGACTCCTTGGTTCCGATTTGATTTTACGCTGTCTTGGTAGCAAAGTGAATCAAACGTTTGTTACTCGAAATCATCATGGACCCTTTATACCGCTTGAAAATGTCAATGACTCGCGGCAATAAGGTTGTATAAACGTATAAATGATTACTTTTATTCAAATACCAGACAAAATTAAGTTTTATCTAAAATTAATATGTGATGTAAGAATAATTTCAGTACTACCCATTCCCCCCAAGGGTATTTTAACAAATATCTGCATGCTACCTGGTATTGAAGTACGACGAATTTTTGCTCTCCGTTTTTGCCTCCTCGCGTATCGATCTGACATGTGTCGCAAACGCGTTCTCTCAAGGAGGCGATGGTGTCGTCACCATCAGTGTCGAAGGTGTGACGGAGCTTGTTGTAGACGACGAAGATACGCAACATGGTGGTCGCCTGCCTAGTCGACGTCGGTATCGAGAAAGTTCAGGGTAAGATGAAAGGAATGAGTTTATACTGCCCGATCAATGGGTTGAGTTTCAGAGCAACATTGTGCGCATGCGGAATACAGGCGATGAATAAATGGTCCCAGTTTATGTGATCTGCATGGAGAGAGGAAAAAAAAAAAAAAAAGTATTTAGCGCCGCTAAATTCAAAATATTGTTTATTTCCAAAGGAAATTTGTGACGTGATTGTTTCAATACCATTTTTGTAAAGCTAAATAAATAGATTTTCGGCCTTAGCCATACTTTTGAATTATGTACTTCAAAGCGACAAAGTCACAAATAGTGTCTCTTTTATTTATTCTCTTACTATTTGTACAACACATAAAGCGGTCCCATTTTTTCCTAGTGTAAATTTCATTGGAAAGTTTGTATGTCCGTCTTCAAATTGTGAGCATTCATATAGACTGTTGAAAAGTCTTCATATTGTAAGGAATACTGGCTTGACTTTATCGATATCACCTGTTACCCAGCCCCCTGTCAAAAGTGAGTTAAAAACATCAACAACAGCAACACTTAAGATTAAGGCCAAATCTTGCAGGTGTTATTGAAGTACTGTGGCGGAAATAAATCACATTATCATCGTGTGATATCGATGTAGCCAAGCCTATATTCTCTTCCAGAAATTAGACCTGTAATTTCTGCTCGAGCACTCATTACCGTGGCAACAGCGTCATTTCTACGAGGACGTTGCTTGGCGACAAGCCAAAGCAAACATGCAATCTCTCGTGATGTTAATTATATAAGTGTCATTGCAATGAAATACCACTTGAATTACCCGTGTGTCTACTACATTATAAATGGTTTATTATTTCACTTATGGTATAATTAAGTGTATGGAATATGTAAATGTTCCTCTATTCCCAAAATGTCGTGTTTTGATGTACATAGACATAAACATAAACATGTTTCCACATTATTATCATGTTCAACCGCATTACTAGGCATTACGACTTGAAATTAGGCATATTAATGCAAGTACATAAGGAAAAAATCTTTGATAGTAAGACGAACTGGATTAAACGAATTACTGTTGCTTAAAGTGTCAGAAGACCAATACTATGATAAATTCCATTAAATTCTAAAATGGTTTATTAAAGCAATCAAAACAATTTGCTCTTACAAATAATTTTACATGAGAAGAACTTATACATTTAGAAAAGATAAGAACATGATATCAATAACAATCAGACATTTCATTTGAAAGATCGATAAGAAAATAGCATTCCCATGTTTTATGGTAAGAAGAGATATTGCATAGTGATTTATAGAACTAATGCTCATATGCAGTGCAACTCAGCGCGGCACCCCATGTATATATTCTGTATATTCTGAGATAATTTTGATATCCTATTACTCATAAATGATATATTTGGAGCCAAAAGGGCGTTAACTCTGTGTGAAATGATACGCCCTTCTGGTTCTAAAGAGATGAAAAATGACATGATTATTTGGCGCTGAAATTTCAGATAAAGTGTTTGAAATATGATAAGTGGTTCAGGTTTCAAGACAGGTGAATCCTTAACCCCAATTCCATGAAACATAATACTTAAATGTACACGTACTACACGATACGAATTATTAAAAGAAAACCGAGAGGAAAATGAATTAACTGATCCATTATCAGATACACTTCTTTTATGGATTCTGTTTAATATTTCAAGGCATGTAGCACCAATGCCTAATTGTTGTCATTGTGAAAAATGAAAATTCAAAGGTGGATTAGTCAGAGTTGGTGAAACTTGAATTGTTTTATATTTCGTCCCCTACGAAAAGACGCCTCTTTCTTATCAATTAATAGTGTTGATCAAGTCCATTAAGAAGTGATTAAATGCATTTCAACTGAGTTTACCTCCTCTGTCAATATTGGGTTTACGGTATAAGATGATAGCAATATTGCGTCGTTATGTTCAAGTTAAAACTGTATAACCCCAAATGTTTACGAGAACTATTTATGACTCCTTTCTATCCCTTATTCATCGAAAGACCTAATAAAGTTAACGAAATTTACAACTATATTATTTGGTATAAAGTAATGCAATTTTTTTTAATCGATTCATCGAATAAGATTGAAGGTTGTTGTACGTGTATAATCAAGCTCTAAATGTATGGGACCTAATAAAGTTACCGAAATTTACAACTATATTATTTAGTATATAGTAATTCCAAAAAAAAAAAATCCATTCATCGAATACGATTGAGGATTGTTGTACGTGTATAATCCTGCTCTAAAGTTGAAAGATAGAACGATGTCATTAATCTCCAGGGATATTTACATTGTATTCGTTATTATGTATTGTCTTTTGTTTGAAATGAAAAAAATAAAAATGAAATGAAATAAAATGAAATGTAACGGTTGTTTTGGTACCCAACTCCGAAATGTCTACGGTAGGCCATTATTCTATAATCTATTTATCACATTTTTTTTGCAAATACCCCAAACTTTGCGACATATGAAAACAAGTCGTGAGTAGGCCATTTCATGATGATTTTAATGTAAAACATCCTATTCATATAGTAATGCGATATTGTTTTTGTATAATGCTGGTGAACGCATCTATAATTTAACATTTCCTACATTTGCATGGTATTGACATAGAACATGTAGAAACGTTCTCCCATAGTACAGACAGACAATTATATCTATATAAATTTAGGCATAAGAATATAACGTAAAATTATATGGAAACTACTTACCAACAGTCTGCTCAGAATATCCTTTGAATTAGTATACGACCTCGTATTATTTTCCTTGTACAATTCTCCTAAATTGATATCAGGATTCTAGTGGTCAGTATACCGGCATAATTACACGTGTTAAGTCCTCTTAGCTAATAGCGTATCAATGCCGAAAAGTCCTTGCAAAATTCTTCTCTTCTCGACACAAAATAATTTTCCATTTTATTAGATCCAATTCCAGTGACGAGTGCGTTGAAAAATACCTTTCAAGATGAAAGAAGCGTATTAGATCTCTCGACAATAAGCTGGAGGCAACTATGAAGGCGTCGAAGAAGTTTGCATATTCACACCTAATCCATTGTAGATCAAGGAATAGAAAGTGTAAACAACCAAGCGTTGTCAAGCAAGAGCCGTGGGTGGCTATCGATGGGAATGACAAATCAAGAGGGGGACCAATAGCAAATCAATATCTCGTATTCCGCAAGTTGTCTGCCGCGCGCCAAAGAAAAGATCACATCTGCGCTCGGCTGAGCTGTAAGTACTGATGTATGGATCGCGGCTTGCGAAGTTGCATTATTGATCTTATAAATAGTTAATGAAGGAGATACACGAAGGTGCCTGCCTAAAGAAGTTCGTCTATCAGGCAATATCCAATTTTTTTTTTCTTTGAAAAATAATTGCCTTCTAGATTATTGAAAACATGTAGGCCTGGACAAGAGAATTTAGAGCTTCAAGACCGCCTTTCTTTCAATAACATTAACCCATCACTTGCAAGCACCTTTCGCGGTCCAATAAAAATAGCGTGTACAGTGTAGGAAATGGGTGCAATGCCCTTTTTAACAACTTTCTAGCAATCACAAAAATTTAGCCAACTTTACGGAAACATTTTTTTTAGAGGCCCATCAAATATGTTTTAAAGAAGTAATTCAGGTGTACGATCGAATCGAGGACTTGTGTTAACAAGAGTGCGGGTGTGGGGCGGGGAAGGCACATGAACACAAGTTCGCACTCATTTTCTCTTGAATTTACTTAACATAGACCAAATTTTGTTTTCTTAGAGAGAGGACCCCCCCCCCCACCCCCTGCCCGCTCCACAAGATAATAGAAAGAAAGAGAGAGAGAGAGAGAGAGAGATAGAAAAAGAGAGAAAGAGAGAGGGGGGATAAGAAAATGGGAACAAGGAAAGCAAAAAAACAAAGAGGAAAATGTGTGTATAAATAATTTAATAACTGTTTCGGGTAGTTTTCAACCTCTTTTTTGTATTTCCTTGTCTTGTACTACTCTAATAACGAAATCCAGCGTTCCATAATACAGCAATATTATCTCGTTTCATACTTGATTGGTTTAACTAAAAAGGTCCAATCCTCCTTACCCCATACTGCTCTGTCGATCAATGGTTGAGGACCACTGGAGAGGGTAGGAGACCTCCGTTACGTACTTGTTTGCTAAACTAGATGATCAGCTTAGGGTGTAAAGAGCTAACAATAAGCCCCTTTGACAAAAAACATTCCTATTGTATCGATTCTTCTGCAATTCACTAAACCTCCTTTGATATCATTCTGATACGCCTTAAGATTTAAAGCCTACGTCACAGACTTGTTGAGAAGCAAGACAATACGTTGAATGAAATGAACCATCGGGGGAGGGGGGGGGGGGGGGGGGGGTGGGGTCAGACGCCCATTTATCTCATAAAATGCTCGAGCAATGGGTACACGCCAAAACCTCAACTTTAAAAACAGTAAACAAAAGGGTGGATGTACCCAGAAGCAAAATGTTGTCAAAAAAAAATTGTTCTTGAGAAGAACATATATTAATTTAGAAAACTCTCGAATGCTAATAGAATTAGGATCATTATTGAAGGTGACATTAGTATGTAATTTGAATAAAATGTCTCCTCTAGTTGCAGGGGCGTAGTTACGGTGGTGGGGGGGGGGGGCATGCTCCGACTGCTCCGAACAATCAAAATGGCGAATAAATACTTGAAAATAAATTTATACACCCCACTCCAAAACCATCCTCTCTTTTTTATCCACTTACGTGTATAATAATAAAACCAATTACCCCCCCCCTCTCCACATGCAATGACGGTACCAACTCTGTCACATTTCCTTGTTAATATGACGATATCTATGACATTACGGTTATTCATAGCGCGTTACGATACCTTTTTCTAACTGAAAACCCCTCTCTGAATACATATATTTTTTAATTTTTATAGTTTTAAGCCAAAGTAAAACAAAAAGGACAAGTCCACGGTCGTTTATCTTGGACGTTATAGATCACATAACAGACTTTAGTTTTTTCTGACGTATCTGATGAAGATTTGAGAGATATAGGCCTACTCGGCTTAAATTAAATGAAATATCAAGGATAATGACAAATATCAATTTTAACTTCCTTCAGTACACAAAGGCCTACATTTACTTCCTTCTGTTGTAGTTTGGTCCATACATGAGCATGAGTAAAGTCTTGAATCTGGACTGGGCGTACGAGTTCGTGGATAACGCCATCTTCGGCTTGCCGCAGGTTAGGGACAGAGATTGCGAAATTGAAACCAGCCAGATCTAGGCTGGACATGCTAGATCAGCTTTAAGGGTAAATAGTGACCCGATTTTTTTCTTCTTATTCACCCCCTATTTTCTTTCGGGGTGGGGGGGGGGGGGGGGGGGGATGCTGGCAAAACCTTCACGAAGGAAAAATTGCTCAGTTTTTTGTTATTCTCGGCATAATCTCAATTTTATTTATGTTGAAATGCTTCAATAATTCATTTCAATTTATCTAGAAACAACTATACATTATGAGTGACTGAATCAGTTTAAAGGGCGTACCAAGCCCGAAAGAACACCCATTTCCTCTTAAAATAATAGCGTAAGTTTCATATCGTCTCCTCTCTATATGTATATCCCAATTACGTATATATCATATTATGTGTTTTGACACCCCCAACATAGTGTATCAAACCAAAATGAGTTTTTAAAAAGAAGAATAATTCTTGATTTGAAATGTTTACAGATTTAAATCGCTTTTTAAAATACAATTTATCACATTGAAATTAAACCGTGTTAAATCTCAATGTGTGGGTTCTCGTTATACAAATAATCGTACGTTCACGAAGACTTTGGAGAAAATTAACTCCTGGGAAATTGCAATACCCTATTGTGTACGCCATTATAAATAATGTGTGAATAGGCAATACATCATTGTCATGTTCACACATTTCAACAAAAAATAATGACGGACAAGGCTTCTGAATGGTATGGGTTGATTGAGTTCAAAAGTCTTAGCGATCGTATCATACACTTAATGAGTGCCTACTGCACACATGACGTCATTCGCCTGACGGAGGAATACTAATGAAGGGTTGCGACACGGCTTTAATCGTCCCCCCTTTTTTAAAGTTCCCTTCTATATACAAAAAACAAGAATAATAGAATACATAGTGGAATTTAATATTAAAATGAAATAGAAAGCACATTTCATCTGTAAAAGTAAAGAACGTTGCTGGCCTTGTATAACAACGGGCAAAAATATGATTACAAACTGAAAAGAGAAACCATTGTTCTGATTTACTGACGCGTGCACTAATATAGATATATGTTGACTGCTATGTCTCGAATATTAAAGCAGTCCATATATCTCTTATAAACCAAATTAAAAAAAAAATCTATAAAGAATTCTTACCTTATCCTTTTCTTGAGTAAAGATTGGTTAAAACATCACAGAAAATCTGAGACACTGTCTGTTTATCTTCGCTGGAAAGTTGCCTGAATGTTACGATCATTCGGGAGTCCCACACACACTGCACTAAATGGTATCCGCTCGCACAGAGAAACTTTTTACACGTAAACTAATGGGGATTTCAGCAACATTTACCTATGCGGCCCATTAACCGGGGCAACAGGCATCTTTCTCATTAACTTTAGCATGGCTAAAATCACGACTCAAATCTAAAGAGAGGTTAATAATTGCCTTTATACAGGTGTTATGAACGCACGTATTAACGCAATCAAAACCAGACCCCGTGATTGACGACGGGCGTTATACAGGAAACCTTTAAGACACAAACTATGCCATACATGTTTTACATTGACAGAATGGAAAACCACTTCAAAATATGAATATCCATTTTGTATATCCAAAAGAAAAAGAATCTATTGACTTTTTGCAACACGCTAATAGGAAATACAAAAATACATAGAATACATTATTTTTTTTATTTTTTTATTTATTCACGGTAAACGATGTAGACGTGCATTACAAAAGTAGGATTAAAAGTTCACTTTCAGTGAAATTAAAGAAATGGAGAACATAAAACAAAGGCCTAAATATACTACAAAAATGAAAAACGTAAAACGGCTTAATCAAGGTATAAATAGAAATGAATCTTAGATTAATTAATGTGAACACTGTTTGATACTCATTAGTAATTCGTCACGAACAGAGGGCCACTTTGGTAAAGATATTCTATTTTCTTCATTATTTTTTTTTTTTTTAATTAGGCTTAGAGTGGCACAGAAAATGGAATACACAAATACACTCTAAATTACATTGGCATGTAGCCCTTTACACACCATCCGCCCTTTTATAGCAATCGTTGCTCTGCAGTCATACACATTCCTTAAAGCCCATCTGTACTAGTTTACAGGAGGGATTAAGACCACCCTGCAAGATCACTGACAGGTGGTTATCTCATCAAATCAGCTCTTTATTAACATAAGAAAAAGAGGACAATGGGGACCAATGGTCACCGATTGGGATTAGGGTGCGCATACACTTAGCTATAAGGAGTGTAGTGGGGCTTTAAATACTTTAAATTGGACCAAACAATGCTCTAATCTAGGATACAAATATACATTGTCTTGAGAGGTTCTGGTTGAAACTTTGGGCAAGAGGCGACTCCAAGTATACTATTTGCTAAGGGGCACAGGCCTGAAGCAAATGTTACTATTTGAGTCACCGAGACCCATAGTTTCAACCAGTACCTCGAAATGAAGACATGGTATTTTTGTTTTATATCCTACTTCTATTTTTTTATTTTGATTTCATACATTTTAAATTTCAATACAATTTATTTAATTCAAACGAATTATCAACATACAAAATTAAAGAAACATTTATTATTTGTTCACAATTTACAATTTTAATGAAACATAAAATAAAGATAAAAATTCAACTCCCAAATAGTACTTTTTCAGAGGTTGAAATATTTTTGGTCACGTGAAATGCTCTCAACCAATCAAAAACCAATATATTTTTGATGCAGGATATGATAACAAAATAATGTCGATTATTTATGAGCGCTTAAAACAAATATTGCCATATCGCTTACAAAATTACAGAATGTGGAGACAAACATAAAGTATATAGACTCATGAAATGGGTAAATCACATTATATTACTAAGGCCTATACATCCTATATGAAACAATCATTAATCCCAATTGTAATCCTAAACCTAAACCTAATATTTGGCAAAATAAGCCCAGAATAAAATGCATATGCACACGCACACCTACACCCCATAAACCAACAGTAATAATATATCTGTAAGGCGCTTAGAGACATCGTCGATATATTAAGCGATATATAAACGCGGAATATTATTATTAATATTAATCACCCACACCCCACACACCCAAGCACCCCACGAACACGCATGAATACATCCCACTCACGACCGCACACACCCATATTATACTATCGTACAAATTGTAGAATGATCCAACGAACTTAATATACAATCCTACGATTATCCCGAGTGCTGATATATTCCGAAACCTTCGTGAATTCACCTACGTGTCCCCCCGGTTAATGTTACAGAAATCCAATACACAAACAACCATTCTAAACTTTTGCCAACCTCCCGACCTAAAGGATTTATTGCCTGTCCCTTTTTATCTAAGGCCAACTTGTCTTATTCAATGAACCTTACAAGAAATGTAACAATATTAAAATACAAATTTGAGGTCACTTGTTGAATCCCTTTCTTCTCTGGCAGTTAATTATTAATCATCATATCTCAAACGAACTAGCTTATACATCAACCGGGGACATTCCATGCACGTTCGCTCCTGGAGTATGACGAGATAAGTGATACCGAAGGAAAGAGAGATAAAATTAGAGAGGAATAGGGGGGGGGGGGGGAGTTAAGCAACAACAAACAAGATATATGGAATCATAATCGTCATTGTATAGGGTTTGTATGATATACATCATATAGTAACGAAAATATATGATATTTGCTAATTTCAAGCACTATGATTAAAACACATAACAGTTTGCGGGTGACTTGCCGAAATGAAACATCTTTCTCTTTTAGAATGGAACATTTGTCGTAGAATGAAACTGTCATGTCATTTGCCACGTCGCTTACCTTCTTTTTATGCAATCCTCGAATCCACATGGTGATGGCGCGCAAAACGAGAGCCGCCAGGAGACAGATGAAATACACGAACATGGGCACACAAAGACCAACATATACGGTTTCTGCTTCATCCATTTGCGCCAAGGTATCTAACAGACCTGTACGTTTATAGACAGAAAATGTATAATGTACACGACTGAGATGAGATAAAGACTCCATTGTGGGTATGTTTTGATTTCAAAATATGGAATACTTCTATTAGAAATGATAATTGGGCTATCAATGTCTAATGATGCTCCTATCACACAAATAAAAAACACCAATAGGTAAAGTAATTGGGTAGGTAGAAATTCCTTGATTGCTACAAAGCCTATATAATAATGGTAGTTCGGCTAAGCTGGCGGAATAATCATGATAGCAGTGCCCTCGGGTAGAGAGTATTAAATTTATACCGATCATGCTACCCTGAATAAACAAGACACATCATCATATCAGCGAGTCAGAAGCAATCGAATACAATCGCCTCACCCATTTCCTCCCACCGTTAAATAAAGAAACGTATGAAGGTAATTTATGTATGTGTAAGCTTTTGTTTTACCGAAGTTTCCAGCATACAAGAGGAATCAATCACTCTTAACGTGACTGTAAGGGCGAAGGAGAGGAATCAGTCCCTAGCTAAAACATAAATGGTTGGTAGCTCTGGACAATGGTTTTTACCTTTTCGTGGCTCTCTTGGTGTCTTTGTAAAGGCAGATGTGTTCTTGGTGCCACTTCCTTGAGACGTTGTTTCTTCTCCAGATTTCTTAGTCTGCGGTGGACCCGATGTCCCTGGGAATGCTGTGGTCTAAAATACGTGATGAATCATATGTGGATTTATATTTTTCTTTTCCGAAATAAAAGAAGCGAGAAGTAATGACCGATGTAAGTCTGTGAATGCCATCTCTCTCAATTACGGTAGAGTGATACCCTTCGTTTTTTTGAATTTTTAAATATCAAATAGACAAAACAAATTCCATTATCAAAAATTCGCACTTTGTTCTGTATTTTCTCGTTTAGCTTTGTTTTCTTCAGCTCAAATGATTTCAAATAAAATTTGTGAAAAATAACTTCTCTAACTTGGTGTACTAAGAAGAGAATCACTTGAACCCTCGCTCGTCCATGATTAGGCGCTCGCAATTCTTAATCCTTAATCCGCGGGCTTAAATTGATCGTTTTTATAATTTTGACAAAAGGCTAGGCGGGAATCTAGTTCTGCTAGTCACTTAGGGTTGGATCGAGTGTCAGAGTCTTTGTCAAGATTCAAATGATATATTTTCTTATGCAAAACATAATACAATGAAATTGCAATGTTATTTGCAATTTAATATAAGTATATTACCAAAAAATATATGCAATGAAACAATACAAATATAAAGAAATGGCTCGAGAAAAAAGGAACTAATTAGAACAACAGCTTGTTGAAGTATTAGTTCATCATAGGCTGTTTTACAATAAGTCTTTTAAAAAAGAACAAAATTGGAAATCATTAAGCTAAACCATATGTAACAATAAAGAAATTATGAATTTGGGGAAGGAGTAATTAATCAAAAAAGAGGAAAAATAGAAGAAGGAAAGATAGAAAAGGAAAAGGAATAATTACAAAAGATCGAGAAAGAGGAGGTTAGATCAGCAGAATAAGGAAGATAGGGATTAAGTTATGTTATCATGACAACATTACCTCTAAAACTGCCTCCGTGGTTCCCAGATTTGTCATGTCATTTGATGGAGAAGGATTGGTGAGAGCCAATCCGCTTGATGGAAGCCTCCTACCGCCTCGCGCGGTCTGATACGTGGTGGTCGTATCTGGTGACAGATTGTATTAAAGAAAATGAATTGTCAACCAAATGTTTTGACAGACAAATCTCGTAACGAATAATAATAATAATAATAATAATAATAATAATAATAATCATCATCATAGTAGTAGTAGGCGTTATTAGAAGTCATGGGAGTTGTAGTAGTAGTAGTAGTAGTAGGAGTAGTAGTACTAGTGGTAGTAGTAGTAATAGTAGTATAATTAGTAGTAGTAGTAGTAGTAGTAGTAGTAGTAGTAGTAGAAGCAGCAGCAGTAGCAGAAGTAATAGTAGATTAGTTGGAGATTAGTAGTAGCAGTAGTGATAGTGGTATTCATAGCATCAGCATCAGTAGTAGTTAATTGCAAAAAGAGCTATACATGTTTCGTATTTATAGAAAAAAAACAGTTGCCTTACTTTTATGTTGACATGTTTTGTTTCTGGGCTGAATTGAAATATATTGTTATGTTTAAAATAACAGATAAATACTGAAAATAAAAAAATGAAAATTTTAATTTTTATAATTTTTGTAAGGACCAAACAAAAAGAAAATGTGTTTATTACCCCCCCCCTCCAACTGAGCGACTTTTCGGCGGCGCGATTTTTCAAATTTTCGGGAGCCAAAAAAAAAAAAAAAAAAAAAATAGTGCTCATTTTCGGGAGCAAAAAAAGAAAAGAAGTTGGGCCCCTTCCCCTAAGAAATCCTGGATCCGCGCCTGACTCTGAGCCCGTCCTTTCCTCCTTCTCTCTCTCTCTCTTTCCTACTCTACTCCCCTACCTGTCTCACTTTCTCTCGATCTTTATTCTCCTAATCAGCTGAAATCAAATGTAAAAAGTGCTCCATCAAAAAAGACAAAATCAATGTTTACCAGCAGTGGTTTGAGATGTGACTAGATCCGACTGTACAGGTATCGCTGGGTTTGTCGTGTGTACGGTCTTAGTAGTTGGAATCGGAGTTGATTCTGTTGAAAACAATGATTACAAGCAGTTATTATGAATAACAAGGAATGAAAATATGAATAAAGAATGGGAGAACCAAAAAAAAAAAAATCGAAAAGTGTAATATACGTTTGAATAAAATACTCGCGATGGACATCACTAAATTCCAACAGACAGAAAGAGCAACACCAATTATTGGCTCCCAGCATTGTTCCTAAAAGCCCATTCAAGAAGGATAAGGTTACCGAAAAAATAGTCCAAATGTTACATATTTGAAACATTAGGATTGCTGCTCTCGAAAAAATGAAAATGAAATAATTAGCTAAATAAAGCGATAAAGTACACACATTTAAAAAGTGGCACGGTCAATGTTACCAAAGCTGACAGGTTTTTCTATCAAAGAAAACACATTAAATAATATTGGTTACAAACGAACGGGGAGAAGCATCAGATCAAAGCGAATGACATAACAATAAGCGCTTGAACCCTTTCAGGAAGCATTTCATAAGCGCAGTAGGATTAAAAAAAAAATGCTTTACAAGAAACACAACATAGCATCATTCGTGTCCTTTTCTCCTGTCAATGTAAAATAATTTGATATGAATGCATCATTGTATCTTGATATCAATTAATTTTGAGCAGCGCTTTGCTCACATTCTAAACAGTACAACGCTACCTTGGCATCTCGGGTCAAGGGAACCTACAGCACAATACTCCCATCTTATCCCAGGATTGGTGGTGTAACACCAAGCAGTGTCCTCATCATCCGGGTTTCTGCAATAGTTGTCGTCTAGTCCTGCGTTAGGATAGTTAGCTGGAGTCCTACCGTGTTTTTGCAATGACGAGTATTCAAAAGTGTGGGGTCAAGACGCGAGTTTTTGTAGATTTGCTGTAAGTCTTTCATAAAATGTTCGGGTTTAACTGGACATAACGCTCTGGTGATGTGAGGAGTGCATTTCACAAGTGCTGCATGGGGAATTAGGGCTTGATCATTCACAAAAGTACGACCCGACTCAGAGACCTGATGGAACAAAGTATTATAAAGCCCATTTTCTAAACACTGAAATGCATCGTTACCTTGACACCTTGGCACAGCGCACCACTCCCATCTTATCCCAGGATTGGTGGTGTAACACCAAGCAGAGGCCTCATTCTTCGGGTTTCTGCAATAGTTGTCGTCTAGTCCCGCGTTAGGATAGTTAGCTGGAGTCTTCGTGTGTTGATGGGGATCCTGAAAGGTCCATGCTTGACAGGTATGGTTGTTGATTGTCTTAGCTAATTTTCCTCTGTAGTTCACTCCTGTAGGATCTTCCTGGCATGCAGGTGTGTCTCGAGAAAAATACAGAGTAATATTTCAAAAGAGCTTGCTATTACGTAACAAGTGTTTGATTCTGAATAACAATTTGCCCCAGCTTTTTTCCGGAAAATCATTTATCTACTCTTATCCAACGACTGATTCACGGACCAAATTCGAATATCTTGAGTCAGTCACTTAGTGAAATATGTCGACGATTGAAGTGTAGGCCATTTGACATAATTATACTTTATATACATGCCCAGTGCCCGCTTGAAAAAATATTAAATATAACCACCGTCAAGACAATCACACCCAAGGTGACTACCCTCTAGACAAACACCCAAGAATACTACCCTCTGGACAACACCCCATATATTGCTGATAACAATTTGGAACTTAAATATAAGGGGAGATAAACTTGAATAGTGAATTGTACATTTGTATGAAATATTCATGATTAATAACACCCATATGCATATTTAAAAAAAAACGCACATCCGCCTACGCACTTACCAATGTGATTCACACAGTCATGTATAATGAAAGATAATAATGGTGATGATGATAGTGATTATAAAATGATTCAACAGCTGTATGAACGGCGATATTGCTCTGGGCTTTATGTCTTCAAAAGTATCGATTTAGGGTAAGGTTTTGACCTAGGCTATTGGTTAGGTTTAGGTTAAGGATAAGTGATAGCTGAAGTGTATGGTCCAGACCGTCCAGGGTTATAGTTAGGGATTCGGTTAGTGAAGGAAATTGAATACAAAATACAAACATTTGGCCGACTCATACCCAGCGATGATAAATTGACACTGTTGTTATCCATTTCTGTAGCTATAAGAAGTGAAATTGAGGGCATCTTCTGTTGATTAATGTATATATGATTCTTTTGATTGATATACAAGATTGATTTTCATATTTTGTCTTTTCTAAATCTCATTCTATATCTATAACGATGAAAAGATATTATTTTTAAATGCATGATAATTGTTGTTTTTACGTAAAAATGAAAAAAAAACGAGAATCGTCTTTTTAAGGTGTTCTTATGTTTTGTGAGCAATCCGTTGACTGATAAAGATCCACATATTCATAATAATGCCCGTTGTCTTTCTTATTTTTTCAAAACAATACTCCTTGATACTCTGACAGGCGCGGATCCAGGATTTCTTAGGGGGGGGGGGGCCCAAATTTGAAAGAGGGGGTGGGGTAGTGAGCAATATTTTTGGGGGCCCTTGTATATTTGAAAAATCGCATCCCCCTTTGACCGCCGTGGGGGAGGGGGGGGATCTAAAAAAAAAAGGGTAATTTTTTACACGTTTTTTTCCCGGGGGGGGGGGGGGGGGACGGCCCACCCCCTTGATCCGTCACTGATATCAGAAACATAAATTTCTGATCAACCAGCTATTCTTTGTGAATTACATGATTACACATTTATACATCTAGTAGAGGAGGTGGTGTTGCCCTATTTATAAAAGACATTTTGCTATGTACTGTCCGGAATGATACCTTCGATACCTTATGATGATTCAATTTGTGAATAGTTAAGTTAATCTCAAACACTATACTTTGAAGCACACTGTTGCATAGCTCGTCACACTCGATGATGAGAGGTACTATTTACCTTGCGATATCTTCTATTATAAAATATAATGTAGGCCTACTTAAATGTTCCGTCAGTTTAAAACGATGTACCAGCACTTCGGTCTTTCTATATACAGAATATGTAATAATATGATATATCATATATCGTAATGAACTTTTATTATTTTCAATACCACGTAGGCATTATACAAATTAACTCTTTAAAGGCCGTCGGTATCTTAGAGAGAGTGGGAGAGAAAGAGAGAGAGAGAAAGAAAGAGAGAGAGAGAGAGAGAGAGAGGGGGATGGGGATAAGTCAAATAGGCAGAATGTGAATTGTATACAGTTATTGTTGCTAGTTAGGACAAACATTATGGCTCGTCCTACCAAGCAAAATGAAAATCTAATAGAAATACTTTATTGAACATTTGGAACACTATACCACTGGTCTTATACGTTTATACAAGAAACGTTAAACATAGAAAATGATTTCAACTGAATTTGTACTCAAAATACCTTTAAAAAATACACTTAATTTTTTATCTTCCGATTCCCCCTTTCGACAATAATTGAAATGTTTTGTTGCATCGGTAATTACCCTTGTGATATATAATCTATGTTCAATGACAATTAATTATATATCTCAGTAGCAACTTTGTCCTCAAGAACCATCATGTGCTTTTTTTTTCTTCTCCTTTTTCATTTTACACAAATTGTAAAATTTAACTCTTTTCAAATACATTGCTGATAATATTTATCACTTTGTATCTTCATTACATGTTGTATGAATTTTATTTCATTTGATTGTTTCTTTATGAAAGTGATGTAACTAAATGACTGATTTTCTTCGTGCTCGTTTTATAAATAAGAACGATATTATTTGATATTTTTATAATGCATATATCCACCACGAAAGGTGATCAAGGCGCTCCTATATCACCCCGGCTCAGCTAGGCTACTTATTTCCATGCCCACATCATTCAAAAGAAGAATTCTGGTACCATTTAACACCTGAATGAGGAATGGCAAGTGTAGATTAATGTCTTGTCAAAACACTGGAACCGCGACTACGTGATCCACAGTTCGGTGACATATCCACTAGGCCACACATAATAATGATGATAATGATAATGATGATGACGTTAAGGATAATAACAAATTAGTGCTGAACATGCCGCCTCATCTAATTGAATGGTAAGGGGAAAAGAAAGAAAAAAGAGAAAGTGAAAGTGGGAGGAGGAAGTCCGGTTCCTGTTTCCCTGTTGGAGGATATAATAAGGCAGGATGTTCAGCCATTTCTTCGGAAGCAGTTGATGAACTCTTAGGCCAAACGGGCATTTTTCTTCTCTTTAATTTGCGCTTTAAAATATCTATCCATTTAATTGTAGGGGAACGATAATATATGAGGTTTACCTTGAAGCTGTGGGGGCGTTGTTCTGGTCGGTGCGTTCATAGCGACATTTCCTTCACTTGATGTCTTCAAGGTTGTTGATGCTGTCCTGGTCGTTCCCTGATCGCCTTGTATCGTCTCCAAATAAACGGTAGTCTCACCTGCAGTAGTCTAATAAGGTATTGTTCGACAAAGAGAAGGGTGATTTTTGTGAAGGCGGAACATTAGTTTTGCGCTTTCCCACTTTTGTTGTTGTATTGATTTCCCTTTTGAAAGAATGTCATAGTACCAATGTCATATAATGTTCTTGAAATACCTCCCTATTATTCCAAACATGACAAAAATATCTTCAAAATGTTCTCCTGAATTTAATGCCGCATGCAGAGATTTTTTACTCGCACTTGTGTGCAGAGCTTTTCAATGTCAGTGGTTAGAAAAAGATTGAGTAAATCAATTGTCATTTGATGTTTTCAATCGTATCCGGACACCTACCCCCTGGCAGGACACCCCCCCCCGCATAACCACCCCCAGTCAACTAACCACTATGACAACTAACCCCTAGGGCAACCACCCTCTAGGCCGGCTGCGCGCAGGCCGGCTACCCCCGGGACAACTACCGCCTAGGACAGCTACCCCCAGACAACTATCCCCAAGGACAACTACCCCAGACAACTACCACCAAGGACAACTACCCCTAGGACAACTACCACGGACAACTACCACCCGGACAACTACTCCCGGACAACTACACCCGGACAACGTCCCCCTAGGATAGTTGTCCCGGGGTAGGTGTCCTTTTAGAGGGGTAGTTGACTGGGGATGGTTATTCGGGTGTGGATGTCCAGGGGGTAGGTGTCCTAGAACCGTTTTCACTACCTATTTAAACGTAATACAAACTTTTGGTATGGGGTCATGAATTTGGTTCAAATGAACACATTGTAAGCAAATGCGACCCTACAATATTAAGTGATCGTTGTCGTGGTTGAAATCGAGTCCAAAGTTATGAAATATTAAACAATAAACTTTTCATGTTGTATGGCTCCCTCTGAAGGTCAAGATATTAATTAAGCTATAAAACAATGTTTCTTGACTAGAATCGACCGATTAGCCATTACCGTTTGGAAATGATATATCACAACTACATATTCTAAAATGTTCATGGTCGCAGCTACCATGGTACGGCCGTAGGCGCTATTTGAAATTTATCAAAATTTACCGGAAGTACCGGTAAATCTTTATATTCAATTTATCTCAAAAGCAGAAGTGTTTTAGTGGCTAAATTTTCTTGTGCTTATAATACATCCACAGGGGCATCCAAATATATCAAAATTGTAAAGAATCACTATCCACCCAATTTTCAAAAGTTCCCAAAACTTTGTATTACCTTTAACAATGCCTATTTGATCAAACATTCCATACTACTTGAGGACAGTATCTTAAACTATGAAATCACTGACGTGACCCGTTCCTAACCTGTAATTGTTCCATCGTGATGTCCATGGTTGTTGATGCCTCAGTTGATGCTGGAGTTAAATAGGAAATAATATATTTGTAAAGCGCTTAGAGACATTTATATAAAAATTAAATATTATTATTATTATTATTATTAAATACTTAATTATTTATTTTACTAATTATTCATTAAAAAACTCTTTTACACATTCAATCATTTATTAAGTTGTTCATATACTATATGCTTTACTTATATCTCGATTTGGAAAATTATACATGTACAGGATGGCTCATGTAAAGGTGGTCTTGCATGTGGTCCTGTTAACAACCTCTATACTAACTTCATCGGTGAAAACAATGATTAGACTGTATATTCTAAAAATACTTGATATTCATAATACTAATCTACCCATTTTATTGTAGAGGAAGGAAAATATATGAGGCTTACCTTGAAGCTGTGGGGGCGTTGTTCTGGCCGGTGCGGTCATAGCGACAGTTCCTTCACTTGATGTCGGCAATGTTGTTGATGCTGTCCTGGTCGTTCCCTGATCGCCTTGTATCGTCTCCAAATAAACGGTAGTCTCACCTGCAGTAGTCTAATAAAGTATTGTTCGACAAAGAGAAGGGTGACTTTTGTGCTTTGCGCTTTCCCACTTTTGTTGTTGTATTGATTAACCTTTTGGAAGAATGTCATAGTACCAATGTCATATAATGTTCTTGAAATACCTCCCTATTATTCCAAACATGACAAAAATATCTTCAAAATGTTCTCCTGAATTTAATGCCGCATGCAGAGTATTTTTTACTCGCACTTGTGTGTAGAGCTTTTCAATGTCAGTGATTCGAAAAAGATTGAGTCAATCAATTGTCTTTTGATGTTTTCAATACCTAAAAACACGGCCTATTTGATCAACCATGCCATACTACTTGAATTGAATTGAATTGAATTTCTTTATTGTCAGGCACAAAATTAAATGACGAAGGCATAAAATCGTCTTACGGCTCACATTTGTATAAAATATAACAATACATTAACATATCATAGACAATAACTACAGATAACATAAGTAACACAACAATGTAATATAATTTAACATCTCTGTTGAGAGCCAGGGGTATTATTTTATTTGTTGTACTCCCTTGGCTCCCAACAGACAATACTAACTTAAATAAATTGCAGGAAATGTACATGACAACAATCAATGTCATATAACATATAAATAGAACAAGTCACAGCAAAGATCTAAAATCAATTATTCATCAATTGTTAAAAATTCCAGATAAAAACTGTTTATTTTGAGGACAGTATCTTTCACTATGCAATCACTTGACCCGTTTCTAACCTGTAATTCGTTCATCGTGGTGTCCATGGTTGTTGATGCTTCAGTTGATACTGGAGATAAATAGGAATACTTATTTATACAATTATTCATTTATTTACTCTTTTACATATTTAATCATTTATTTTTCATATATAATATTCGTTTCTTATATCATTTAATCGATTTGGATAAGTAACCATGTATGTACAGGATGGCTCATTTCATCGAAGAAAACAATGATTAGACTGCATCATCACATAATGACACAACGTTAGGCATAATAAAAAGATATACATAACAATACGTAACCCCAATCAGCCGCAAACAATCAAAGATAAATTATATAGCAGGCAGTATTTCTTTCTCTGGCTTAAAGGTAGTGATTAAAATCTACTGACATGTAGAGTTGATGGAAAGTTGCCTTAAAATTATGAAACTGTTGTTTGTTTTCATATTTTCCTCGAACTTTCATAGTTTTGGGATTTTTCTTTTTCTCACTTGTTAATATTTTCAATGTTTTAAAGATAAAGATAAAAATCAATGATTATTTGGATTCTACAACATTTCACAATCTTATCGGTTGATGTCGTTAATCGGTAAACCCCTCCCCCAAACATTTCGGGGGCGTTTCCGCGGGCAAGTGCCCGGGACCGTCACCCTGATAAACTAGCTCATCTAATATAATATCAGTACTACGTCACATTCTACCCTTTCTTTATACGAATGAAGGCGACTAAAACTCACCCAGGAGTTCTCCAAAGAGCTCCATACGAAGAGAAATACGTTCACGCCAAGTATAAGGTAAAAGGCGAACATATCGGCACAACATTGGCACGGGAAGGCGATTGTAAACCAGGTGTTTTGGTCACTATTGCCCGCAAAGATCTGAGGAAAACACGCAAGATCAATCACTTGAGAATAGAACAACGTGTGATTTCAAAAAGAGATATAAATGCTTTGATTGACATCATTGACAAAATGAAATTAAATAATGCTCAATAAACAAATCACATGTGACTGGTAATCGACAATTAATTGATTAGGGTCGAAGGGTGAGTAAATTGGTACCTACGTTGTCATTGTCGGTGTTAGTGGGGTCTTTTACTGTTTCAAAGGTAGTACTGTCTATACTGCAGGCAATCTTGAAGCTGGTTACCCAATGGGACAAATCCTCACGACCTTGTGTTCCTACTCCTACGATGTTGGAGGCAGCTAAAAGATCAACCTGAGATTCGAATGAAAATGATATTGAAGATAATAAAAACGGAAATTATAAAAACGATATTTGTATATATATATATATATATATATATATGTATATACGTACATATATAACAAGTATGTTTATAATATTGATGTTGCTGATGATAACATGATATTCTCCTATGGAATTTTGCCCATAGGCCTTCGAAATATGCATCTGTCTTCCAAAGTTGGTGATCTTATCTGCAATTTGCAACAAAGCTATTGAGAGAAAAGATGTTTAAATCCGGAAGAGGTAATCAATCAATGCCCGAATTCAGTGTCGGGCCTTTGACAGGTTACTAAAGCCTCAAAGATTGATTAATAAACGTTTATCTTTTTTGTGATCGACGTCTTTGATGCTGACCTATCGAATAAAAAATCCTTCGATAGAACTACGGGATCCAACAAGTATCGTAAATATATAATCAAATTGAAGCGGGCCTATCCAAATCGAAATGATACCAAAAGAGTTCATAAGAAGTCGAAAAAGACTTTATGATTTACTTGAGACCTAAAAAGAGCCGAAGTTTTTCAGAGCAGCCTGCAGGATAAAATGAGACTCCCTCAGAATAGAGACTGACCTGAATCCACTGGTGCAAATCGTTTGCTGCTGCAGACCATCCTCCAGTCAGGGTTCCGACTCTAGCTATGTTTAACCGGCTTCTAGAAGGACCTTCATTAGCATCCCACCCACTAGAAGCTGTCAAGCTCGAATCTGGGATAGCCCCACTTTCTAGGCCTACATGGCTAGCATCCTGGATGGGACCTTTGTTTACAGAAAGGAACTTTGAACGTTATAATTCAATATCATCTATTCAATCTCAGAAAGCATATTGCAAATTAGAACTTTCAAGGTTGGGTGACATCTAAATATAAGTTGATTCATGTTCATGTGCAGCGCTGCGTACAACTCATGTTCTGTTATTAAAACATCTAAATATATTTCATAGATTTTTAAATATAAACAAAAAATATTTTCTCAGACCTGCTAAGCTCCAACCCCCCAAAATGCTTCAGATCTCATTCATCTTGTGACATCATCTGTCATTCATTAGTGAGCTTAGAAGAGACAGTGGTTTATATCTTCACCAGAACTCACCACTTGTTTACAAAAGACCATAAATTACCAACATAGAAATTGCTATGTCAGACGTGCTGAATCCTCACCAGGAAACATATGACAGCCCAAAACAAGAATCTTATGAAATACACGAAAAATGTATGAAGCATAAGGCCTAAAGGAAAATAAGTTGTATTGCCCTTTGCGACCGACCAACAATCTTTTTTTACCGTTTTTTTGAGAAAAAAAATGTATTAAAGCATTCAAAACTGAGAAATATCGGCCCAAAGAAGGGGAAAAAAAGAAGAAAAAAGAAAAAAGATTTCCGACCGCTCGACCCATGTTTTGGCACCTAAAGAGCAATACAACATCTCTTTTGTTGGCTTAATGGACAAAAAATTGAAATCTTCGGAATTGTATACCAGGTTGAATAACTAAAATGGTCCCCGGAAGACCTAGTATGGTTCCGTATGGAACCACTTCACAATATGCTAAGCACCCTGTTGGAACCATTTCCTCTAAACCCTCACTCACATAATTATATCAGGGTCTGAACTCACCTGCTACAGTCCCTTCTCGATACAACTCCATACGCAATCCAATAAACCCAGTCCAGGCGACAGGTATTAGACGGACATAGCGGCATAAAATGGCCTCGGGCAAGGGGTTGAACACTACGGTGTTGCGGTCACTATTGGCAGGAAATATCTTAGAAGAAAACACAAAATATCATTAAGTAGGCCTATCTATTGTTGAACCTCCCTCTTCTGCATATATCTACCTCCTTATTAATGTGAATAACCATATTAATACATCATAGATCGGCAATATTGGACAGTTATGTATAATGATTTATAATAATAGTTTCCCATTGAGAAAACTAAAATTAATTCCAAATCTAGATGCAAACCTTCAGTGCTTGTGATCATGACGGTGATACATAATTATATGTAACACATATTATATACCTCACTTAAGAAATCCAGCCATCTGATCGGTCGAAATTGGAGTCGTGATTTTAGCAATGCCCGTAAAGAAACGAAAAATGCCAAAGCCGGTTAATAGTCCAAAAGTGAGATCCCTCAAAATTTCGGTTACCATGCAAACAGTAAAATTTTGCTGTGATACCCATTGGTTTACATGTTAAAATGTTCTTTGAGCGAGCGCAGATACCGTACAGTTATTGACTAATTTGGTTGCACACAGCGCAGACGACTGCCGATCTCGATTGTAGGCCTAGATCTACATGTGATGACGAGATGACACCCCTTTGGAAATATGGAAATAAACCTGCTCTTTCATATTATGACACCTCATTTTTTGAGTATCACCTTCAAAATCGCAAGCAATAGAGGTTAGCATTTTTGATTTGGAAATAATTTTTTAAACAAATGTTGCATGATAGCGCGATACACGTAGACTGCATAGGGGTCTATACGTGCAATTTCAATGGGAAGGATTTTAGCACACAAACTCGAGTGGTGCGCGATCAGACAACCTATTAGGACTAGGTCTCGATAGCGTAAAGAAACTTGATTACCATGATTGGTAAGTCACACATGTATGCTATGACCCTTTTCGGTATATAAAATGTATAATGACTGCATTAATATTCGAGGAATCGTTGTTTTATGGTCTCTCGGGGATGTTGCATCTTGATATTACCCCTCGACACGCCTCGGGCTGATATCAGGATGCCTCATTCCCTTGAGCCTATAAAACAACTTTTCCTCTCACAGCAGTCACTATAATTATGGGTGCGTTTATTGACCACATTTTTGCCTAGAATCAGGTTTCTCAAACGTCTTTCAGGCAAATTTTGAAGGTGATAAACGCAAATCCCTTTTTTAAGCGTCTTTAGATATGGGCATATATCTAAAGACGCCAACAGGTGTGTTTTGAATGTGACATACAGCGAGAATCACGATCCTGAGACATGATAAACGCAAAGCTGTTTTGAACCCCACATACAAATCGGACCTTCCCCGGCTAATTTCCGGTTCAGCGAAATAGTGCGCACCATGCGCTTTGTCCTAGAGGCTGTTCACACCGCAATGAGATAGCGCGGTCTATCGTAGCACCCCCCCCTTTTTTTCTAGCGCGCTAGACCGCGCTATCTCTCGTGGACCACCCCCAAGAGGTGCTCCAGTGGCACGCCGTTTAGACTCGCCGTGGCTCGCTGTTGGGCGGACCGAAACGACGTTGTACCTTCCACATCGCAGAGATAGCGCGGTCCAGCGCGCGCTTTCTCTGCCGGTGTGAATAGCCTCCTAGTTGACCTCCGAGCAACTCTCTGCTTCCTGGGTCAAACGGCGCAAAGCAGCTGCCCAGAGACAAGGCCTTTATTTTGAATCTTGAAGAGACGATAAACGCGACATCCCGAAAATCACATTCGTATAGTGGGGTTCGATATGTACATATCTAGTGGCAGGACCCGATAAACGCACCCTATATTTTTTAAGATGATGACGTGGATCCTAGTCAAATGATTGGTTGAAAGCGTACACGTGACCAGGCATTTATTTTTCAAATAACAAATAAAAACAAGTAAAACATAATCTTATAAAACAAATAATACACATAATTTTGTTCGGACATTAATGAAATTACCCACATTCGGTACCTTCATAACAGTTAAAACACCCTCGGCTACCGCCTCGGGCGTGTTAGACTGTTCCAATGGTACCTTGTGTGGGTAATTCTTACTAATGCCTTCAATGATGTGTATTATTTGTATCAAATACTGAGGCAATATTAGTGTATACAGAATAGAAGAAAAGATATAACAAAGTTAAAAGCTTAGGGGGATTCGAATACGTTGATTTATTACATAGATTTGAAGGTGTGAAGGGATGGAGATTATTGGCTTGAAACTCTCTGGTAACAGGACTTTCTCCAATGTACGAAAGACCATTATAGTGCCACGAAGAAAAAAAAACACACTTTCTACTAATCTGTTTAAACAGATTACGATATTTCTTCTAATCTGTTTAAACAGATTATAATCTGTTTAAACAGATTACGGTATTTCTACTAATCTGTTTAAACAGATTACGGTATTTCTACTAATCTGTTTAAACAGATTACGGTATTTCTACTAATCTGTTTAAACAGATTACAGTACTTCAACTAATCTGTTTAAACAGATTATAATCTGTTTAAACAGATTACGGTATTTCTACTAATCTGTTATAACAGATTACGATATTTCTTCTAATCTGTTTAAACAGATTATAATCTGTTTAAACAGATTACGGTATTTCCACTAATCTGTTATAACAGATTACGATATTTCTTCTAATCTGTTTAAACAGATTATAATCTGTTTAAACAGATTACGGTATTTCCACTAATCTGTTATAACAGATTACGATATTTCTTCTAATCTGTTTAAACAGATTACATTACTTCAACTAATCTGTTTAAACAGATTACGGATCCTACTTTTGTCACTTCCCCTGGCCTGCGCTGCGCGTTTTAGTGGCTGTGATGACGTCACCCGCACAGAATGATTTTAGCTGGCGAGAGGGAGGAGTTTGTCGGTGAGTAATTTATGCTTGAATTTCTTGAATTCATTTTTATTTCAAAAGAAATCCTAATATTTTGAGTGATCCAAACCTACTAGTATTTCTAAGGTTTTGAGAAGTTAATTAGGCAAACTTTCAAATTCAATACATTTTCCATCGTCATTATTTTTCGGCTTGATTTGCCGTGCCCGTCAATGCCGTGGCAACCAGTTCCACACAGTCACAGACAGTGTCACAGACCAGTAGATTTCTAGACCTCTAGACTAGACTAGTAGATCTAGACTAGATCTAGACCTAGTCTAGATCTAGTCTAGACCTAGTCTAGATCTAGTCTAGATCTAGACCTAACTTAAACAGCCTGCTCTTTCAAGACAAGTTTTATCAAAACCAATAAGCAGATTGCTTCTATCCAACAAGTTTAGCAGTGAATGTGAAATATTATTGTTATCATTCAATCATTGATTGATTGATTGATTGGGGGGGGGGGGGGGGGAGTAATTTCACACAATGAAAAGCAGGCAGATCTACGATATGACAGACTACGAATTTTCCGATGATGTCCTACCCGAAACTCGGGGCAAGCTGTCAAGTCCAAATTCTCACGAGACATGAGCCATGCCACGGCATTGACGGGCACGGCAAATCAAGCCGAAAAATAATGACGATGGAAAATGTATTGAATTTGAAAGTTTGCCTAATTAACTTCTCAAAACCTTAGAAATACTAGTAGGTTTGGATCACTCAAAATATTAGGATTTCTTTTGAAATAAAAATGAATTCAAGAAATTCAAGCATAAATTACTCACCGACAAACTCCTCCCTCTCGCCAGCTAAAATCATTCTGTGCGGGTGACGTCATCACAGCCACTAAAACGCGCAGCGCAGGCCAGGGGAAGTGACAAAAGTAGGATCCGTAATCTGTTTAAACAGATTAGTTGAAGTAATGTAATCTGTTTAAACAGATTAGTGGAAATACCGTAATCTGTTTAAACAGATTATAATCTGTTTAAACAGATTAGAAGAAATATCGTAATCTGTTATAACAGATTAGTGGAAATACCGTAATCTGTTTAAACAGATTATAATCTGTTTAAACAGATTAGAAGAAATATCGTAATCTGTTATAACAGATTAGTAGAAATACCGTAATCTGTTTAAACAGATTATAATCTGTTTAAACAGATTAGTTGAAGTACTGTAATCTGTTTAAACAGATTAGTAGAAATACCGTAATCTGTTTAAACAGATTAGTAGAAATACCGTAATCTGTTTAAACAGATTATAATCTGTTTAAACAGATTAGAAGAAATATCGTAATCTGTTTAAACAGATTAGTAGAAATACCGTAATCTGTTTAAACAGATTAGTAGAAATACCGTAATCTGTTTAAACAGATTATAATCTGTTTAAACAGATTAGAAGAAATATCGTAATCTGTTTAAACAGATTAGTAGAAAGTGTGTTTTTTTTTCTTCGTGGCACTAATGGTCTTTCGTACCAATGAGTTCCATGAAAGAACGAAGTCCCCAGGTTTAATAGACTTATTTCAGCTCAGTATAATCGCGCCGCACTGTACTATCTATACTATCCCTGCTGGAAAGAACACGCTCATTCACACTCAATCACAATTCACACTGTAAACACAGTGTGAAACACAGTGTGATTCACACTGTAAATGAGTGTAAATGAGTGTGTTCTTTCTTTTTCCGGTTATCCACACTGTAAACCTAAGTGTGAAACGAATCGACCACAATGTGAAAACGCCCCAATTTAAAATTGTAGAGCACACTGTGATTCACACTGTGAATGAGTGTGAATGAGTGTGTTCTTTCAAGCATGGATACTAAACGTTTCAAAAGTATCGCGACGAAACTTGTATGTTATGTTACAACTTATCGGTATGTTAGGAAGTAGGGATGTAGGCTGATTGCTAGAAGCGGATAGTTTACACGATGGAAAGACGAAACCAAAGGACTTTCTCTGATGAGTTATTCCATGAAAGAACGAAGTCTCCAGGTTTAATAGACTAATTTCAGCTCAGTAATCGCGCCGCACTATACTATCAATACTATCCCTGCTGGAAAGAACACACTCATTCACAGTGTGAAATCACAATTCACACTGTGAACACAGTGTGAAACACAGTGTGATTCACACTGTGAATGATTGTGAATGAGTGTGTTCTTTCCTTTTCCACAGTGTGAAACTAATCGACCACAATGTGAGAACGCCCCAATTTAAAATTGTGGAGCACACTGTGATTCCCACTGTGAATGAGTGTGAATGAGTGTGTTCTTTCCTTTTCCGATTATCCACACTGTGAACCACAGTGTGAAACGAATCGACCACAATGCGAAAACGCCCCAATTTAAAATTGTAGAGCACACTGTGATTCCCACTGTGAATGAGTGTGAATGAGTGCGTTCTTTCCTTTTCCGATTATCCACACTGTGAACCACAGCGTGGTTCACACTGTGAATGAGTGTGAATGAGTGTGTTCTTTCCAGCATGGATACTAAACGTTTCCACAGTATCGCGACGAAACTTGTATGTAATGTCACAACTTATCGGTATGTTAGGAAGTAGGGATGTAGGCTGATTGCTAGAAGCGGATAGTTTACACAATGGAAAGACTAAACCAAAGGACTTTCTCTAATGAGTTCCATGAAAGAACGAAGTCCCCAGGTTTAATAGACTAATTTCAGCTCAGTAATCGCGCCGCACTATACTATCAATACTATCCCTGCTGGAAAGAACACACTCATTCACAGTGTGAAATCACAATTCACACTGTGAACACACTGTGAATGATTGTGAATGAGTGTGTTCTTTCCTTTTCCGGTTATCCACACTGTAAACCACAGTGTGAAACTAATCGACCACAATGTGAGAACGCCCCAATTAAAAATTGTGGAGCACACTGTGATTCCCACTGTGAATGAGTGTGAATGAGTGTGTTCTTTCCTTTTCCGATTATCCACACTGTGAACCACAGTGTGAAACGAATCGACCACAATGCGAAAACGCCCCAATTTAACATTGTGGAGCACACTGTGATTCACAGTGTGAAACACAGTGTGATTCACACTGTGAATGATTGTGAATGAGTGTGTTCTTTCCTTTTCCGGTTATCCACACTGTAAACCACAGTGTGAAACTAATCGACCACAATGTGAGAACGCCCCAATTTAAAATTGTGGAGCACACTGTGATTCCCACTGTGAATGAGTGTGAATGAGTGTGTTCTTTCCTTTTCCGATTATCCACACTGTGAACCACAGTGTGAAACGAATCGACCACAATGCGAAAACGCCCCAATTTAACATTGTGGAGCACACTGTGATTCACAGTGTGATTCACATTGTGAATGAGTGCGAATGAGTGTGTTCTTTCCAGCAGGGATACTACACGTTTCCACGGTATCGCGACGAAACTTTTATGTTATGTTACAACTTATCGCTATGTTAGGAAGTAGGGATGTAGATTGATTGCTAGAAGCGGATAGTTACACAATGGAAAGACGAAACCCAAAGTTAAATAGGCTAATTTCGGCTTTGTAAGCACGCTCCACCAGGAATCGACACATATAATTTATCGCGAAAAAATTATCATGATCCAGAACCTAAAGCTTATAGTTTCAAACCTGAAATAGTCTAACTTAACTGTTATATATTTAAAAGAACCGCTTTTCCCGTTTATGACAGAATCATACAAAAGTTACAGTTGAGATGTTAGTGTAAATCATTGCCGCTAATTAATGAGATAGGCTTAAAGATACTATGTCCCTTTTGCAGCCAATATCAAATTCTGTAGAACTTTGCAGGAATATTGAATATGTCATGTATGTCATCTCTGTGAAATTTAAACGTTAGCAGTGTCCTGATATTCATATTATGCAAGGAAACCCGTTTACTTGCTAGACTTCACTGTCAGACACTAGTGAGTGAATGACTGGATTTTTTTTCTTCTTTTGTAATAACATACATAAAATGAGCTGTAAAGGGTACATGAGCATTTGTCTACAGCAATAACCCACTTCTTGTAATGGCCAAAATTAAACTGATTGAATCTTTGTGCAGCATGAAACGTACGACCATTCGGTAAAATGGTCTGAAATCAGACTATTACTTACTAGCTCTATAGCTCACAAGTCGATCCGACAACTAATAGTCGTTATTTTCCCACCTAAAGATATTTTCATGCCCCCCTTTTTTAGGGAAGTTCTAAATTAGTATTATCTTTCAAAGACCGTTGGAATTTAACCTTTTCATTTGTTTGGCCTGCAAATTGGACACCTTTAATAATGAATCCGAAATGACCGTCAATCGACCAATCATTTGATAATTAGGAAATGAGTTCCTTATCAAAATACAGATGGATACGTACTTTGTCGGCGTTGGTGTTATCGGGGTCTTCCACTGTATCAAAGGTCACATTGTCCGAACTGCAGGCAATCTTGAACTTGGTAACCCATTGGATTACATACTCACGACCTTGCGTTGCCACTCCGGTGATGCGGTCCGGAGTTAACAGATCAACCTTAGATTTTGATCATAATGGTTATAATAATGATATTAGAATGATTACAATAATGTTGATAATTAAAACATGTTATAAGATGATGACGTGGATCCTAATCAAATGATTGGTTGAAAGCGTACACGTGACCAGGCATTTATTTTGCCTAACGCGTAATCGCGCGTAATCATATCAATTCCTTTGCGCTCCTTTTGGGAGATCAACCGACCCGCGCGCATTTTATATTACATGACATATTGTAAAATTCTCGACATCTTTTTACACTTTTCTTTACCATTAAAAATCGAAATTTAGTATAATATCCTCAATCGAGATATGAGAAGAAGGAAACATTTCCTTTACATTCCACGTAAAACCATGCCCTTACTTGAAAAAAAACCTCCGTCATTTTGACGTTAAACTTTACAATCCACTTAACTTTTTTTACTAACTTCTCATACATAATGTCCATTGATCAGTCGCACTGTGCTCGATTGCCTTTCAATATACCAATCTTCAACTTTGCAGCAACGCGTTTTGCGTCAAATTTGTAAATCCTCAATCCCAGACAATGACATATGATACGTAAGCTTTTCATACATATAAATCTCATTTTGATTGATTCATTTTTAGCCCCGTCAATTTTCATGTCAAATCATGCTTCATGTCCCATTTTAGAAGCCCGACCCAGGGTTTTGTGCCAGCTAGCCGTGTATGCATATACGTAATGCTATGCATATACATATAACTGAACATGCATAAGTACAGTACATGTACTGTACACACGTAGCGCAGCGCGTACGCGCACTGCACTACATTTCATTGGGTCAGTACCATTATGAAAATAGGGGAACAATGAGTGGGATGGGTTTAGTGCCGTCACAATAAACTTGCGCATTACACGCGTACGTATAATTAGAGCAATTTATGCACCCCCAAGAAATAATGAATACGGCCCGACCTCTCTACACACAGAACTGCACAGATACCGCACAGTCCGGTCAAGGCGGTACGCGTAGCGTTAAACTGCCAAATTTACAGAAATTGTGAGGAGCGCTTTTGCTATGAAAGGAATTGATATGTTGGGTAATGACCGGTCATTATCCAATGGTAATGACCGGTCATTATCAAAATCATGTTAGAAAACATCATTTTATAAAACAAATAAAACATAATCTCATAAAACAAATAAAACACATCATTTTGTTCGGGCATAGGTAAAATTACCCACACTTGGTACCTTCAAAACAGTCCAAACGCCCTCGGCTATCGCCTCGGGCGTGTTAGTCTTTTCCAAAGGTACCTCGTGTGGGTAATTTTACTAATGCCCTCACTGATGTGTATTATTTGTATAGTATTCTCATATTTCAAGGTAGACTAGTCCTTATAAAGATGAAGCTCTGTTCAGGCTTGTTCAGATATAACGCGGTAAACCGTCGCTTTAAAAAATGAATCTGAACGACAGCTACGCGTGTCACGGCGAGACGTATCTGCGTGAAATCATGTCTATAAGACACATCTCATCGCATTCTACCGGCGAGCTGAGTCCGTACTTAGCAAAAGGGTCCACTGGGGAATTAACGTTATTTTCAGAAATCTTTATATTATTCTTTTTTGTCAAAACGTAGCGATAATTTCACCATTGAAGTGTAATGTTTGTAATGTAATTGTAATTGTTGATTTTATTCCTAATCATCCTGACATAAACGATTCACCAGACACAACCATAAATTATATGAATGCAGTACGAGAGTACTTGATAAAGGGGATTTACCCTTAAAGATTGAACGTCAGTGATAAATGACGATGAGAATAATATTTTGCGATTAAGCTCGGATAAACTTAATCTATTCTAGGTTTCTGAAGAACAAGATAGAAGAAAACATTGCACCTAGTCCTCCTATCAGATACTCGTACGTACAGCCATTTTAATGTTTTTTTTTAAAAGAATTTATATAAATTGTAGCCATCAATCGATTTAGAAGTAAAAAGTCACATCCCTCTTGTTTTATGTTATAGAAAAATACAATATTGGTTGTAAGTTACATTCAGCGGAGATAAATTATATTGATTTGAAGCCGATGTTTAAGTTGTAGGTTCCAGGGCACATTTCGCCTTGGCACACATGGCCGTAGCCGGAAGAAAAAAAATCACGCCAGCCGATATCCTGCGATTTGTATCCATAAACTCAGATCGCCACCCGTACACCCTCGTCCCTTAACGCACAATTACGGTCGCGTATTCATCAAACTCTGTGTTATAGATACAGAAATGTGAAGCGTATCACACTTTACGTCCTGATTATAAAAAAATATAAACAAATGGCCGCGTTTTTACAGCGTCATTATTAGGGACTTTTAGATTCGCACGAAAACAATGTGGATTGCTACGATCGACGTCCTTTTAATGCACTGCCTTGAATGGACGTCACACGTATCAGTCCACGCAAATCTAAAAGTCCCTATTGAACGAGGATTGACGCACTCAAGACTGAATAAATGAGACCGTTCTTTTAGAGCTCAATCCAGAATGCTTGATGCAGTTGTCAATCTAAACACATCGATTTTCTTTTTTTATCAGAAAAAAAAGGAGAGGATCAAGAGAAGGAAAACATTTCAACTTGTTTTGAAGTAATTCTGTCTATTGTACGGAGGAAACAAACATGAAAGAAATTCCGGAATCGAGACTTACCTGAATCCACTGTTTTTTATTAGCTTTTCCGGCGACCCAGCCTGCACCCTGTTTTTCTACTGCAGCCATGTGTAGCCGCCCCCCTCCAAGGGTTAAATACACTGTTTTTTCTGACTAGAAGCTGTAAAACTCGAATCTGGTATCGCCCCACCTTCCAGTCCGATAGGAACCTGCTCGACATCTGTTCCTAAATAGTAATAGTTGTTTTGAAATAAATGTATTCATTCTTGTAGAACAAAACTTAATGTTGAGAGCCAGAAGGTTGTTAAATATCGGTTCATTTTATGTGTTACAGGGTTTGTTAGCATGGCAAATACTGGACAACGCCATCTACGACTTATTTTGGACAACTAAACGTAAACGAATGGACTTGATTATACCCGATTGAATATACCCGATTGGCCCCGAGTCACGGAAAGACACGTAGTCTCGTCACACTACACCCCCTTTAACACTTTTCTGGTTCAATACAGAAGCCTCGTTTCTTTTCTTGATCAGAAGTTGCTCATTAATTATTCATGTATCCGACTGAAAAAGGGAACACATGGCAAAATCCGCGTATGGAAAAGTCAAGAAATTACCAACGCGTATGAAAAGCAATGATATCAACTTTTAAAGAGTTTTATAATTTTTGTCTTGAAGACTGCTGGAGTAAAACTTTGAATTGCAACTTTTTACTTCCAAAATGCGATATTAGGACGCCAAATTGTAGGAACAGTAAAACAATTTCAATCAATTTAAACGACTATAGGAGCATTTTCTTTTTGAAAAGAGTTATAATACTTAGTGAACAACCTGCAATGTTTCCTCTATCTTTTCTTTATTTTTTATCTTGATTTTTATAAGGAATTGATAAGTTATTGTTATTTTATATACTTGTTGAGTATCATTTTTAACAAGCCATTTGCGTGTTATCATGGTCCTCCTACTTCAGATATCGCATTATACATGTTTGTATTGAAGATTGTAAGATTTCGTTTTTATCCTGACGTGGACAAAAATAAATGAAAAGTTCCTCTCACCGACGTTTTCCAGAAATCTGAATAACATATTCAGAACTATTAAACGTCATTTAGTTGTTCAGTTATCTTCACTTTGGGTGGCAGTAACAGAGGCAGGGGCACAACATGAGTCCCCCCGACAGTAACTGTTGTCCTTTGAACTTAGAGTGAAAAGAAAATAATTCCTAAACCTCATATCAACTTTTTTCTTTCTGTGAATTTTGGTTACTTGTCAAAGAATTTTCGGATTCGTGCCAATCGAGCCAGAGGTAATTGGCGTTTGAACCTGCTAGAGAATATATTTGTTTAAGTGGTCATATATGAAGGAGTCTCAAATGTTCAATCTGAGAATGAAGGTTCAGTTTGGGTTTGAACTTTGAACTCACCTGTTACAGTCCCTTCTTGATACAACTCCATACGCAATGCAATAACCGTATGCCAGGTGACAGGTATTAGACGGACATACCGGCAAAAAATAACCACGGGCAAGGGGTTGAACACTACGGTGCTGCCGTCACTGTTGGCAGGAAATATCTTGGCGGAAAACACAAAAGTCATTAAGTATAGGCCGATTTATAGCTGAGACATCCTTTTCTGTATTTATTTACCTAAATTTGATTGTAAATAATCAAACTTATACATCATTAATGGGCAATATTGAACAATATTTATATAATAATAATACAATACTTAAGAAGGGGAATTTTAAACGCCCCTAAAACTATGTTTCTAGGCCCAATAGTGCTGTTGTCCTAACAGCCTTTAAAGTTACTCGGTGACATTGTTGAAGGTTCAATGCTGGAAAAATTGCGTAATTTGTGTATGAAATTTTGCTTATTATATTCCTTCTACTGTACTAACCCTCTTACATGCAAAAAAATCCTGAAAATATCTCAAACCACAAAGATATTTATGGTTTTCTTTGGAGGTGTCACTGTGCGACACCCTCCAACAGTAAATTATCCCAACCATTTTTGAATTTTTCCAACCGTTTTCCCATGAAAATAAGATATAAGACAGGCTTTAAAAATCTTTCAACACTTGAATATCTGGAATGGTATATATAGAGCCAATTCAGTGCTTTGTGACGCTTTAAATTCACCTAAAATGTAATTAAATTGGAATTATATAGTTGGGAGAATTAAGAAATCGATCAGATCAGTTTTTTTCCAATTTCTATCATGAACAATGGTCTGTTTTCACTTATTATCTTTAATTGTACATCTACCTTTGAAATCATTACCTTAGCAACATTTTCTCTCATCTGAAAAATGTTACCAATTCCCTGTAGATAAAGTATGGAACTTCTTCCAAATTGGGACCTTCGACAATAGCACCACGATTAAATAATATGAAATACAAAATATAAGCATGGATATTTAAAAAAAGTCCTTAGAGGGATTTGAATGAGCTTGTTTTGACAGGCGACATGATTTTCTCCAATGAGTTCCATATGCAGGACTCTATCGTTATTAACAGTGACAATTGCCTAGGTCACATTTGCTCTACTACTAGGATACGGCGGCCGTTCACCCCCGAAATCGAGAGATACCTGATCCCACCGCAGATTCTCTGCGGCCGTCGCAAGTATCTCTCGATTACGGGCGCGTAGGCGTTACGGTCAGAGGAAAACGCCCAGAGAATTGGAAGCAGCCAACTCAGCACCATGGCATCCGTAAGGCTGGTGAAAAATATCCTGGCGCCCGTAGGAACTGTACGGGAGCCGGCCGGGAGCTAGCCGAAAATTCCCCAAATGTTCGTTTTTACTCGCCCTACGGTCCCCGGGGTGTAAATGTGAAAGCCCAATTTTCAAATGCGAATTTGAGAAATTACCGATTCGGGTAGGGTGCGGGAGGTGTTCCACACCTTTTCTTTGCGCGTCAATTTCCCCTTTCAAAAAATAATGATAGTGAGAAGTTAGTGTAAATCAGTGGGATAGGCTTAATGAATCTGAAAGGAATGCTGTTCGAACAATCATTTGATTATAAGGGTCGGAAATGAGTTCAATATCAAAAGACAGATTGATACGTACTTTGTCAGCTTTAGGGTTGACGGCGTCTTTCACTGTATCAAAGATCTCGTCCTCCGTACTGCAGGCAATCTTAAAGCTGGTTACCCATTGGGGCTCAACCGAATGACCTTGCGTTGCCACTCCGGTGATGCGGTACGGAGTTAACAGATCAACCTTAGATTTCGATAATGATATGAAATCATATCAATTTTTAGATAATATAAGATTAGTTAAGATTTGATTAGATAAGATAAGATTGGATAAGATTTTATTTGACTCTATCGACCCCCTTCAGGGGTATGAGAGCCAAACATATTTACAATACAATACAGAAAGATATATAAAACAAAGTAGGATATGATAATAAAATACATAGACTTTCTCGATCTCTATAGGGGCTGATGTTGGTGGATGAGACAATTACACGTAACTCGTCAACAGGGGCGTAGACAACGGGGGGGATGAGGGGGATGCATCCCCCCCACCTCACAAGGTGGGGGGGATGGCATGTACAATCATCCCCCCCAGGTTTTGGGGAATGATATTTGCTTACTTAATAAGTCATAATGATGATAATAATAGTAATAATAATAATGATAACAATTATAATATTAATAATAATAATAATTATGATGATGATAATAATAATCCTCATCATTATTGTAATTGTGTTTATTGTTATTAGCCGCATTCACACGGTGAAAGCCAATTCAGACGGTAAAAAAAAGAAAATCTTACAAGTATTTTGTGGTTATCTTGTGGTTTGGAAACCACAAGATAACCACAAGATTAAACAGGCGCGGATCTACGGGGGGGGGGGGTTAGGGGGTTTAAACCCCCCCCCCCTTGGGCGGCCCAAAAAACAAACAACAAAAAAAGGGGAAAAAAAGGAAAAAAAGAAAGAAAAAAAGAAAGAAAAAAGAACGCACGCTGGAGAGAAACCCTTTCAAGTGCAAATATTGTGAGAAGATATTCAACTCATCTGGTAACTTAACCAAACACATGATAACTCTGGATATAACTGTGTATTTAACTGTTACTTGATTTAAAAAGACGTTATCATGCACTGCTTTTTATGGTTTCCATTGTGTTAATAGATGCCAGAAAAACATCACTTACGGGGTTCAAATAAACACCTCCAAAAAAAATCGGCTCGCCGCTTCGCGGCTCGTGGACGATGCTCCGCATCGTCATTATTTGGTCAACCCCCCCCCCCCTTAGCAAAAAGCTAGATCCGCCCCTGAGTCATCCCCCCCAGGTGTACGAACCTGTCTACGCCACTGCTCGTCAACAACAACACCAACCCTCAACACAGACTACCGGAAATACCTCATATTTCCCGAGGTCGATCCCAACACCAGCCTGAATTTAAGTTCGGTGTTGTGGGTCGTGTTGGTGTTTCACAACACCACAAACACCGAACTTAAAATCGTTCAATGCCACACAGATTGGATCTCAAAAGTTCGATTTGTATGGCATATAATCATATTCAATGCAATACAAATCAAATCTCACATCTAATCTTATCTAATCTAAGCTATTTTATATCAATCTCAACATCCATGGACCAAAATCTGTAAATCACCTTCGACATTTTCATTTTCAATTCAGAAGTTGGTAGGTGGATTTGAATGAGTGGGGAAGCTGATCCTCGATCCTTGATTAGTTAAATTCCAAATTCTCCAATAAAAAACCAATCTTTCATGAATCAAGTCTGGGCCGACCCTTTACTGTTTGATCGTTATGACGTTGAATGTTTGCCATAGGCTCAGCCTACGGTGTGCACTTCAGACTGAATAAAAGAGACCGATCTTTTAGAGATCAAATTAGAAGGTTCGATAGAACTATTAATCTAAAAAGATCGATCGTTTTGCCAGACAAAAATCGATGATCGAGAAATGGCTTATTTTTTTAGCTTGTTCAGAAGTTATTTTGTTTATATTACGGACGAAGTATTCAGACAAACAAGAAAGAAATTCCGGAATCGAGACTTACCTGAATCCATTGTTTTTTATTAGCTTTTTTGGCGACCCAGCCTCCACCCTGTGGTTTTACTACATCTATGTTTAGCCGCCCCCTCTCAGGACCATTCGTCTCGGACAACTGACTAGAAGCTGTAAGACTCGAAGCTGCTATCGCCCCACTTTCTAGTCCGATGGGGATCTGCACGACATCAGTTCCTAAAGAATAATCGTTGTTTTGAAAGAAATTTCACATTCATGTAGGACAACTCTTAATGTTGAGAGCCAGAAGGGTGTTAAAGTTCATGAGTTAACGCCCTTCTGGTTCAAAACAGAAGCCCTGTTTCTGTTCCTGAAGTTGTTCATTATTAAATAGTCAAGTATCTGAAAAAGGGTACATGGCAAAAACTGTATGATGAATCAAGGAAATTGCCAACGCATATAGCAAGGATATCAACTTTTCGACAGTTTCAGAATTTTTGTGTTGAACATTGTGGAAGTAAAACTGTGAATTGCAATGTTTTACTTCCAAAAGGCGTCATTAGTGCACCATGTATATATATATATGAAATGTAGTTGATTCATCTATCTTTATATAGGCGGCAATTAATTTGACACTTTTATAAAACGTTTATCTTTGAGTGCTGTCTTTATTATAAACAGTCGAGGCCCACTGTCAATAGTAACAACACATTATTTGTCTGTGCTTTAATTAAGTTGTTTTGTTTTACTATACCATTGACGTCATGTCGGCTTCGAGTTTCTACACGCAAAATAATTACTTAAAAAAAAAACATACACATAACACCAGCAACAACAAAGAAAAGGTCTATGGTTTACCAGCAGTGGTTTTAGATGTTACTGGATCTGGAAAGGTGTCATTCTCATTGGGGTTGTCGTTGGTTCGGTTATTATGGTAGAAATTGGAGTTGAGACTATACACGAAACGATCTCTCTATTAATTATTACTCCCAAAAAGTGGAAATGCAATCCTGTCCATTAAAGCCCCTGTAAAGTGTTGGGAGCCCCATTTTCACCAAATATTTGATGGCAAAATATCTCTTAAATTGTATTATCATTTGAAAGAGGGTGATCATGATAATGATGATGACGTTAAGGATAATAACAATTAGTGGTGGACATGCCGCCCCACCCAATCGAATGGTATGGGAAAACAATTAGAACATAACAGAGAAAGGGAAATTGTAAGAAGAAAGTCTAGCTGGCAGTTTCCCCTTATGATCTTCACCGGAAATATTTGTATACGGGGAATATGATTTTAGGAGCTGACATAATTATATTGCAACATTTAAATATTTCCTGTTTCTCAATTGTGTGAGTGTGTTAATATCCAAGTAAAACCGGAGAGACTTTTTGTGTAACTAAGCATCGGGAGATAACTATAACAGTGATGTTAAAGAGAAGGTTGAGTTCTGGGAAGAGGTGAAAAATAATTTGTGAGCGTTATCATTCGTATTATGCAAGTGTGGAAGAACATCAGATAAGACATGTTCCCTGAAAAGCATGGCTCTTCAAATGCCTTCATATTCTAAATATGTCATGTAACATCGTAAAACTCAAGGGTAGGATTTTTACGCCACGTGTTTGTGTAGTCCCATATACATCTGTCTGTGTACAGTGTTTGTAACTTTACCAAGACTTGGCCAAATTTCTTATCATTTTGATTATTCCAGAACCTTGCAATACACACAAATTCTTATATGCTAAATGATCAACCTTTTCTGGTCGATTCCACACCGTTTCTTTCACAATGCAATCGCATGACCAGAACTCAACTTCATCTTTAATGTCCCTGTTTACGTTTGTATGTTTGATATGACTTTTAACGCACATAATACTTACCAGATTGCCCTTCAGTCCAACAGACAGATAGAAGGATCAAAATCCAAGGAGTTTCGGCTCGGACCATTGCTGCGGCTTGACTGACAATCACTCCTAAAATCAAATGGTGTACACCTCGAGCAATCGGGAGCATAACATAATCTAAATAATTGATATTTGAGCAGCTCGAATAGTTTATTTAAGTTGTCTGAATTTGATAATACCACTAAACAACACATCAGATCTTACAGTAAGCACAGTAAAGTGTCACTATTTGAACATTCCCGGCGAATTGGATTTATGTCAATCTGGTTCTCTGTTAACGAATGAAATTAAATGCGCAGAACTGAACAACACTCAGTTTCACCTACATATTATCTTATCTTTCCGTGTATTACTATCATCCAATATGTCCAAAGCAGCTACTAATGTTATTGCGTGATCCCACATCTGTAACGAATGTAGACATTGTTTAAAACAGCTAAAAGCATCATAACATGAGCAACCTGTAAGCGGAAACTCTTAAGAACAAACAAATATAATGCGTAGTGTCTCCGCAGGCATGTTATTCTACAACTTCTTTGGCAAACTGCGTCCGGATAGAGTTGATTAATCAGCCTCACTCCGGCAATACGGCGGCAATAATCAAATATCATCTGCATAGCTCGTCACATTTGATGATAACGGTTAATATTTACCTTGCGTTATATCCTAATATAAATGCTAATGTACTTGAAATGTTCCGCGAGTTGAAACAGTCTACCTGCATTTCGTATAGTTTATCATATACATGTATATGTGTTATCTTCAGTATCACGTAATATAGGCATAATACAAATAACTCAATAAAATTGAAGGGCGTCTGTGTCGAAGGGAGAGTGGGAAAGAGAGAAAGAGAGAGACAGAGAGACGTTGCATCATTCGTAGGAATCAATATAGATCAACACTTGACTTGGACAACTAATATTGAAAGAGTAAAGAAGTATATTAGACAAAAAAGGTTGGTGTTTTATATAGATTAAGACAGTTTGTATCTAAAAATATTTTATTGTCATTGTATAAAACATTAATTCAAACACATTTCACCAATGGAATTGAGGTTTGGGGAAGCGATTATAAAATTAATATTAAATGTTTATTCCTAAGCCAAAAGATGGCAATCAAGGCTTTAACATTTTGTTTCTTTCGGGCACATTCAAAACCAATATTCCATGAGTTAAAATTATTGAATGTGTATCAACTACATAAACTATCTATTTTTGTTTTTATGCATCAATTATTGAATAATAGATTGCCACAGTCCCTTCTTCAGTACTGCTCTTTCGTAGAGCACAAATATGAGACAAGACAAAGAGAAAATATAAAGCTAAGTATGCCTAAAGTAAGGACAGCACAAGGTTCTTTTTCTGTGTCATACAGAGGCGTATGCTTCTGGAATGATTTACCTTTATCTCTACGGGGAAAAGCTTCAGTTTCTTGTTTTCGTGGTAATTCAGCTGCACAAATGTTAATAGAATAACTATGGTCACCTTTTAACCAAGCTTTCTTGCTTTTTTATTAGACAATACACATGTACTCCATGTTATGATACTTTACTGTATTATCTTATACGGAAAGTCTATTTATACAAGTTTAGGCTTTGTACTAAACACACAAACATGTATTATGTTAGAAATATACAATAGGATGTAGCTTAAGTTGTACCTGTATTCGATTATTCATATATATATATATATATACAAATTGTTAAATGTTAAGATACTGTATTTTAAAGGTACCAGACATGATTTAGCATGTTATGCTATTTTCTGGTCCCTATTATTCATTCAAGATATTTGTTAAACATACATTTATTATTGTTATTATTGTTATGTATTTGAACGTTTGGATAATAAAACCTCAACTTAAGTCAACTCAACTCATTTACAGTAAGGACCTGTCTGGCAGATGCGGGTCTTAGGCCAGACCTAGGCCAGACCTCTATCGCCCCCACCATCATTACCATCATCATCACCACTATTACCACTCCCATCACCACCACCATAACCATCACCATCGCAACCATCAGCAGCAGCAATATCATCACCACCATCACCATCACAATCGCCACCACCATCACCACCACCGTCTTCACCACTATCACCACCCGATCATCATCACCATCACCAACACCATCGCTGCCACCATCAGCACCATCACCACCACCACCATCGTCGACACCATCGTCACCACTATTTCCACCACCATCGCCACCACCATCATCATCACCATTATCACCACCATCACCACCATCGTCACCACCATCATCAGCACTATCACCATCACCACCACCATCGCCACCATCATCATCACCATTATCACCACCACCATCACCATCGCCACTTTCACATCGCTACCCCCATCGCCTCCATTATCATCACCATTATCACCACCACCACCACCGTCACCACCACCATCATCGCCACTATCACCACCACCATCACTACCACCATCGCCACCAACATCATCACTATTATCATCACCACCATCACCATCGCCACTTTCATCGCCACCACCATCGTCACCACTATCATTACCACCCTCATTACCTCTAAAGTCGCCACTATCATCACATAATCATCACTGCTTTCATCATCACTAAAATCACCATTTCTACATGCACCCCACCTTCACCATTTCTACATGCACCCCACCTTCACCATTATCAACATGCCACCACCCACATCACCACCAAAAACTTACATGTCAAAATTTCATGAAAAATAATTATAATTTGTTGTATATAAAAAAGATACAATGCCGTCTTTATTTGTATTTGTCGTTCATGATGAGTACCGTTTTCATTCGGCACTTATTTTTCCTGTTTATTTTGCTTTATTCCAGGGTGTGTCATATATGGTATGGGGTGGTACTCACCTCCCACATACAATATAAAGACAATACAAACAAAACGTAATTATGAAATGAAAATATAGTGAATGGCTGCATAGCCCACTCAACTTTGATAATTGAATAATGGCGCCAAACCATGTTAGAATTGTTAATACAAATCAATGATATCGGCCTTTATGTCTGCTGGTTACTTTGCTTCCATAAAATATTATTCAATTTTGTGTCATTGAGCAAGATTCGTTAGGATATACATAGTACATGGCGGTTATCGTACAATAACAGTAATCTAATGATTATTTAGCAAAATAATAATACCCAAGCCGGAGTATTTACATTAATACATATTGATATCAAATGTTCGAAGGCGTTTACTTTTTATTTTGCTTTTTCCAAAATGTATTTGGCAAAGCTGAAAAACGTATCAATAAATGTATTAAATGTCAGAATAATAATGATAATAATAATAATAATCCGTTTTTGTAAAGTGCACAACACCTTATGATATGACGTTCGTATGAGCTTCCAAAGAGCTTTGCAAATTATAACCCTAACTTTAGCTCCAGCCGTTGTCAGAGCACGTGCATTCCAAGGAAAAATCCTACCAGGTACCCATTTACCTCACCGGGGTATATTGGCGTCACAGTTTTAATAATCAGTTGGGAATGGAAGTAAAAAAACAGCGTACATTATCATATAGGCGATGTATCGGATAATTTTGTTAAAGTAAACGAAAAAAGGAGTTTACAGTCATGTTTGGACATTTATGTACGAAATATATTTTTAGTTAATCCAAATACTAGTTGTTAACGATATGATATAATTTTCATTCTCAGATGTAGGGGTTCATCGAGCATCCATAAATGCAAAGGAGTTCTGCTATACTTTCATACACATTCATGTTTTAGGCCTGTATTCTACTCAGCCTAAGCCTAAGGCGAGGAATTATATCATGTTGAACGAAGGGAAACCTAAGAACTCGGTCATCTTGTAGGTCTATCTTCTTTTGTTAAAATCGCACCGTGAACATGGTAGGGTTAACATTTTAAAAGAGTACAAACAAAGTTAAATATAATTCAGATATTGTTTTTAAAAATGCCCCCTCCCCCTGGAAATCCTAGATGTGTTACAAAATGACCATTTTTGGGGTAAAATATAACATAAGCTATAATGTACGATCATTATTAATGATCAACCTTTTATTGACTCGTGCTTGGCGGAGAGAAAGTATAGCATGGATGAATGAAGTCAAGAGCAATATGATACAAAACATGTTGATTTTTAGAACGGTATCGTATATTTGTTCAGGATGAGACCAGATCTAAGGCTCATGAAGATATTCATATAACGTGAATTTCCTTCGCAAGGAATTCAAATGTGTGTTTTACCAGTCTCTTATTGGTCTAGATGACCTGATTAAAGGACTGGTCCCATATCAATTATTTGATGCCACTTATGATTACGATTACAGAGGTGTAGTAGTCGAGTGATTTAAATGCTTGACCTTAAGTCCTTAAGGAAGACATTTGATAAAGGCCTACATTATGTCTCTCCACCCGGATGTAAATAAGGGGATACCCGAAAGGATGCGATAACATTGTAGGTGGCTCAGCAGTGTAAGCGTCTGTAAAGTGGCTCCTGGCTAGATGCCCCCCCCCCCCCCCCCCCCCCCCCCCTCGGAGTGCAGAATGCGCATGCATTGTATGCGGGCAAGCTTAAATCCGATTAACGGGGTATTAGTATATACGGAAGATGCTTGGGGACATCTTCGATGTGGTCAGCGCTATTATAAACCCAGAATATTATCCTTATTAGTACAATAAAGTCAGCCTAAGTATGCGATAACTGCTATTGTGGTCGTCAATTATTTTGTATTAAAGAACCTTCAGCATCAATTTTTATCATTATCAATAACTTTATGGGTCCCGCTCCTTTTGGATGTTACCATCTACACACGAAATATATATATTTTTAAAAATACATTTCTCATTCTTTATCAAAGAAATGTGTATGTACAGGTAAATGATGCACAAGTAATATCATTCATTATACGATAAATTGATGATTTCATATACTAGCATTATTTTTATCCTGTAATCGTTTCTCATAACAACATGCAAAAACTCCCTCTGCATATTATTCAGGTAAACGATATAGCGAGGGTGAACAAAACGATAGTTAAAACCTTCTATTATGCGTATGTATGGGGTTTCTCACGACTGCCTGTTCGACCACGGATGGCGATAACGACTGATAGATAGGATCCCGATCGTCTCGTTCTCGACGATTCCCTGAATGATGACGATGAGATCGAGAGCCTGATCGTCGACTCGAATCTCGTCTACCGAAGATGAATTCGTCGTCATGAGCAGAGCGGCGCCATCCACCGTAATCTTCAACGGACGCGGCGCTGATCGATCGACGATGATCGTGGTCCCGTGGGAGATCCTCTTCTTGCTTAGATGTTGATGATGGATGTTCCTTTCCTTGTTGCTGTGGTAACGCATCTTGGTTTGTGAGGTTTGGTATTGGGTCTTCCTCTGGTATAGTTGGCGGATGGGAGGGGCCATGTTGGAGGCGTGATTGACGGGTCACGTGCGTATCTTGCCCCTGATTGGTCAGCTGAGGCGGAATTTGCTGCTCTAGGTATCTAACGAATAAAGGAAATTAATAATGAAACAGCGAATATATAAATAAGTCATATAAAAAAATGCAACAATAACGATTGTTGTTGAGTATGAGTATGAAAAAGTGTAGAGTAATATGAAAAAACTTATTTTCTATACAAAAAATGGAGATGTGCGCTGGTCTAGCTGTACATTCACCTGGTCAGCTTTCTGTCTGCAGTAGCATAATTTGTTTGTAATGATATTAATTCAATTTCGTAATTACAGGGGTGAAATAAAGATCTGTAAATAAATACGTATTAAATAAGTAAACAGAATCAATAAGATCTATAGATAAATAATGAGAAAGAAGGCAGAGAAACTCACGGTTGCGGAAAAGCCATGAGCAAACCATCAGAAAGAGGCTCGAGGTACGAATCTACGATAGGGACAAACGTCCGGCTAGAATTATGGACCACACCAGACTGATAATTAATCGGCGGAGCAGGAGGAGGATGGGGAGGTGGAGGGTGTATATATCCGTAATCATCGACCACGGGATGTCCGTACTCGTCGACGTGTACGCGTTGGGAGAGGGTAGGGACAGGTGGTGGTCGTTTGGTTGCGATCACGTATGCGCGTTGAGAGCGATCTCGGCGTCTTTCTCTTCTAACGTTTGATCGAAGATAACCAAACCTAGAGAGAGAAAGAAAATGTGAATTAAGCACTTGTAGTGATCTCTACACCTCTTCTTCTCCATCTCTTTCTTCTTTTCTTCTTCTTCTTTTTCTTTATCACTGTATGTGGAGATCCCGTTTATACAGAGGACACTCTCCCCTCTCGCTTTCCTTCTTCTCATCTCTCTCTCTCTCTCTATTTCTCTCTATCACTGTGTTAATCTGATGATATGATGATGATGTCATGGTTACCTGATCGCATCTCACCTTTTGAACCTTCTTTCCTGTACGTAATGGAAGAAGAGTCTGAAGAGAAGACCGATGATAGTGATGAGAGTGAATGCGATGAGGACGGAGACAATCCCGACAACCCATTGGTAAATCTCCGTGTTACTCTGACCTTTAACGAATATAAACCACAATTAGAAATTCATTTATTATAAATGTTGTATAACATTCTCACGAACCTCATACATATTCATGTTGTTCACTTGCGCATGAGCAGAATATTCGTGGAAAGTGTTATTTTTCTATTTAAAAACCTATGAATTTCTCTTAGGGTATTTCATTATTTTTGTTTTGAATTCATACTGTTGTGTTTTGATGATAACATTATATGATTTTATAATCTAATATCACCTTGTTGTCATATGATTAGATGAGGATAAAAAGAAAGCTATCATTATACCGATTTAAAAAAGGATATTAACCTTCTACAGTGACTGGTGGCGGTGGTTATTTTACCTGAATGCTAAGAAAGCATAAGTGCTTGTAAGTAATAGTAACCAGACGGCCGACGGCTTTAGGTCCTCTCCGAGGGACCTGGTAATGAGGATTAATGCCTTTTTAATACCAAAGGGCATTGGCACATCGACTTGGTTTCGAACCCGGGTCACCGGATTACGAGATCACTGCTCTACCGACTGAGCTATAGCGCCTCCTAAAGTAACCGAATAACGAATGTAATTTATCACTTTTTAACTCTAAAGAAGTCATCTGATTATCTTTCGTAAACATATATTAGTATCCCATTTAATTGCTATGTGATTTATTATCCGGCAAACCCAAATGCTGACATTACTCGAACCCAACAGCTTTTTAGACTACATTCATTTTTAGGCCTTCTCATTTTACTCACTCGGTGTTTGGGTCCGCGGTGAAAAACTCGGAGCAACATTTGGTGCATCTGTCTGGCAGAAGACCACAGGAAACATCAAAGCTGCTGCAACCCATGCAACATAAACGAATTTCCCACAACACGACTCCATGATGACGTTGCCCCAATTATTCACCAAGCTCTAGGTTGAAATCCACCTGCAGAAGATAAGTTTATAGAGCATCGATCGTACCTAGCCCTTTTCTACTACTCTACAACATGGGTATCATACTTTGTACATGTCTCTAACTTCCAGATTGTTATTCGCCCTGCCTTTATTTACTACGTATTCCTCCTGAAAAGGGATGTTTGCCTTGGTGAACCTCTAAGTCAGAGGTCAACACTTATCACTGTGCAGTAAACCTTAACGACAACACTTGTCTAAGACGGCCTTATTTGCACATTTCGTCCAAAACTTGCCTTTCTTTTCTTTACTAAATTCCCAAATCAATATGGTTCGTTTGATCTGCATAAGTTGAGGATAATTAAGAGTGTTCGGCTGTGTGTAGGAGTAACACAATATTTGACTTGAAGTAGCTCTTTTCGAATACAAATCCCAGTTTTTGTGTTGATAATCACAACAACTATTACTTCAAGATCTTAAATATATGGTAAATGATGCCCTAATTTGATACATAAATTTAACTATACTAACAACATCGTGTCACGTACGCAAGTAGTTATCGACATCATCAATGGCCATGAAAGAAAGCAAAATTATATTGAGAAGTAAAAAAGAAAAAGACGTACTTGTATCCGCGTTTTAATCTGTAAATGAAATTGTCTCATAATATTAATAATTGGAAAGTTTGTTTACAGATTTCGTTTTTAATGTCTGAAATACCAGGGGAAGAAAATGGAGGAATGCAGTTTTACACGGACTTGGAATGGCACGGAGAAAGTGTCTTAAGTCTTAAAATCAAACGCATAGAAGCTGAAATGTTTTTTCGGAGACTCTCTGATTATGATTAGTATTAAATCCACTATATTGATAGTAGTTTTATTCATAAATAGTTTTGTGAAAGGAATGGCTCACTATCTCTGACAGACACATTGCTCATTTATAATTATTACCTATATGACGTAATTTTACTATTTAATTAAAATGCTTATATAGCCCGGTCCGCAAACTAGCAGTTTTACGCGGCCAATAATCTCTTGATATATTTTTCACTCTTCCAAGTTTCGCCACTAGATTTGTGTAAAAAAATGCGGTCAACATTAAGCCCAATACGTATTGAACCCATTTTAACATCTGGGACATTCCAAGTTTGAGCAGACTATCGTGCGGCGCGATAGCAGGGTAAATTAACCGTACCCTTTCCTTATTCACAAATGAATGGGTAATAATTATATCTTTGACTGGCTTATCTTTCGGGAGATACCAGGAAATATTATACGACTATCCCCTTTTATTGTGCCCCAAGCGTTTTGTATTTCGTGTACATCTGCGTGTCTGTATTATTATTACGATCCGATAAGTAGTGGTAGATTCTTAATCATTGCCACGCTTCTATCATGCTTTAGAAGCGAAGGCTTCTGATCCAAATTGGCAGAGACTTTTTGTTGTTTATTCAGTACAACATCAAAGCAATTAGTACTGATTACTACTGATTGACCCGTTATACCGCATATACGATTTGAATATTTTCTTACATGTAATGAAAATTCATAGAAATTAACGCTTAAGAAGAAATGAAGAAGTGTAAGTATAAATACAAGTATAAGCGTATAAGAATATAAACAATAATAGTTATAACTTTAAGTTTAACTATAGGCATTAGTAACTCCTTTGATTCTTTGTAGAAATATCATAGAAAGAATACTTTATGTCACTTTGCTTAATTTTTTATAAAAAACATTTGTTTTTTCTTTACTCTCTCCTTGATTAATCTCACAAGTGTATATGTTTTTAAAATGTATTCTAGTCAGGGTAATACATTTTCTAATCTTGTAAAATAAAATTCTTTTGGGTTAAAATCTTTGAGTTAAATTTTAGATTAAGTTCACAAAACTGTGCTGATTAGTCGCACCTTCAGAAGTTTTGAACTATCTTTCGAAATTGTAATCGATGCTTGCTCAAACTTCCACTGACTTGTTTCTCTCATATTTTCTGCTTCTCCCAAAACCAACCTAAAATCAGGATGTACTTCCTATATAAGTATGAGTCCTTGCGTAAAAAGAATAGTTCCGTGTATTCGATTGTTTTTATGATGACTATTCATTAAACAGTATTGTATTGTTTAATAGGCCTACAATGCTACAAATGCGGCGGTCTTTCGCAAATGACGTGCCTCTAATATTTTATTGGACCTTTCCTGCTGTTCGTTGATTGAAAACCGTTTTCCAGTTTTAAAAAGAATATCCAAAGGAAACAACGAAAGTATAAATTTAGATACCACGGTCTTGTCTCGGCTTGTGACCGGTCTCGGGTGCCGCGAGGCTTCCCATTCACAGGTTAGGGCCACGTGGAGAGCCTCCCTTGAGGCGGTTTTGTCCTGAGGACCGGTAGAGTGGGGGGGGGGGGGGGTCGTTCAGGCTTGTGCATATAATTTATATAAATCCCAGCCGAGCTCTAACGTTTTTTTTTAAAGGCATTAGTCCTAGTTTGCCACCCTCCACCTATGTGAAAATGGATACCCGATATGTAGTAGAGCGCTAAATATTTGGCCGCTCGTTCAGCTAAGAATGGGGTAAAAATCTTGGAGCGCAAGGGGTGTCACTGCACAACGGACACGGACGCTTAACACGAATGAGAAGCCATTATTAATATAATTTTATACATTTCAAAACAAACAGATGAATTGAATTTCTCCAGGGAGAAGAAGGAGCTTTTAACCACGCGACAGCATGCAGAACACACCTCAAATTAAAAACTTGTATTCCAAATGGATGACTTAATAAAGAATACTCTATTGCCTCGAGGATCGATTTGCGGGTATTTCAATTAATGGCCACATCCTTTGAATAAAGCCTTAAACTCTCTTGAATTGATCCAATATCGCTGGCACGGAGAGGTTTTACTATATTTTAAAGCAACATTTATACTTTAAAAAAAAAAAATAATAATAATACAAAAAAAAAAAAAAAAAAAAAAAAAAAAAATCGACATTTGACTTATATACACAACTTTGTCAGTAGCCTATACAATTAAAACCCCGTCGTGTCCATCCTGGGTTTACTCTCGGTGTAAAGTAGCTGAAGGCGAGATTTTCAAAAGAATACAGATCGACATGATGACAGAGTTCTTAGTCTCCCTTTGTTCAACGTGGATTGCTTTTTCGTCTCAGGCTTAATTGAATTAGTAAAATATAGATATCTGTATTTGACAGAATAAAATAACTTCACCGTGTGAATCCGAAAATGAAAGTTGTGTTAAGCTATATTGTTAACAACTGGTCGGTGGATTGATGCAATATAAATGATGTATGTAATTGTCCAAACGAGTGAACGACTCTGAATGTCCTTAGAAGAAAAAATATATATTCTGATATGTCGCTTGTATGATATTAATGATGTTGAAAATGATGATAGTAGTAATAATAGTAATAATAAAAAACAAGAATGATAGTTATGATGATAATAACAATAAAAACAATAATAATGAAAATATAGACATATATGATGCGCTACATATCCACATAGATGAAGGACAAGGCGCTTACAATAAACATATTAAACGTAATAACCAAAATACTCTGAAAGTGCTTAAAATAAAACAGAACAAATGAATGCAAATTATATGTTACATGGTTCATGTTAACACACGGTAACCATCATGCATTATGTGTATGTAAACGAGTTAAATTTGCTCAATGCCACAGCATCAGAAATATTTATGGAAGCAAAGTAACCAGCAGAAATTAGGGCCGATAATAATTATTTTTATTAACTAATCTAACAAAGTTTGGCGACATGACGCGCCATCAATTACATTTTTTGGACACGAAATAACCAGGAAGAAATAAACGCAGACTGAAAACGGTACTTATAAAAGAACACGAAATATGCTTTTTTATTCTTCATGAAATGAAAACTTATTCTGATAATTCAGCTTAACATTTGTATATGTTGATCTTAGTGGTGATGTTGGTGGTTGGTTTATCTCTCTCTCTCTCTTTCTCTCTTTCTCTCTTCCGCTCTCTCTCTTTCTCACTCCGTCTTGATAGTGATGCCCTTCAATGTTTATTTTTATTACGCCTATTACATGTTTTACGTGGAATAGAAAATCATTAAAGTTTATGAATTAATTAAAGCAAACTGATATATACTAGTATTAAATAGTATACAGATATTGACTGGCAGGGGGTGTAATATAACATTGTTTAGACCGCTGAAGGAGTTATATTTGGTTATATTTTCCCGAAGCGAGCAGCGCAGAGGAAAAATATGGTCACGAGGGAAAATATAACTCCCTTCATGTCTGAAGAATGTTATATACCCCCTGCCAGTCAATATGTGTTATATTAGATATCCTTGGTTTGAAAATTTATTAGGAGGGGTCCATTTTTTTCCATTTTTTGCAAAAAAGGGAGAAAAAGAAATTGACGAAAAAAACATTTTGAGGGGAAGAAAACAAATATGGGGAAAAATAAATTTCGATAATTTTTTTTTTTAAGGGAACAAAAAAATATGGGGAAACTTTTTGTTTGAGAAAACAAAATTTTAAGGGAAAACAAAAATCGAGTAAAAAAAAATTGATTAAAAGAATTTATTTAAATTGTGTGTTTTCCTCGAAATTGACGTACATGTTAGAAAAATAGTCCTCAAGAGGGCGACATGCATTGATTACAAATATCTTCATTTGACCAGCTGGTCAATATAACCATCGAAGGTGACCGGCCAGGAAATTTAAGGATTTTGATCCTTGCAATCGATATCACATGACGCGCTGTGGACCAATCACATCTCGGTGTCTGTCTGAGCTATCAAATATATGTAGGCCTAAATAGAAACGTTTGATGCGGGTACATTATTGTGATACGATATGCGTAATTGACTAAATGCCCCTCCGGATATCCAGGTAGACGCACTAGACAATTCGTATTGCACCTGGGTTAATTGTTATAGATATAATATCAAATCCAGGTAGCTTGAATGAATTATAAAAGCTCCTCAGATGGATGATCAGAACACTTGTAGGACAGTGTAGTCTATACGCCTCTTTACTTGATTTAAGTGTGTACTATTTTATATTTTCGAGTGATTTTCTTGGCGCCTCAGCAATGGATCATGACACAATTACTTTGCTTTTGGTCCTTTTATCACTCTGTTGGACTGGAGGGCAATGTGGTAAGTAAAAAGTAGGGTTACTAAATAAACTATTTACAATATTTTTTTGCTTGGTTATTTGAGGAATGTTTTTAAATATCTATATTGAAATCACCCATTAGATATATGGCTCCATTTTCCATCGATAGAGTGGAAACAAGGTCATCAAGCGCCTCGATAAATTTGATAGTATCTATGGATAGTGCCTTATACAACACACCTACAGTATAACAGTATTGTTCACCCAAGTCCCAAGTCCCAAGTCACTTTAGTGTAGTAACTACCAGTAAATATTAAGATAATTTAATGTTTGATAATAAACCTTTTGGTTAGGTTTATTATCAAACATTAAATTATCAACTCCTTTTTTTATGTCTCCTGTCACGGAAAATGGAATATGTAATATTGTTAAAGCTTTCAAGAACAATAAAGCCCCTAGTCTAAAACTATTAAAGCTGTTATTGACCTAATATGTAAACAACTATCCAATATCTTTAATTTATCACTTAGTACCGGTAACTTCGCAGATAAAATGAAATTGGCAAGAGTTACCCCAATTTTCAAAAGTGGAGTAAAGGAACAAGTAAGCAATTACAAACACTTTTCAGTACTCTCTGTTTTCTCCAAGATTCTAGAACGTATCATTTACTACAGAACCTATAGTTTCCTAGAAAAACAAAATTGTCTTCTTGTCAATCAATTTGGCTTCCGGAAAGACCACTCAACTCAGCTCTCACTTTTGGAACTTATCAACAAAATAATTGATGCATTCGAAGATAATTCACTCACTATCGGTGTATTTATTGATCAAAGGTCAAAGGCCTTTGATACAATAGACCATAATATTTTATTTTCTAAAGTTAATTACTACGGCATTCGTGGAATGGCACATGACATTTTTTAGCTACTTTAGTAATCATCGTCAATGTACTATGGATAATTCTAAACTATACAAGTAATCATTCATTTATGAAAACCGTTTCTGACAAGTGTAACAGATTTAGAAAATTCTTTGATTTATAAATTAGGCTTGTCAATAAAGCTTTAAAATAATAGTCTGCTATATTCTGCACTGGGAGAAAAAAAAAGATTATTAGAAACCACACCAATATTTGTATTTACAATGCACTAATGTTTCCACTCTTCTGATAATCATCTTTACTCATTTTCCTCAAAATTTAGGAGTGTGATCATTTTACATTCCTACTCGGTATAGGACTATGAAGCGAACTCAATCTAAAATTTAACTCTAAGGTTTTAACCCAAAAGCAGTTTATTTTACAAGATCAGAAAATATATTACCCTGACTAGAATACATTTGTAAAACATATACACTGTGAGATTAATCAAGTATTAAAGAGTAAAGGAAAAACAAGCGTTTTTATAAAAATTAAGCAAAGTGACATAAAGTATTCTTTCTATGATATTTCTAAAAAGAATCAAAGGAGTTACTAATGCTTATAGTTAAACTTAAACTTATAACTATTCTTATTTATATTCTTATACCTATGCTTATACTTGTATTTATACTTACACTTCTTCATTTCTTCTTAAGCGTTAATTTCTATGAATTTTCATTACATATGTACGAAAATATTCAAATCGTATATGCGGTATAACTGGTCAATCTTAGGTATCAGTAATAATCAGTACTAATTGCTTTGACGTTGAATTGAATCAACAACAAAAATCTCTGCCAATTTGGAGTCCCTCACTTCTAAAGCATAATAGAAGCGTTGCAATGATTAAGAATCTACCACTACAGTCTGACTTTAAAGATATTACTTGCGGGGTCCCCCAGGGGTCATTGTTAGGCCCCTTTCTTTTCGTACTGTTTGTAAATGATATTTACCGATCATCCAACCTGCTTTCTTTTATTCTTTACGCTGATGATACAAACTTAGTATATTCTCGCAAAATCTCGATATACTATGTTAAACTGTTAACACCGAATTAATAAATGTGTGACACTAGGCACTCATGATCCAGCAGCGATCCCTTATTTACATCGCTTAAAGGGATAGTTGAGTTGTGTTGCAGAGGGCGCTACAATTTTTTTTTGGTGAGATAATGAAAAACTGAGTGTCGAATTTGAAAGAACATACAATTTAAATGACAAAATCATCTTTGTTTGATCAAAATCGGTTCAGAGACGGCTGAAATACCCATAAATATAACGATTTCTAATATTTGTGTACCACCACAAATATTCGATAATTTGAAAAAGCCGTTGAAAAACCGAAATAGCGCCTTTTACGTTGAATTTCAGCCAATGCCGATGTTGGATTTTTTGTTGCATGGCTTTGTGTTGTTTATATTACGCACAACCAGCCGGCCCATGTATTGTTATTATCAATTAATTAATTAACGGTCACCGAATTTTTTTAAAAGTGGAGCTGAAATGGTATGATCGTATTGGCTACATTTTTACACATTTTGGGGTCTAAAGTTACCTTCATAGCAATTTTAGGTCCCAAAAAGGCGCTATAAATGTCACAGATAAGAATATGAGCAATACGCATGCACTTTGAAGGTATTTGCGGTCTGAAAACAGAACTCAACTATCCCTTTAAGTTGTTTCGTATTGAAGACATGAATAAACTTCAACAATGTTCATTATTATATAAATGTCTAAAGTCACATGAACCTTCGCAGTTTTGCGGCCAATTCCAACGTGTTTCAAATATACATATGTACGGTACCAGATCATCTGAAGCAGAGGCGGCGGAGCGACTTCCTAAGTGGGAGGCCACCAACAAAAAAGGGCACCTTCAAAGGAAAATCTCAAAGCGAAACAATACAATTTTGTTATACATAATTATACCCCTATATTGTGATAACATTATCAGGAATGATTTCAATATTTGATTCTCTTTATACATCATATAAGTATCCTGCTTTGCAGTTGGGTATGGTGGTCTGAAAAAAATGTAAGATTTGTGAGGTCGCAGTGCGAAAAATTACATCTTATAAAGAGGAAAAAACAATCCTGATGGGGATATCAGCACATTCTCATAACGGAAGACTGAAAGGGCCTTTGATAAGTAACATAATTATAACATCTTTAACTACAACCGAGCGCAGCGAGCGAGCTTTGGGGGAAATTACTCTTAGTCGCTTGAAATAAGGGGCACGTTTAATGATGAGAGGAAAAGGGGACAATTATCGAAATGGTTAGGACACTTATTAGAAAAGAAAAGGAGCTCGTGTCAAATTTCAAAGGCTAATTATGAGAGGTAAAATGGGGCACTTCTTACACCTAAAAGAAGAGGCACGCACCAGGGATGAAAAGGGATTTTATGAGAATGGGAAATGGGGATTTGTCGACGGAAAAGAGGCACCCATCAGATTTTGATACGGGCATTTATAAGAAGTGAAAAGGGGTATTTATGGAAAAGGGATAAGTTCCTTATTAGACAGGGAAAAGGGGCACATATCATTGTTAAAAGGGTAATCATCAGAGGTGAAAAGGGGCAATTATCAAAGATGGAAAGGGGTGATTATGAGAAGGGGAAAGGGAACTTGTAAATAGGAAAAAGAGCATTAATTACGAAGGAAAATAGGGACGTGTCAAAATAAAAGGGGCATTTATAAGAGCTGAAAAGAGCACTTATCAGGAGGGGAACGGGCACTTGTCAAAGTAAAACGAGTATCTCTCAGAATTGAATAGGGTCATTTACAAGAGATGAGAAGGGGCACTTATGAGAACGAAAAGGAGCTATTTTCATAGATTAAAAGTGACGTTTATTAAAAGGGAAAGGGGCTCTTTTTATTAAAATGGGGCACTTATCATAAGGAAAAGGGACACTTATTAAAAGGAAAGAGGGCACATGTGAAAATATAGGGTGCGCTTATCCAAGTTAAAAAGCGGTTATTAAAAGGGGAAAAGGCACTTTTTACAGGAAAGAGGAACTTGCCAAAGCAAAAGCGGAACCTCTCAGATTTGAAAAGGGCAACTACCAGAGGTGAAGGGGGCCCTTATCAAAAGTGAAAAAAGGGACGCTTCTCATACCTAAAAATGGGAACTTACTAGAGATTAAAAAAGGCACTTTAAGAGAATGGAAAATGGAAACTTATTGCAAAGGAAAAGAAGAACTTGTCAAAGGAAAAGGGATACGTGTCAAAATAAAATGGGCACTTATCAGAGGTGGAAAGGAGAAGGGGCAGTTTTACAAATTAATAGGGGCACTTGTGAAAGTAAAAGGGGCACTTTTCATATGTAAAAAGGGGCACTTCTTACAAAGATAAAGGAGCACTTTTCCTATGTCAAAAGGGGCACTTTTTGGGTACTTATAAAGGTGGGAGGGCACTGTGCCCCCTGCCCCCCCCCGGGAGCGCCCCCTCTGATCTGCAGAAATCTATATATTCCCAAACACCATACACGTATTTTTCAAAATAATATCCGTTTTACCGGTCCTAAGCTTTGGAACGTTTTACCTGAACCTATGAGGAAATCTGTATTTCTGTTAAGCTCCTCTTGGAAGCTTAAACAATGAATGATTTGAAATTACAGTGCATAAGTATCAGCCCCATACACGATTAGGGTGATGAGTGTGTGTATATTGTATAAGGAGATGTATATGGATGTGTATGTCTATATAGGTGTTGTATGCATGTGTACAATTATGTAAACATAGGGCCTACATACATTATATACAGTGGCGGATCCAGGGGGGGGGGGGGGTGCCCAGAGACCCGGGCCCCCTCCCCTTGCGGAAAAACAGGTAAAAAACGATAATGTTACCTTTATTTGGAGACGGGCCCCCTCCCCTAATACTCAAGGGGGGGGGGGGTGGGGTGCGATTTTTAAATTTTCGAGGAAAAAAAAAATTAGTGCTCACTACCCCCACCCGCTCATTCACCGGCTGGTGGAGTCGACGCTAAATATTTCCAGAAAAAATTGGCAAAAAAAAAGTGTCTCTTACCCCCCCCCCCCCCCCCCCCCCCCCCTCGCCAATTCACTGGCTGGGCCCCCTCTTTGGCCCCCTCCCCTGCCGCCGGTGGGATCCGCGCCTGATTATATATGTATATATATGTATATGTTGTATAAATGTATGTACTTGTAACGAAATATATATAGGTATATATATGTGCATATATATTTCCACATTATACCCTTCACCTACATCTTGCCATAATGTTGTTTATGCATGACATACACTCCATTGCTATTATGTTGCAGTCCTCTTCTTTTTTCTTTCCCCAAGCTCTCTATCCTCTTCTCCTCCTTGCCTATCCCTTTCTTCCTTTCTTCTATTTATAATGTATATTATGTTTGCTTATCGGGATTCGCGCCTTCTTCCTTGTAATACAAGTTCTTTAATTATTATTTATTTTCCTACGTATGACTTGAATTGTTTGAACATAAAATATGTTGTTAAATTTAATGGAAGAAAATAAATCTTCATTTATATTGAATTTGAATTGAATTGAATTAAATTGAATTGGTCCCATGCGCGGAAGGACCCAATTTTGTCAATAGCGTGATGGAATAACGTCTTTTGCCAGAACACCAACATTGAAATAAAAACAGAGCATCTCGCTTCCCAGAATATTAATTAGTCGCAAGCGATGTTTTTCAATCGGGATGGCGCGAGAGTATTTTAGTGATATAAATAATAATATATGTAAAGCGCCTAGAGACGGTAAATCCAGATTTTTAAAATATTTTTGGTTAATGTTATTATTTTTGAATAAAGTCGATCTCGTGAAAACCAAATATGATATACTGCTAGAGAACATCCTGTTTCATGAGGAAATATAATTTTAAAGATAGCAAAGTGTCCTTCTCCCTCGCTCGATTAGCTCACGCTCAACATTAAGAAATATGTTGATTTTAGGAAGCGAAATGCCTGAATACCTACATATTTCAGCAACGAGGTTCGCGAATAGCCTTCTATTTGCCTTGCAGGTGCCCACATTTCTATTACTAGTATACTTTCTATGGACGTTACATTTTTATCGTGCTCGTTTGCTTCACTTGCTTGCAACATTCAGAAACAGGATAATTCTGAACAATGAGATGCCCGAATATCCTCACATTTGTGCATCTAAGGTGACCACACATCATGATTTTGTATTCATGTATTTAGCAGTGAGGTGCACGTATATACGCACACATTTTTGATGCAAAATGAATCTCCTGTAAGTAAATTTGGAATTGGGGTGACGCGAAAAAAAAGTATTTCTTAATTTTAAAAGAACGCGGTTACTACAAAAACGTCTGTGCGGAGGATGCACGATAACCTTAAATCCTTAAAGTGTGTAGAGCCCCCAAATATGATGGCAACATGTCACTTAAATTGTAATTAACTGTGAAAGAGGGTGTCATTTCTTCAAGGATTTTCAAAAGATATGTGTTTGAAGTCGAATATTGATAAAATATTACAACATTTAGTTTTTGCGTGCACTAATGACGCGTTTTTAAAGTTAAACATTGCATCTCAAAGTTTTACTTTAAAAGTGTTCAAAACGAAAAATATTGATATCATTGCTATATGCGTTGGTTATTTCCTTGATTCATCATACAGTTTCTGCCTTGTTCCCTTTTTCAGATACTTGACTATTTTAATAATGAGCAACGTCAAGAGCAGAAACAGGGCTTCTGTTTTGAACCAGAAGGGCGTTTAACACCCTTCTGGCTCTCAACATTAAGTCCTACACGAATTAGTAAATCTAATTCAAAACAACGGTTATTCTTTAGGAACAGATGTCATGCAGGTCCCCATCGGACTAGAAAGTGGGGCGATAACAGCTTCGAGTATTACAGCTTCTAGTCAGTGGGACGAGACAGAGGGTCCTCAGAGGGGGCGGCTACACATGGCTGCAGTAGAAAAACAGGGTGGAGGCTGGGTCGCCAGAAAAAATAACAAAAAACAGTGGATTCAGGTAAGTCTCGATTCCGGAATTTCTTTCTTGTTTGTCTGAAGACTTCCTCCGTAATATAGACAAAATAATTTTTGAACAAGTTGAAAATAATCCCTTTCTCGATCATCGATTTTTGTCTTACATAACGATCGATCTTTAAGATTGATAGTTATACCGAACATTCTAATTTGATCTCTAAAAGATCGGTCTCTTTTATTCAGTCTTAATGCACACCAAAGACTGAGCCTATGGCAAACATTAAACGTCATAACAATCAAATCGTAAAGGGTCGACCTAGACTTACTTAATGAAAGATTTTTTTTTCGTTAGAGAATTTGGAATTTAACCAATCAAGGATCGAGGATCAGCTTTCCACTCATTCAAATCACCCAACCCAATCCTGATTGTCGAAGGTGATTTACAGATTTTGGTCCAAGGATGTTGAGATTGATATAACATAGCTTGATCATTAGATGAGATGTGAGGTTTGATTTGTATTGCATTGAATATGATTATATGCCATACAAATAAAACTTTCGAGGCATTGTGTGATTTTAAGTTCGGTATTGAAATCTGGTGGTGGTGTTGTAAGACACCAACACCAGCTACAACACCGAACTTGATTTCAGGCTGGTGTTGGGATCGACCTCGGGAAATATGACGTATTTCCGGTAGTCTGTGTTGAGGGCTGGTGTTGAATAGCGTCTGCTAAACCGAGTATTGCGGTTGGTGTTGACGAGTTACGTGTAATCTTCCCTTTTACCAACACCAGCCCTTATGGATTAGGAAATTGATTTCAAGTTCGGTGTTAGTGTTGGTGTTGCAGTATACCGCAGGTATCTATACGGAAATCTGGCACGACTCTCACGATCATGCCAAGGTAATAGTCAAAACAGCTGTAAATCATTGGAGCTTTATATCTTTTGCAAGAGAAATTAAATTTTATCTATTCATTTTTTAACATGACTTTACATTTGATATTCGATATCATGTCATTTATTGGAATTCCTGAATGGATTATGGTTTTATCACAAGACTTTTCGCCTATAGAGTAGGACGTAACTCGGTGTTGAGACTGGTGTTGAGTTGAGCTTTTGATAACGTGATAGGTAAACTGACGGTGTTGGGGCTCGGTTCAGCAGCCTTTCCACGCTCTCAATACCAGCACCGAATAATACCGTACTTGAACTCACTCATTGAATGAATTCCATAAATTCAATGAACTCTCATAAAAAACTACTTCATTCTTAGTAATTTCACACACATTTGAGGTTAAGATCACCGTCATCATCAAGCCTCATTCGGGTATGATGCTGCAAAACGGCGGCGGTTTTGATGAAAGATGACGTACGCTTCAAATGATTTCATGTTATAGCACAGAGCTCGGTGGATACAGGGAGGATCGTGGTTGCCCATAGTTGCCATTCATTCATATATATATATATATATATATATCATTATTATTATTATTATTATTTTTTTTTTTTGGGGGGGGGGGGCAGCGGGTTACCGCGTCATGTCCGAACAAACCTGAACAGAGATACACATTTAGAAGGACTAAGCCAGCTGGAACTTTGAGAATACCATGTTATCATTATCGAAACTTGTATTATTTTATATCATTATCAAAACCTATAAGGTTGATCTGTTAACTCCGTACCGCATTACCGGAGTGGCAACGCAAGGTCGTTTGGGTGAACAACAATGGGTAACCAGCTTCAAGATTGCCTGCAGCACGGACAACAATATCTTTGATACAGTGAAAGACGCCGTCGACCCCGAAGCTGACAAAGTACGTATCAATCTGTCTTTTGATATTGAACTCATTTCCGACCCTTATAATCAAATGATTGTTCGAACAGCATTCCTTTCAGATTCATCAAGCCACCGCCCCCTCAGTGAGTGAACTAACGCTAAGTCACTGTTGATAACGACGGAGTCCTGCATATAGAACTCATTGGAGAAAGTCCTGTCGCCGGAGAGTTTCAAGCCAATATATTGCTCCATCGCTACACACCTTCATAACCCACGTTCAAAACACACTTATTCAAATCCCTTTAAGGACTTTAAAAATATCCATGCCTCTATTTTGTAATTCATATTATTTAATTGTGGTGCTGTTATGTCGTAGCTCTCAAATGAGTAGAAGTTCTATACTTTACTTAAAGGCTGCTAGGACAACAGCACCATGGGACTTAGTCATGAGACCTAGAATAGTTTTAGGGGCGTTCAAATTCCCCTTTTTATTATTAGTTGTATTATTATCATTATTTAACTGTTCAATATTGCCCATTAATGATGTATTAATATGACTATTTACAATAAAAAGTAGGTAAACAAATAGAGAAAAGGGTGTCTTAACTATAGATATGCCTCTACCTAATGATTTTTGTGTTTTCTTCGAAGATATTTCCTGCCAACAGTGACGGCAGCACCGTAGTGTTCAACCCCTTGCCCGTGGTTATTTTTTGCCGGTATGTCCGTCTACTACCTGTCACCTGGAATACGGTTATTGCATTGCGTATGGAGTTGTATCAAGAAGGGACTGTAACAGGTGAGTTCAAAGTTCAAACCCAAACTGAACCTTCATTCTCAGATTGAACACCGTTAAGACTCCTATGACCACTTTTTTAATATGCTGTAGTCGGTTCAAACGACAATTTCCTCTGGCTCGATTGGCACGAAGCCGAAAATGCTTGGAAACGTAACCGAAAATTCACATAAATAAATAAATGACTGAGGTTTATGGTTGATTCAAAAGGCTACAGTTGCTGTCGGAGGGAGGGGGAGGGGGTGTTTTTTCGTGCCCCTGCCCCCGTCACTGCCACCCATTTTAAAGATAACTGAACAACTACACTGTTGGTCATAAAGGTGGAATAATGTTTTGTTACCCCATGATGCCTTGAACCATAATGCATGGCCACACAGAGGATTTTTTCCTGTTGGAGACCAGGGAAAATTCAATGAATTATTGACAATTTATTGCATTTTAATTATTATTATTTATGTGTGGGGGCTGCCTCCTACCCTAATCCCCACTGCGTACAGTCACGATTCAGTGGCAATGCAATGGCCTCGTAACTGTGAGGCCCCATGATAAAAACCGTGTCGATGTGCTATATTAGTACCCTTTTGCGAGGCATTAATCCTCATTACTGTCAATTATGAATTAAGGACGTAGGTCCCCTAGTTGATAAGCATAGTAGCACACACATCCTTTAGCAGTCATGTAAAACAAACACTCGCAAATTATTACTCAATGAAATCTGAGAATTTATAATATTAACTATATAAAACTGTTAGGAATAAATCATTGTCAAAATCATTCCATAAATTGGGGTAATTTTTTTTTATTCCACCTTCATGACCGACAGTGTACATGGCGTTTAATAGCTCTGAATATGTTATTAAGATTTCTGGAAAACGTGAGAGGATCTTTTCATTTATTTTTTTCCACGTCAATATACAAATAAAACATTATATTCTGCAATACAAACATGTATAATGCAATATCTGAAATGGGAGGACCACGAAAACACATACACGGCTTGTTAAAAATGATACGACAAATATATAAGATGAAAATGACTTAACGATACATTTAAACACTTTTTGTTTAAAGGAAGAACAAAAAACAACAGAAAAGAAGGAGGAAACATTGCATTAACATTTACATTTTAAGTATTATAATTTTTGTCAAAAAGAAATTGCTTATGTAGTCGTTTAAATTTATTGAAGTTGTCTAATTACTATTCTTAAATTTTGACGTCTAAATATCGCATTTTGGAAGTGAAAAGTTGCAATTATTATTATTATTTATTCGGCAAAGGAAAACATTACATATCAGTGTACACAATACAAAATAAGACATAATTATCAACCATTGGAACGCCAGGGACAGAAAAAGTTAACTAAATTACTGTGGCATAAAGCCTCCTGTCCCAATTCCAATGGATGATTTACATAAAACAGAAATAAGAAGTTTAGCCTTGGGTTACCTTCAAAGTTGAAAAGTAATTAGGGCCTATTAAACAATTATAAGTGATGTAATTAAATGCAAAATGCGGTATCATTATTTCAGATACATTATATAATATTAATCAATTACAAACAAATGTATAGGCTAATTAACATTTGACACATTGAATAAGTGTAGGAGATGTTGCTGTATAGGACAACATATTAAAATATAAAATAGCATATTAAATAGCATATTATAACCGTATCTCCCCTGACAGCAAGGAATAGAAGATACTATAGAAAATGAAAGGAAACTAAAAGAGACAAAGGGGGAGAGAGAGAGAGAGAGAGCAAAGAGAGAGGGAAAAGTAAAGCAAACAGAAAGGAGAGAAGTACATATTTATCAGTGATACATTTTCTTGAAATCAAAATTACAGTGTATATTTAGGCCTGTACCATAACAGGATTCGACATGACCACACAATCCCAATATATATATATCCCATTCAAGGTTACAAATATTCATAACACTGACCTATACCAAAAGATAAAATTCCAATGAAATATATATAACCCATTAAAGATACAGGTTACAAATATCTATAATACTGACCTATACCCATGATACCGGAAGAACAGTTCCATAACAAAAGAACATAAGCGGGGGAAATATTAAGGAGGAAAAGAAGCAAGAAAAGGCGGAAGCAGTAGAATTTAGAATTTAGTATTCAGTTTAATATAAAACCACTCAACCGCATATTATGCTCCAGCCTCCTCTCCCCTCTTACCCTTTCAATCATTTAAATCCCACACTGGCGGAGGTGACACCCAAGCGCAGCAAGCCAGGTCGACAAGGAAGTCTCGACCACCCCCGTGCGCAAGGACGTGCGCAATTCAAAGTTTACTCCAACAGGGTTCAAAACAAAAAATCTAAAATACTCTAAAAGTTGATATCATTGATTTTATACGCGTTGGTAATTTCTTGACTTTTTCATGCAGATTCTGCCATGTTCCTATTTTCAGACGGATACTTGAATATTTAATGAGCAACTTCTGATCAGCTGAAGAAAAGAAACGAGGTTTCTGTTGTGAACCAGAAAAGTGTTAACTCATAAAATTCAAAAGATATTTAACACCCTTCTGGCTCTCAACATTAAGTTTTGTTCTACAAGAATGAATACATTTATTTCGAAACAACTAATTTTCTTTAGGAACAGATGTCGAGCAGGTTCCTATTGGACTAGAAGGTGGGGCGATACCAGATTCGAGTTTTACAGCTTCTAGTCAGAAAAACAGTATATTTAACCCTTGGAGGGGGCGGCTACACATGGCTGCAGAACATAAACGGAGTGGAGGCTGGGTCGCAAAAAAAGCTGATATCAATCAGTGGATTCAGGTAAGTCTCGATTCCTGAATTTCGTTCATGTTTTTTTGACAGCTTCCTCCTTACAATACAAATAATACACAGCAGTGAGGGCATTAGTAAGAAATGCCCACACAAGGTACCTATGGAAAAGTCTTACACGCCCGAGGCGATAGACAAAAATACTTCGAAACAAGTTGAATATGTTTTCCGTCTCTGATAACAAATCAAAAATTCAAACAAAAATCGATGTCTTTAGATTGATAACTTCATCGAGCATTCTGGATTGATCTCTAAAATGACGGTCTCATTTATTCAGTCTTCAGTGCGTCAATCCTCGTTCAGACGCTGTCAAAACGCAGCGTTTTTTTTAAAAATCATGACGTAAAGTGTGATACGCCTCACATTTCTGTATCTAGAACACAGAGATCGGTGAATACGCGTACGACCTTATAGTTGTGCGTGTGGGACGAGGGTGTCCGGGTGGCGGTTTGTGTTTATGGATACAAATCAACGGATATCGGCTGTCTGCTGGACTCATATCGCCAGGAGAGATGTGTCTTATAGACATGATTTCGCGCAGATACATCTCGCCGTGACACGTGTAGCTGTCATTCAGATTCATTTTTTAAAGCGACGGTTTACCGCGTTATATCTGTACAAGCCTTAATAGAGCTTCACCTTTAGAAGGACTAGTCCACCTTGAAATATAAGAATACCATGTTTTAATTATCAAAATTATTGTTATCATTCTAATATCATTATTATAACCATTATGAACTAAATATATAAGGTTCATCTGTTAACTCCGTACCGCATCACTGGAGTTGCAACGCAAGGTCGTTCTGAAGAGTCCCAATGGGTAACCAGCTTCAAGATTGCCTGCAGTTCGGACAATGTGATCTTTGATACAGTGGAAGACCCCGATTACACCAACGCCGATAAAGTACGTATCCCTCTGTCTTTTGATATGGGAGAAGAGGGTTTCTAATATATATATATATATATATATATATATATATATATATAACAGTTATTTCAGTTTTGAAACTAACCTGACTAAGCGTTCGGTTCTGGATCATGATTATTTTTTTCGCGATAAATTATATGTGTCGATTTAAAGTGGAGCGTGCTTACAAAGCCGAAATCAGCCTATTTAACTTTGGGTTTCGTCCTTCCATTGTGTAAACTATCCGCTTCTAGCAATCGATCTGTATCCCTACAACATAAAATATCAATAAGTTGTAACATAACATACAAGTTTCGTCGCGATAACGTGGAAACGTATAGTATAGTGCTCGCGCTTACTGAGCTGAAATTATTCTATTTAAACTTGGGGGTTTCGTTCTTTTGATTGATTGATTTTTATTTATTCATTTCATATAACAATTGTTTGCACAATAAAGAATATAGTTGACAAAGTAAGATCAAAATTATGAAATGAAACAGGAACCTACTGGAAAGCATAGCTTGTTTTTGTAGGTTCCCAAGAATAAATATAATATGAACATTATTATCATAACTCATCTTTCATGGAACTCAATGGAAAAAGTTCTGTTGCCGGAGAGTTCCAAGCCAATAATGCTCAATCCCTACAAACCTTCAAAGCTATGTTATAAACCAATTTATTCAAATCCCTCTAAGCATTTAACTGTTACATCTATTCTTTTATTTTGTATATCATATTGCATCAGTATATTTTGTGTTATGCGAAATTGTAATTTTTGTGATGTTGTCCTCCTAATGGTTTAGGCGGGTGAAAGTTCATCTTATTATTATTATAAATCATTATTCATAACTGTCCAATATTGCCGGTTCTATAATAATTGTTTTAAAGGCCTGATCAAGGTGGGAGGATACAACGACATGGGTTAATTTTGCAGTTGTGGGTCGGTCAAGAAGTTTCCTAATTTTCCCAACTTTAAAGATTCCAAAGATGCAGATTTACAGACGTTTTTAATATTCTGTTGAAATGTAAGATCTATGATGTATTAAAATGATTATTCATAATCCTAAGGAGGTAGAGGTGTGGTTCACCTATGGGCATGTTTAAAGGGATAGTTGGGTTTTCTTTTCAGACTGCAATTGCCTTCAAAGTGCATGGTTATTGCTCTTATTCTTATCTATGACATTTCTAGTGCCCTTTTAGAACCTAAAATTGCTATGAAGGTAATTTTAGACCCCCAAATATGTGAAATTTAGCCAATACGATCATACCATTTCAGCTCCACTTTCAAAAAAAATATGGTGACCGTTAAGTAATTATTTAATTAAAAATAACAATTCATGGGCCGGCTGGTTGTGCGTAATATAACCAACACGAAAATGCCAACAAAATACAGCCAACTTCGGCATAGGCCCAAATACGACGTAAAAAGCGCTATTCCGTTCTTTTAACGGCTTTTTCAAATTATCGAATATTTGTGGTGGTACACAAATATTAGAAATCGTTATATTAATGGATATTTCAGCCGTCTCTGAACCGATTTTGATCAAACAAAGATGATTTTGTCATTTAAATTGTAAGTTCTTTAAATTCTGACACTCACTTTTCCATTATATTACAATAAAATTATTTGTGTAGCGCCCTCTGCAACACAACTCAACTATCCCTTTAAACTATAGATCGGCCCACTTAATGATATTGTGTGTTTTCTTCTAAGATCTTTCTTGCCAATAGTGACCGCAACACCGTAGTGTTCAACCCCTTGCCCGAGGCCATTTTATGCCAGTATGTCCGTCTAATACCCGTCGCCTGGACTGGGTCTATTGGATTGCGTATGGAGTTGTATCGAGAAGGGTCTGTAACAGGTGAGTTCGGACCCTGATATAATTATGTCAGTGAGTGAGGGTTTAGAAGAAATGGTTCCAACAGAGTGCTTGGCATATTGTGCAGTGGTTTCATACGGAAACATACTAGGTCTTTCAGGAACCATTTTAGTTATCAAACCTGGTTTCAATAAATGCTCCTTAAACAATTCCGAAGTTTTCATTTTGTTGTCCATTAAGCCTAAAGAACAGATGTTGCATTGCTCTTTAGGTGCGAAAACACGGGTCGGTTGGAAATCTTTTTTGTTTAAATTTTTTCCCCCCTACTTTTTGTCTCCTTCTTCGGGCCGATATTTCACAATTTTGACTGCTTTAATACATTGTTTTTCTTCTAAAAAACGGTAAAACAGATTGTTGGGTTGGTCGCAAAGGGCAAGACAACATTTTTTTAAGGCCTTATGCTTATACCTTTTTTCGTCTATTTCATAAGGTTCTTGTTTTGGGCTGTCATCTATTTCCTTGTGATGCTTCAGCACGTCTGACATAGCAACTCCTATGTTGGTATTTTATGGTCTATTGTAAACAGGTAGTCAGCTCTGGTGAAGCTATAAACCACTGTCTCTTGTTAGCTCACTAATGATTGACAAATGATGTCACAAGATGAATGAGATCTGGAGCATTTTTTTTGGGGGGGGGGGGGTGGAGCTTAATTAGCAGGTCTAATAAAATAATTTAAACAAATTAAACAATCTATAAAATAATATTTATATGTTTTAATACCAAAATATGAGTTGTATGCAGCCCTGCACATCAACAGGAATCAACTTATATTTGGAAGTCACCCAACCTTTAAAGTTCTAATTTGCAATATGCTTTCTGAGATTGAATAGACGGAATTAAGAGACTATATACTGAGTAGATGATATTGAATTATATAAAGTTCAAAGTTCCTTTCTTTAAACATAGGTCCCATCCAGGATGCTAGCCATGTAGGCCTAGAAAGTGGGGCTATCCCAGATTCGAGCTTGACAGCTTCTAGTGGGTGGGATGCTAATGAAGGTCCTTCTAGAAGCCGGTTAAACATAGCTAGAGTCGGAACCCTGAGCGGAGGATGGTCTGCAGAAACAAACGATATGAACCAGTGGATTCAGGTTAGTCTCTATTCTGAGGGAGTCTCATTTTATCCTGCAGGCTGCTCTGAAAAACTTCGGCTCTTTTTAGGTCTCAAGTAAATCATAAAGTCTTCTTCGACTTCTTATGGACTCTTTTGGTATCATTTCGATTTGGATATGACTGCTAAATTTGATTATATATATTTGCGATACCTGATGGATCCCGTAGATCTATCGAGGGATTTCTGATTCGATAGGTCAGCATAGACGTCGATCACAAAAAAAGATAAACGTTTATTAATCAATCTTTGAGGCATTACCAACCTGTCATAGGCCCGACGCTAAATTCGGGCATGGATTGAATACCTCTTCCGGATTTAAACATCAAAAGTCTTTTTATTTTTAAAGTCCTTGAAAAGAAACCCTTTTCTCTCAATAGCTTTGTTGCAAATTCCAGAGATGATCACTCACTTCGGAAGACAGATGCATGTTTCAAAGGCCTAGGACAAAATCCCATAGGAGAATATAATTTTATCACCAGCATCAATATTATATACATACTTGATATATATATATATATATACCTAAATCGTTTGTAAAATTTCCACTTTTATTATCTTCAATAATCATTATCATTCAAATCTCAGGTTGATCTTTTAGCTACGTACAGCATCGTAGGAGTGGCAACACAAGGTCGTGAGGATTATTCCCAGTGGGTAACAAGTTTCAAGATTGCCTGCAGTATGAATAGTGTGTCCTTTGAGAGAGTGAAACACCCAGTTAACACTGACACCGACAACGTAGGTACCAATTTACTCACTCTTCAACCCTAATCAGTTAATTGTCGATTACCAGTCACACGCATAGGCGCCGGAAGTGGGTGGGGGGGGGGGGGGGGGGGAGGGGGCAGGGGGGGGGGGGGCAGCTGCCCCCCCAATAAAAAAAGTAGGGGGGCAAAACGCATTTTTGCCCCCCCAAAACGCCCCCCCCTCCAAAAAAAAAAAAAAAAGCAGTAAAGAAGTAAACATGGTTTGTATTTTTAACCCAAAAGAACATAACAATAATAAAAACCTGAATTAAATCACATAATAATTCCATTCAAAGAAAAGGAAAGTTCACAGGAATTTAATTTCTTAAACATTGCGCATGCCACCAATAGTATACGGTATAGATCAATGGAGGTCTGTATAATAGCGATACGCGCATATCGTTGACATAATAGGGACTTTTAGAATGAGTGAACGAGAACACGACGAACGCCGACTGATCATGCGTGTCAACGTACTTAACTGCCCATGTTGGCTACAATTAGAAATCTTTTAGATTGCACTCGACGATATGCATGCAGGAAGTAACACAATAAACATCACGGACAAAGAAAGAGGACATTCCTCATTCTACCCTCAACAAAAGAACATCCCTTCACTGCTAATATGTAAATATGTGTAGAACAGGTGCATGTGACATCTGTTCTACACATTTCAGCATGTAAAGGCGCTTTATAAATGTCAATATGTATGTATGTATTGCATGTACTAGATTTAGGAAAATCAAGGTTGACGCATTCTCGATCGCCGACTGAGACCACGTGACGCAGGCGCAGTGCCTTAAAATGACGTCACACGTTGCAGTCAAAGCTCTTGACGTGCATTTCTAAAAGTCCCTATTGTGCGAGAATGGGAAAACGTGTCTGTTTTTTTTTTGTTATAGGGGTGAGAAGATATGAGCCCCTGAACGCTGGCGTAATGATGGGGGGGGGGGGGGTGTATTTCTTATTCGATACCAGTGATTTACAAATGTTGCTGTTATGACATGATTTTCCGGTATTTTTTCTCCATTTTTGTTGTAAGTCACACCTTTTTATGCGTTTGTTGGCAAATAAGAAATTCTGCAATTACAGTCGGACGAAAAATACGCTTATTTAGAAGGCTTTATGTCATGGTCTGCAAAGTGGCTGGGCTCGAGCCCCCCCCCCCCCCCCCCCCCCACCCCTCCCCTCACTTTTTGAAAAAGTTTGTTAAAGAGAAAAAGAAAGAAAGACGGAGAGAAAAAATAAGTGACCTGCCAATGTCACAAATAAGGTATAAAACATGCTCATCTGACCGTAATTAAATGCCTAAAACCCCAGAGCTTACGGGGGCTCCGCCCCCTGAATGCTCATCTGACCGTCATTAAATACCTAAAACCCCTGAGCTTCCGGGGGATCTGCCCCCTGGCACACGTCAATGGCCTTAAAGAGGGCCCCTGGATGCTCATCTGACCGTAATTAAATACCTAAAACCCCTGAGCTTTCAGGGGCTCTGCCCCCTGGACCCCACCAAGGGCCCTATGGCGGGCCCCTGGGTGCTCATCTGACCGTAATTAAATACCTAAAACCCCTGAGCTTCCGGGGGCTCTGCCCCCCTGGACCCCAACAAGGGCCTTAAGGCGGGCCCCTGGATGCTCATCTGACCCTAATTAAATACCTAAAACCCCTGAGCTTTCGGGGGCTTTGCCCCCTGGAACACGTCAATGGCCTTAAAGAGGGCCCCTGGATGCTCATCTGACCGTAATTAAATACCTAAAACCCCTGAGCTTCCGGGGGCTCAGCCCCTTGACCCCCTGCCGAGGCTCATGCCCTGGACCCCACGCAAATTTACGCTCTACCTGATCGTTAATACACCACTTTGAAAAACGTTCCGCGGGACCTGCAAGTAACGTGTTAGACTGGTGGTGATGCAGATTTTTCGTCTGCCCCCCCCCCCTTTCGAACGTTTTTTCTCATTACGTTACTGCCCCTGGAAGGTGAGCCCCCTGGAATGTTTGCCCCCCCCCCCAATCCCAAACTGCTTCCGGCGCGCCTGGTCACACGTGAATCGTTTATGGAGCGATTCTTTATTCCTTTTTTATGTCGATCAAAGCATTTCTCTCTATTTTTGAAATTACACGTACTTCTATTCGCAAGTAAATGATCTAGCGTGTTTCCTCAGATCTTTCCCGGCAATAGTGACCGGAACACCGTGGTTTACAATCGCTTTCCCGTGCCAATGTTGTGCCGATATGTTCGCCTTTTACCTTACACCTGGCATCAACATATTTCTCTTCGAATGGAGCTCTTTGGAGAACTTCTTGGTGAGTTTCAGGTTTAAACCGAGTCTCCTTCATTCGAACAAAGGGTAGAATGTGATGTAGTATATATATATTATATCAGTTGAGCTAGTTTATAAAGGTGACGGTCCTAGGCTCTTGCCCGCGGAAACGCTCCCGGATTTTTATTTTTTTTGAGGGGGGGATCGGGCGGGGGGGGGGGGGGGCGGAGTTCACGGTTTTCAGAGTAAAGACTACAACTGATCAGGTTTTGAAATGTTGTAGAATGCAAAACATTATTGATTTTTATCTTTAAAACATTGGAAATAAGAAGTGAGAAAAAGAAAAATCCCAGAACTGTGAAAGTTCGAGAAAAATATGAAAACAAACAACAGTTTAATAATTTTAAGGCAACTTTCCATCAGCTCTACATGCCAGTAGATTTAATCACTACATTTTAGCCAGAGAAAAAAAAAACCCTGCAAATCTTGCTTTAATTGTTTGCAGGCTAATTTGGGTTACATATTGTCATGTATATTTTTCTATTATGCCCAACGTTGTGTCAATATGTGATAATGCAGTCTAATCATTGTTTTTTTTTCTCGATGAAATTAGTATAGAGGTTGTTAACAGGGCCACATGAAGGAACTCTTTTAAATGAGCCATCCTGTACATTAGTGGCGGATCCATGGGGAAAAAACGTGTAAAAACACGTTAACTTGAGCTCAGGGGGTGAAGGGTGGGGGGATGGGGGGGGGGGGGGGGGTTGCGATTTTTAAAATTTTCGAGGGCAAAAAAAAAAAAATAGTGCTCACTACCCCGCCCCACCCCCCACACTGAGCGAATTGTCGGCCGGCGCGATTTTCGGCCAACAAATAAATAAAATAAGACTCACTATCCCCCCCCCACCGAGCGAATTAACGGTCGGATGTTTCGCCGGTAATATTTTCTCACGAATTGGGCTCCCTCCCCTGCTGGATCCGCCCCTGCTGTACATGTATACTTATCCAAATCGATTAAATGATGTAAGAAACTAATAAAGTATATGAAAAACTTAATGAATGATTAAATATGTAAAAATAGTAATATAAATGAATAATTGGATAAATAATGAAGTATTTCCTATTTAACTCCAGCATTAACTGAAGCATCAACAACCATGGACACCACGATGAACGAATTACAGGTTAGAAACGGGTCACGTGATTGCATAGTGAAATAAATTGTCCACACACCTAATGTGGAATACGGGATCGAGTAGGCATTGTTTAATATGTATTGAAAACATAAAATGAAAAGTAATTGACTCATTCGTTTTTGAACCACTGACATTGAAAAGCTCTTCACACATGCACGTATAAGTAAAAATTACTCTGCATGCGGCATTCAATTCAGGAGAACATTTTGAAGATATTTAGGTCATGTTTGGAATATTAGGGAGGTATTTCAAGAACATTATATGACATTGGTACTATGACATTATTTCAAAACGGAAATCAATCCAACAACAAAAGTGGGAAAGCGCAAAAATAATGTTCTGCGTTCACAAAAGTCACCCTTCTCTTTATCGAACAATACCTTATTAGACTACTGCAGGTGAGACTTCCGTTTATTCGGAGACGATACAAGGCGGTCAGGGAACGACCAGTACAGCATCAACAACCTTGAAGACATCAGGTGAAGGAACTGTCTCTATGACTGCACCGACCAGAACAACGCCCCCACAGCTTCAAGGTAAGCCTCGTATATTTTCATGCCCCTACAATAAAATGGGTAGATTAGTATTATATAATATGAAGTATTTTTAGAATATACAGTCTAATCATTGTTTTCAGCGATGAAGTTAGTATAGAGGTTGTTAACAGGACCACATGCAAGACCACTTTTACATTAGCCATCCTGTACATGTATGATTTTCCAAATCGATTAAATGATATAAAAAATGCATATAGTATATGAACAACTTAATAAATAATTAAATATGTAAAAGAGTAAATAAATGAATAATTGGATAAATAATGAAGTATTTCCTATTTAACTCCAGCATCAACTGAAGCATCAACAACCATGGACACCACAATGAACGAATTACAGGTTAGAAACGAATCACGTGATTTCATAGTGAAATAAATTGTCCTCACACCTAATGTGGAATACGGGATCGAGTAGGCATTGTTTAATATGTATTGAAAACATCAATTGACAATTGATTGACTCAATCGTTTTTAAACCACTCACATTGAAAGGCTCTTCAGTCTTCACACACGTACGAGTAAAAATTACTCTGCATGCGGCATTAAAATCAGGAGAGCATTCTGAAATTCAGGAGAACATTTTGAAGATATTTAGGTCATGTTTAGAATATTAGGGAGGTATTTCAAGAACATTATATGACATTGGTACTATGACATTATTTCAAAAGGGAAATCAATACAACAACAAAAGTGGGAAAGCGCAAAATTAATTTTCCGCGTTCACAAAAGTCACTCTTCTCTTTATCGAACAATACCTTATTAGACTACTGCAGGTGAGACTACCGTTTATTTGGAGACGATACAAGGCGGTCAGGGAACGACCAGGACAGCATCAACAACCTTGAAGACATCAGGTGAAGGAACTGTCGCTTTGACCGCACCGACCAGAACAACGCACCCACAGCTTCAAGGTAAGCCTCGTATATTATCGTTCCCCACAATAAAATGGGTAGATTAGTATTATAAATATGAAGTATTTTTGGAATATACAGTCTAATCATTGTTTTCACCGATGAAGTTAGCATAGAGGTTGTTAACAGGACCACATGCAATACCACTTTTACATTAGCCGTCCTGTACATGTATAATTTTCCAAATCGATTAAATGATATAAGAAATGCATATAGTATATGGTTCGCTGACCATGAAACAAATTGCAAAAGTTCCAAACTCGAAATGGGATTATGAAGTCTTTATTAGCTTCCTCAAACGAAGAGTAGTATGAAGAGTCGAAGACAACACAGACTCAAAATTCAATCTGTAATGAGAATCAGATGCACAGAAAATACAATAAATTAATAAGTATTGCACGAAAAAGTTTCCTTTGTTTTCTTATTTCTGAGTGCCTCTAATACCGTGACAACTTAATGAACTTGTACTCATAAATATACACCACTTGTATATTAGATACCCAAACTGTCCTAAACCTTAACCTTGTGATTTGGTACCTATACATAAACATGCATTTGTATTTGCATAATTCATAAAGGCAACTATTAAACATTTGTGACTACAAATGTATACTTTCATAAACATCTTGATAAATGCCTAACGAAAATAAATGCTACGGCTGAAATCTAAAAGCCTATCTCATTATACGTGTTTAAATCACATCTCTCCAAAATATCAACCCAATCTGAAAATCAACATTTGTTCCTAATAATCCACATTACAATTGTGACTAAATTCCTTTATCAGAACTATACTCAATAAGTCTTCACAAACCTACAATACATAACTCTCTGTTTATGTTACAAAGATAACTCAAGACATGCAAAGCCTCGTGTATAAAGCTTGCCTGGGCGCGACTTTGCGTTTTACACCCTGGCCTGGACATTTTCCCGGTAAATAGCAATGAAACTGCTTGAATGAGTCTAGTCTACGCTCCTCGATCGGGCGCGCCAGTTCCAAATCGAATCGTACATGCACAGACGTACGTCGATGCAGCATTTATACAAATAAAGTGCAAATGAATTCATGTAAAACTGGTGTATAATTTCCTTTATATGTTATGTGTCTGTACATTACACTAGACAAAGTGATGAATGGAAAAAGAGAGAAAGAGAGGTCTTATAAACAAATATCATGAATTTAAAATGAGAAAGAGAGAAAGGGAGAGAGAGACAGAGGTCTTAGAAACAAATATGAATTCAAGAAGTGAGAAAGAGAGGGGGTCTTAGAAACAAATATCATGAATTGAGAGCTAGAGAGAGAGAGGTCTTAGAAACAAATATCAAGAAATGAGAAAGAGAGGGGGGGGGGGTCTTAGAAACAAATATGAAGAGAGAGAGAGAGGCCTTAGAAACAAATATGAAGAGGGGGTTAATGAGAGAGAAAGAAAGAGGGGTCTGAGAAATACATACGAGAGAGAGAGTGGGTCGAGAGAGAGAGGTCTTAGAAAACAAATATGAATAGAGATGGGGGGGGGGGGGGCGGGGGAGAAATGGGTCTTAGAAAACAAATATGAAGAGAGATGAGGGGGGGGGGGGAGGTCTTAGAAAACAAATATGAAGGGAGAGGGGTCAAGAGAATTAGAGAAATTAGGTCTTAGAAACAAATGACATGAATTTAAAAAATGAAAGACGTGATCCCACAATAATAGAAAATGGTACGAGTGCAATATTTAAATCACAGTTTATGTATTACATTACCATTACACATATTATGTCGAGTGTAGTCTGTGTATGTGTCGATATGTGTACACGTGTGTTAGGGGGGGGGGGGTCCGAATCAGCAAATGGTTTGAAAGTAGGCTACACGTCAAAAATTGAAACCCTGAAGAAGGCGGAATTAAACCACAAAAACCATAATATTATTTGGTTTCTCTCTTTCCTTACTTTGATTAATTCCTTCTCTAATTTCTCTCTTTCTTTCAAGTTAGTTTTTGTTTTCTCTCTCTGCTTATGACATTCTTTGTTTCCTCTCTGTTCTTTAATTATTTATTGTTTTTCTCTATTTCCTTCTGTTGTTATTCGTTGTTTTTCTCTCACTCGTACGTCTCGATACAAAAGTACATGTACCGCGTACCGCGACACTGGACATATAGGACGTACGTTGAGCATTGCAGAAGAGCTACGTGCGCGCGCAATATCTTGTCATGGATAGACTTTTCCCAGTCGGTTCCTTGAAATTTATTGGGAAAAGGTCCAGGCCAGGGTGTAAAACGCAAAGTCGCTGCCTGGGCTATAGCTGTGCGCATAATTAAGTAGGTGACATTTACACCCTGCACAGTACAAACCACTTGCTTGTAAATTACATTTTCCCGAAATCTACATCAATATTTCAAAGCAAAACTTCACTTGCTCTGACTAAATAAACACAATGCAGGTCATTGTAAATTGACCGAATCTCACTTGACATTTCTCTTATTTCCCTTTATATTTATCCACTTTTACTCTTCGCCAAAACGGCAACAAATTGTACAGTAATGTCTCTAGCATAGCACCACACGTATAAGATTCACTTTCACACGTGCGATTAAATGTTTACTGAAGTTGAACGAATAAAATTCAACTTATAATTCACACATTTTATCTATATATCAGAAACTCACTTCTTTGGCCGGAACTAAGCAATTTACTGCCGAAACACTGGGCTCACTGGTGTCACTGTAAAAACAGGACAAAACGGGGAAAACTGGGAAAACTGGAGAGCTCATCTCCAGTGACTTGACGCTCGACAGACTACACGAACAAGTGTCTAAAATGGCTTCGCTTATTATCGAAGTTGTTGTTGTTGTTCGTTTGGTTTTATAATGGCTATTAGTCAAAATTGACTATTGTTGCCAATTTCATCGCATCTCTTTCTTTTAGTGTCTTGGTAAAATTATTATTTTTTCTTTCCTTTTCCAATCTCATTTTAATATAATATTAGTCATATTCCACAAAAAAAAAATTAAAAACAAAAAATTATTTCAAATTAAACCACGATCCGCACACAGTTCCAACTCACGCTGGCCCTGTCCTTTCTATGATGCCTTCTTACCAGCCCAGCGAGTTACGTTACGCCGTACGCTTCTCGGTTGATAAACTCAACCTAGGTCACTCTGGCATAGACAAAGGGGCGTCGTGTACCTGTATGTTTAGAGGGTTTATTTATTTATTAGGAGAAAAACAACTGCATAAGCAAAACACTTGTGGGCTTTATTAGTTTATATGAGTTAGTTCATGAGATTATTTATATAGTGCATGACTTTTAACTACTATAATCATTCAAAGGGGGGTGACATGCTTTCTTTTGTCACCCTGGCCAGCAGATTGTATCCTTCTCTCTCTCTCTCCTTTCCACTTCCCTAAAGATGTGTGTAGTATTAAGATATGTTTTCCGATTGGTCAAATAAATAATGATAAATTGTTTCAATTATTTGTTTGTTTTATTTTTATTTTTTAAAAGAGGCCTAAATAAGGTATAGGTCTATACGATCAAAACTTCAAATAATCAATACACTAATAGGCCTATAAGGTTATACACAAAATACCTATTTTCTCTTCTATTCAGCTCAAATTGATTGTGGTTTCTGTTTTTCATCTCTTTTTGATTTTACTTTTTACATAATCGCTTCGTTCTAAAAACGAAGCGAGCAATTGCCATTTGTACACGAGAGTCACTTTCTCGTAAACATATCATAATGTCCTCTTCCTTGGAAATATTAACTTCTGACATTAACATGGCCCTCTCTATTATATACTTTGGACATTCTATCAGAAAATGTCTGGCCGTTTCTAATGTTGGACAGCTGTCACAGAAACCTGTGGAGTGGATGCCCAAACGTAGGAGGTTTTGGTTGAGTCCAGACACTCCCAGGCGTAGTCGCCTTAGAATAGTTTCAGTTTTTCAGTCGAAAGTAAGGTGTCCTTCAAAAACAAATACTCAAAAGGCCATTTCAAATCCTACTATAAAAAACATCGATCATAAATACAACAGACATTGTAAATATTTAAATTACCAATTCACCTTCTATAAAATACCTAAATGCTTCATTTAGGCTGAAAGAGAATAAATATCTAGCTTTCTTGTTATTAAAATGAACAAAATTAACCTTTTTTCTCATCTTATTAAACAAACAATCTGCACTCCAAAAATCTTCTCTAAGATTTTCGACCTGCTAAAAAAAACTACAAAATAAATTTCGCTCAGCGAAACAGTATATGAACAACTTAATAAATGATTGAATGTGTAAAAGAATTTATTAATGAATAATTAATTAAATAAATAATTAAGTATTTCCTATTTAACTCCAGCATCAACTGAAGCATCAACCATGGACACCACGATGAACGAATTACAGGTTAGAAACGGGTCACGTGATTTCGTAGTTTAAGATACTTTCCTCAAGTAGTATGGAATGGTTGATCAAATAGGCATTGTTTATTTAAATAGGGAGTGAAAACGGTTCTAGGACACCCACCCCCTGGACATCCACACCCGAATAACCACCCCCAGTCAACTACCCCCTAGTACAACTACCCCCCAGGGTAACCACCCTCTCGGACGACTACCTCTCCGCCTACTACCCCCTACTACAACAATCCTCTAGGACACCTACCCCCACGACAACTATCCTAGGGGGAAGTTGTCCAGGGGTAGTTGCCGGGGTAGTTGTCCTAGGGGGTAGTTGTCTGGGCGTAGTTGTCCTAGGGGGTAGTTGTCCCGGGGGTAGCCGGCCTAGAGGGTGGTTGCCCTAGGGGTTAGTTGTCATAGTGGGTAGTTGACTGGGGGTGGTTATGCGGGGGGGGGGGGGGGGGGGGGTGTTGTCCAGGGGGTAGGTGTCTGGATACGATTGAAAACATCAAATGACAATTGATTGACTCAATCTTTTTCTAACCACTGACATTAAAAAGCTCTACACACAAGTACGAGTAAATATTACCCTGCATGCGGCATTCAAATTAGGTGAACATTTTGAAGCTATTTTAGTCATGTTTGGAATAATAGGGAGGTATTTCAAGAAGTCACAAAAGTCACGCCGTCTCTTTATCGAACAATACCTTATTAGACTACTGCAGGTGAGACTTTCGTTTATTCGGAGACGATACAAGGCGATCAGGAAACGACCAGTACAGCATCAACAACATTGAAGACATCAAGTGAAGGAACTGTCGCTATGACCGCACCGACCAGAACAACGCCCCCACAGCGTCAAGGTAAACCTCGTATATTATCGTTCCCTACAAAAAAATGGATGGATTAGTGAAAGCGCAAATTAAAGAGAAGACAAATGCTCGTTTTGCCTGATAGTTCATCAATTACTGCTTCTGAAGAAATGGCTGAACATCCTGCCTATATCCTCCAACAAACCACTTCAGAGATAGTTCTTGTACAATAGAACCTATTATGCAAATATATATGCACATGTGTGGGATAGTGACTATGACGAAATGTGAATTCCATGATTATATTATCTGATATATAATTAATACTAATTTTTTCTAAGCACAAATCCAGACAATCAATTTCCTAGTTCAACTAAGAAAAACACTTCACCAAAAATCACTCCACTCTTTTATATAAAGAGGTTACTATTGTGACTCAGAAATAGATCCGCACGAAAAGTAGGCCTAAGTGTTTATATAATAAATCGAACAAGTACTTTCCTCATTAGAATTTAACATTAACATCCACTAGACATTGAAGAAGTGCCTGGGTAATCACTGACGATCATCAAACATTGATAACTGCTAAGGGCAAGTATAAATGAGACTAAAATTTGTAATTATCGTTTATGTTTACTACTTGCCTCGAAATATTAGGTTTCATGCTCAATACAAGTAATAACACAGAGTCATAAATATCATTCACACAGAGATATTAGGAACAGCCAAGAAAATGAATTCTCAAACCATTCAGACTTATAGCGTTTGGATTTAGGCACGAAATATTGTGGCTCAAATCCCCCGAGTCAAATCTTTACTTGTACTGAGTGTTTAATACCATGGTTACAACGCGAGAAAAGCTGCGATCTCGGTGGGTCTAGGGGTGCGTTTAATCGACACTTTTTCACCCTAGAATCACGGTTTCTAAAGACGTTTAGTTTAAAACGCAATTGCGTTCAAGCGATTTTTCGTCGGTCGTAAAAATAAACGTCTTTGAAAACACAAACATGAAACGCTGAAAAAGATGCGTTTTGTATCATGATTCAAAAGAATCACGGTCGCTAAAATTCGATTGAACGGACGGAGTTCTCAATCATGATTGTATGACGAAGCCTCTTCCGGTTTGGGAAAAACCGCGCGCCCGCTTTGCATGCAATTTGCGTTCACTATACCATCGTGGCCTGTTCCGTTATGTTATTCCTTGTTTTTCCTTCTATCATTTTCTCTTTCTGTCTTTCCTTATGTTATTCTTTGTTTCTTTCTTCTATTCTTATGTTATTCTTTGTTTTTTTTCCTTCTATCACCTTTTCTTATGTTATTCTTTGTTTTATCATTCTATCATTTGCTCTTTCTGTCTTTCCTTATGTTATTCTTTGTTTTTTTTCCTTCTATCACCTTTTCTTATGTTATTCTTTGTTTTTATCATTCTATCATTTGCTCCTTCTGTCTTTCCTTATGTTATTCTTTGTTTCTTCCTTCTATACTTATGTTATTCTTTGTTTTTTCCTTCTATCACCTTTTCTTATGTAATTCTTTGTTTTAAGCATTCTATCAATATCTCTTTCTGTCTTTCCTTATGTTATTCTTTGTTTCTTCCTTCTATCATCTTCTCTTATGTTATTCTTTGTTTTTATAATTCTATCACTTTCTCTTATGTTATTCTTTGTTTTAATCATTCTGTTACTTTCTCTTTCTATCTTTCCTTATGTTATTCTTTGTTTCTTCCTTCTATCATCTTCTCTTATGTTATTCTTTGTTTTTATAATTCTATCACTTTCTCTTATGTTATTCTTTGTTTTAATCATTCTGTTACTTTCTCTTTCTATCTTTCCTTATGTTATTCTTTGATTCTTCCTTCTTTCACCTTCTCTTATGTTATTCTTTGTTTTAATCATTCTATCACTTTCTCTTTCTGTTCTTCCTTATGTTATTCTTTGTTTCTTCCTTCTATTTTGATGTTATTCTTTGTTTTTTCCTTCTATTACCTTCTCTTTTGTTATTCTTTGTTTCTTCCTTCTATTCTTATGTTATGCTTTGTTTTTTCCTTCTATTACCTTCTCTTTTGTTATTCTTTGTTTCTTCCCTCTATTTTTATGTTATTCTTTGTTTTTTCCTTCTATTACCTTCTCTTTTGTTATTCTTTGTTTCTTCCTTCTATTCTTATGCTATGCTTTGTTTTTTCCTTCTATCACCTTTTATGTAATTCTTTGTTTTAAGCATTCTATCACTCTCTCTTTCTGTCTTTCCTTATGTTATTCTTCGATTCTTCCTTCTTTCACCTTCTCTTATGTTATTCTTTGTTTTAATCATTCTATCGACTTTATCTTTCTGTCTTTCCTTATGTTATTCTTTGTTTCTTCCTTCTATCACCTTCTCATTCTTTGTCTTATTATTGCGATCTATGCTCAAAACAGCAGTCGACAGTCGGCCGTAAACAATTCCAGAAAGCGCGCGCCGAAGTTCCTGGGCCATACTGCGCAGTGTGATGCGCAGTGGTTTGGCTCGCAATGAGCTAGAATCAGCGTTGATGAAAAATCGCTTGAACGCAAACCGCAGTGACCTTGCTTTTTGTAACGGCGTTTTGAATTGTGATTCATGTTTGTGATTCTAGCTTCGAAAATTCGATTGAACGCACCCTAGGCCTAAGTACAATTATAATTTATAAACATGTGAAATATGCGATACAATTTGCGTATACTGATTATAAACAACAGGCACTCAAAGTTATTAAACCATCATAATGGAATGATTAAAATCAAATCACTTATGATATAATTAACGTTACGTGAGTTTGATCCAAAATGTAGACCTATAGACTAGCTAGTTCTACAACCTCGGGGACTATATCAGCTGTACACACAAAATTTCTCACGGGCTGAAATTGATGTGAAGATTCAGAAAAGTCAGTCGATGATGACGAGTCTATTCAGCGACATTCGCAATGAAGACAACAATGGTGGTCGATGTCGATCGCGAAGACAATGAAGACGATTATCGACATATAGATTTGGTCGAAATCGAAGACGATGTCGATCAAAAGTTAATGCTGCGAAGCTGAAGATTAATTACAGATGGTGCAATTAAAACAACTCCAAATAAATAAAGTTGTCCGTAGAACAGTTTGTCATAGGCTGCACTGCAGTATGCCTTAGTCATGTAGGAGTTGATTATTGTAGATAAAACTCAATCTCCAATATAGGCAAATGGAGAAATAACGAGACGAAAGTCTGAAGAAAGCTCGGCACAGAAAGTAAAACAAAGTATGAGTAATGACCACGGGAAGCCTGTTGCTAGTTAATGCCGTAGAGTTAGGGAAGAAAACGGCGAAGCCCCCGCCGTAGGCCTACCCGTATCAAATTATACACTCACTCTCTACGTATAAGGATACACAAAATGTCCATTCACTCTTTGTTCTATTGCCTTCTTTTTCGACCTTTCATCAATTAAAAATCGCCCACTGAGGAAGGTCCGTGAGTGGTCCTACTTACGCGTATATCTGCGAACATCTACAGTATGTTAATTAGTAACGTGATCATTTAACTTATGAATAAACATCATTTTAATGTAACATCGGTCGCTACACATGTAAGGAGAAATCTAACTTTGTGCATATTAAAATATTCTCTGCCCATGTGGTGGAGGTTCTTTTTTTAATACATTTTGTTTTACCTTATGAAAAGAATACTGCCGCTTGCTTATCAGTGATTGCACCCTCGGTAATGATACATTACCTTTAAAGGCATCGTTTAACAATGTTAAATCTGAGATGCACGGCCCTACCTGTTATCAATGTCTGTGATATATTGTAATATTGAAGCCCTAACAAAATTGCGCTTCAAAATGATCAAGAAGTGCCTCAAAAAAGTTTTTAGTGACCGGTTTTACCATACTCGTTTTCCCCAATAGACTGTAGTGTTATGGAAACCGTTAGGAAAACGTAAAAGTTGGTTTCGATTTCCAATCATAAATATCTTGATAATCAGACAGGCGATCGGCTTGTAAAAGTCATGGGGTTCCTGACTGACCTAAAGGTTTATAATTATCATTGCAGCATGAGCTAAATCCAGGATTTTGTTTCATAATCTGAGACAAAGTTACCGGATCCCTTTAATCTGCACATGTGTAGATAGTATTTCTGAATGGTCTCATCTTGTCATTTGATGGCTATATACCGAAACATATTATGTACATACAAATTATTTTCGAGCAATATGTTGCGAATTTGAATTTGAAATAAAAATCGTTTTATAACTGATAGTCAGAGTTTCAAGTCTTTTCGAAGTTAGCCGTATTTTACTCAAATCTATACCTATAGGAATAAGATAATATTTGTCATGATGGCTACTGCTACATCGCACTTGAGTCATATCATTTATTGATCTTCTTTTTATGAACCTACAGGTCTGTTGCGTGTTTTGGCGGATATGAACGAGGCAGAAACCGTAATTTTTGCAATTTCGACGACCATAATTGTGTATTTCACATTTCTCACGCTGGCTCTCCTTCTTCGCTGCATCATCCGTTTGAATAAAGGATTACACAAAAAAGAGGTAAGTGAAACAGCTACCGATTTGATTTGACACCTTAATCGATAGGCATAGACAGCTAAACAGTATTGTTTTTCCTGATTCATTTCGATTTTGCCTCTGCCAAACTTTGAATTAAAGAATTAAAAAAGTGAATAAAAACTTTGGTTGAATGATTTCTATTTGATTTGAAAGTATTCACACATGCATCTTATTAACTAACTCTTGAACATCGTTTATTCACACGTAGGTAAAGGCGATCAAACATGATTGCAACTACTTTCGAAATATGACTTAAGAGAAGTTCAACAGCTCCCTCTCTCACCGTTTGAAACATTCGAACATTACAATGACGTTTTACATAATCCGATCGTCATGAATTATGTTGCATAAATAATGGGGTGTTGAAATTGTTCTTGAGTTGATGTTTCTAATGAAGTTGCAATCATGTTATCTAAATATTTATTATGGGTTGTTAGTGCTCAGTCATCCATAATCACACTTTGATGAGCAGTCTATCAAATGATATAAGAATATCCCCATGTCCACCAGGCACGTAGCCAGAGTTTGATGTTTGGGGGGGGGGGGGGGCACATACATGTAATCGATCGAGGTAAAAAAAAGGGGTCTAAAAAAAGTTCAACCGATCTTGAATATTTAGGGGGGCACGTGCCCCCCGTGCCCGCCCCCGTGGCTACGTGCCTGATGTACACACACAACAAATTCTTCGTATAACTATCGTAGGGCCGATTTTTTTTTTTTTTGGGGGGGGGGGGGGCGTTCATCACAATATAGAGAAAGGAAGACGATTCGTCGTACCGTTGTTGACTCTTTAACCTTGTTTGAATTTAGTTTCCCCGAAAATTTTAAACCTTTGATTTCTTTAGCTGATGTTATAGGAAAGTGAAACTTCGAGAAAATACAAGTATTGTAGTTGTAGTCATTCTCGAAGTCGTCACAGCAGATAAAAAGTCACAGTTCGTAGGGAAAAAATCTTGTCGGCTGACCGACAATATACATCTCACCGACTTCAAACTTCTGCATTGATATAGTATACGAGGATCGAGCAAGAATACCGACACAGCTGACCCGACATAGCAACATATCGTCCTTGTTTTCACGAAGTGACGGTAGTGAGGAAAATCGTAACGCAAAGTGAATGCAATTTTTTTTCACTACCGTCACTTCGTGAAAACAGCGACGATATGTACCCGTGTCTTTGTTGCTCCCTCGACGAGACGACTCCACCAACAACCCCCTTCTCTATTTTACTCCCACTCCTCCTCTCTCAGGCTCTTACCTCTCCCCTCTCTCCTCTCCTTCACCCCCGTTTCTTTTGTTTCCCTTTTACTCTTTTTTTTCTTCTTTTTTTCTCCCTTTTCTTTCTTTTCCTTTCTTTCCTCTCCTCCCTCTTTTTCTCTTTTCTCCTTCTTTCTTCTTTTTTTTTCCTTTCTTTTCCTTTCTTTCCTTTCTTTTCATTTCCTTCTTTTCTTTTCCTTTTCTTTTTTCTTTTCTTTCCCTTTCCCTCTCTTTTTTTCCCTCCCCCTTTTCTCTTTTTTCCCGACGGCAGCGCAATTTTACCGACAATATCCTGACAGGTAGGGGGTGTCGCACCCCCCTACCCACCCCCCCCCCCCCCCCCCCTTTGGCGACGCCCCTGACTAGAACCCAATAAAGAATCACGCGTAATCACGAATGTGTTGTGTTTGGACGTAATTAGTCTAGTCGAACTAGAATGGTATAACTGGGCGGGGCTTAACGTGACCTCGCGCGAAAGGAGACCTGACCTCTCATTTTCATGACCGGAGTAGCAAACTGCGCACCTATACGACATTTCGCTGTAGAGTTTCTGGATTACTTTCTTGTGTTTGTGGACACCCTTGAATTTGTACGATGATTGTTTATACGACGTTTCTTTATAGAGTTTCGGGAAAACAAAAATTGTGTGTGGACACGCTGTATATTATCAAATGTTATACCGTTATCATATATTTCAGCGATTTCACTTGGTTTTTGTAAGATAAAGGTGTTTGAATATAAATATACTTTTTATTGTCTCAAGCCTGTCTTGACAAAAGAAATTCTTTCTCTCTCTCTCTCTCTCTCCCTCTCTCCCTCTCTTCCTCTCTCTCTCTTCATCCCTCCCCTACCTCGCTATTAAAGGTGGAACCAGACCAAGAACGCCCTCGTCGGATGTATGAGCTTGTAAGAATCCCTTAATGATGACTGCAGTAACGCACCAACGATGACAAAAACAAAATTACGTCTAATTTTTACTTTGCATTCATTGCCAGTTTTACATGAGTGAAAGACAAAGCTTAATATGGAGGGTGATTTTTCTCGCGAATTTGCCCCATGCAATTCAATGAAACCTCGAGATGGAATAGGCCTATGTACAGTATGTTAAATAACATGTCTTTTCGAGGATAAATAATTGAAAGCATCTGTCGCTTCTTTTTTTTATGAGTGTGGAGTACAGGGGCGAATCCAGTGGGCACAGAGGGCCGGGCCCCCGCCCCTGGCCAACAAAAAGTTACAAAAAGATGGTAACGACAATTTTACCTTTAAAATAAAAATAAAGAAGACGAAGACATTGTTACAATAAATATATTTCCAATGTGTGTAATTCATGCGTAATTCAGTTGTGAAACTGCCATTTATGAAAGCTGCAATAAAATACCATTTATATATCTTTCGTCTATCTATATACGTAATGAATAATACATTTTACAACAAAGAATTGAGAACTGAACGAAAAGAGAAATAATGCAGTTTACACATAATAACAAAATAAAAAAGCAGACGGCAGACAATCTAAACTCTATGGCCCGAATTCACAAAGGAGGTTTGTCGACAAACCTTGGTTTTCGTACGTCATATGATGCGTTTTACGCGTTTTTTTACAAACCTGGTTTGTAAAGAACAAAAGGAGGTTTGGCGAAACAAAAGGAGGTTTGAGCTCAAACCTTGGTCTGAGCTCAAACCTTGCTTTGTGAATTCGGGCCTATATGGTTAAAAAAAATCATAAATGAAGTAGAAATTGACAGAATAGACTATTGCTAAGAGGTAAACATTTTATTACAATAATAATGATAATAATTGTGATTTATATAGCGCATAATAATCATAGAAGACAAATCCTCTATGCGTTTTACATTATTACATTCTTACAAATTACATTTTCACATACAAATTACATATAAGGCCTACATTATTACATACAATTATAGATAATTGCATTATTAAATACAAATTACAAATTAAATTACATCAAATGATATTCCATTATAACAAATAAAAATTACTTTGGAAATAGATAGGTTTTGACAGCAGTGTTAAATATTGCAAGTGAGTTAATTTTTCTTATCATTTCTAAGTACAAGAGTACAAGAGCGGAGATTGAAGAGGCTCTGTTGCCATATGTCTGTGTGTTAATAGGCGTAACAGAAAGAAGATATTGTGAAGGTTTACTGATGAAAAGTTCTGATATGTAGTGTGGAGAGAGGTAATTTTGAGCTTTAAAACATAAAATGAATATCCTAAAAAGTACACATTTTATAGCTTATGTTAAGCGTTCAAATAGTGTGACCTTGCTTATGAATGAGCGTTTGTTTGATGGTAGTAAATGTTGCTGGTTGTGGATCATTGGATGACCCCCTTGTGAAAGATAACACTTCTATTGTCAAGATATATGTTACTCTTATTATGCAAAAGGTGATATAGTTTTGTTCTAATTCTAGATCAAACAGTCAGCTACCAACCTTCCGATGTAGTTCAAATGTGAACAGTTAAACATTTATGTAAGATTCATACTTTGGGCAGATAGATGTAAAAGTAGTCGAAGTCGGACTAAATTCAATAATGGATTTTTCGAGTAAAGTCTCTACACGGTTACATGATTAATTACAGAAATGAAATTCATTGATTATTGAAATTATTAATTTTATAACTAAAAGCCATGAACACGGTCGCAAAGACTTTCAAGAATCAGCATAACTTGAGGAAATGTGCCAACATGACTATAACAAATCTAGCAATCCAAGCATGATTTATGAAGGTAATGACCTGAAATATTGAAAATCTTTGCGAACGTTTGTCGAACTGATGCAAGGACGCAGATAATTTATATTGCAGGGGATGTTACACTAGCGAGTGGCTTCCACGATTCGTTCGCAATTCACTGTTCTGAGGGGCACATTTAAAACTATGGCCCAAGGTGATCTCAAAACTGTAGTGCAGGCTTGTGGTTACCGAGGAGCTATAGTTTTAACATGACCCGAAAATTAAGCAGTCAATATTTGTTTTACATACCGCCCCGCATACCGCATCCCGTTTGTGGATTCTTAAAATGTCAAATGAAACCCATTAAGTAAAAACCCCGTTCAAAATGTATTTTGAAATGACTATTGAGGACAAGCGCGCTTTCGTTTTTAACTTCATGCGCATCTTTTGCGTCCTTGCATTACATCTGTCGCCTGCCTATTGAGATTGAATTAGGCAAAAGCGATATCGGTAGATATCGAGCATGCGCTATCAATATTTGATGGGAGATGTTTTGCACGATGTGGAAAATTAAATGCACGCCCACTTCATGTCAATTGACCAATCGGATTTCTCAGATTCTAGGACCCATCTTATAATGGTGAATTTCATACCTGTAATTGTGACCAATCAGAATTATGATTGGAATCTTTATATCCGTTATATAATATCATTTACATTTACTGTTAATGAATTATTAATGCTCCTCAGATGGATGGTCAGATCATTTCTAAGACAGCCTAGTCTATACGCCTCACTGCTTGTTTTACGGTGTTTACTATTTGATAATTTCGAGCGTTTTTATTGGCGGCCTCAGCCCTCAGCAATGGAACAAGACGCAACTATTTTGCTTCTGGTCCTTCTATCAATCTGTTGGACTGGAGGGCATTGTGGTAAGTTACAAATAGGGTAAAGTTTACTACCAAACATTTGTCTAAATGTAAACTCTAAATCATCAATTTCTAATAGAAGTGTTGAAATGATTCAATTTCGGAAATAATGTTTGCAATTTTGTAAACGTTCTTTGCAAAGACATGGAAAGCTGCGTAATGAACGATAACATTTCAACTGGATTTTATCCAGTAGGAAAAGGAGTAAGAAAAGGGGACCCCTTTCTCCGTACCTCTTTATTTTAGCGATAGAAACTCTGGCAATAAATATAAGAATAAACCAAAATATCCAGGGCATAAAGTTAAACGATATTGACGAAATGAAATGTTCTATGTACGCAGACGATATAACAGGTTTTTGTTAAATTTCGAATCACATTCTTATTTAACGGCTATGCTTGATGATTTTCAAATTTGTTCGTCACTTTCACAAAATTACGAAAAGACGAAGGCAACGTTTATAGGACACTTTAACGTACAAAACCCAGCAATTCAAATAAATATAAAGTTTGATAATGTTTTGACAATTCTCGGAAACGATATCTCCTACTCTTTTGAAGATAGAATGGCACAACTCTAAAGAATGTTATCAAATATCAACTGAACTTATGGAAAGCCAGGAATCCGTCACTATATGGAAAAATTCAAATAGTTAAAACTGTTGCTATTTCCCAGCTGTTATATGTAGCCAGCATTGTGTCCATTTCCGATTCATTTATTCGTAAGGTTAGCACGGCCCAGATAGAATAAAACGTGAAGTCTTGGACGGTAAAGGAGTACAATGAGGGAGGTTTAAAGATGACTTGTATTAAATCGATTTTTCAAGCTCAGAAAATTAAATGGTTTACAAGACTATTCACGTCAAATTCTATAGGTTGGAAAAACATATGTTTTAACTATTGTCACCCGTGGGCGGAGAATATATTTTTTATTGTAATTTTGATATGAAATATTTAAACATTAATTAAGTGTCAAAATAGTGCAGGGACATTTTTAAATAGAAAAACCGATATTGCTAACTAATGCATTTGGAATATCAAAACTATCTTCTTAAACGGAAAATCTATATTTAAACCAGAAAAAAAAATGCTTTTGTAAAAGTTGCAGATATGAATTTGGACGTCCACTGCGATGGACAGACTGTAAAGAAAAGGGACTAAAATTCACTGAGTATTTTGTATTGTTAGACTGTTATTAAAAAAAAAAGGAGCATGGAAGCATTTCTTTTTGCAGCAAAACTATCACCATCTCGTTGAAGATCTAAAAGATTTTCCTATTGTTTTCTGTGATTCCGAATTCAAACAAATCCATAACATAATGACGAATCAACTTTATCTAACTTTTGTAAGACTTAATAACCAGAGATTTCTAAAATATTTACTCGTTTCAATGAGCTGTATAATATGAATGAGCAACAAGTGTCAAATCTTTTCACCCTACCAGCAAATGTTACAATTGACTCCAGACTCCGAATTACGCACTTTAAAATGTTGAATAACCTAATACCAACTAATGAATGGCAGGCACGTATAGGAAGGAGAAATAGCTCACTGTGCTCTTTTTGCAATGCGACACCCGAGACAATGGGTCATTTATTTTTCACATGTCCTAAAGGGGCTTTCACACCGGGCCTTGCGTAGAGTTGCGTAGAGTTGCGTAGAGTTGCGTAGCGACTACGCCGATCGTACGCAACCCTACGCAACTGTACGCGGAGGGACGCAAATGGGTACGCGAGATGAACGCAAAAAATTAAACATGTTTAATTTTTTTCGCGTACCTTCGGCGTAGACTTTTTACGCAGAAACTACGCAACTGTACGCCAAGCCTACGCAACTGTACGCCAAGCCTACGCAACTGCACGCCAAGCCTACGCAACTGTACGCCAAGCCTACGCAACTGTACGCCAAGCCTACGCAACAATACGCTACCCTACGCCAGTCCGACGAAGCATTAAAAACGTATAAAGATTTTTTGTTGGATATACCTGGATGTAAACTTGGCAGGTATTGATCATTATTTTCAAGGGAAATGCTATTTTTGTTTACATGTGTGCGTTCTCACATTTATTCTGTTCATGAAGAAAAAGTGTTTCTTTGACTTTATTTTGTATTCTTGCTTGTAATTCTGTTTGTACTACTACAAGGATTTTCAGACTGACATGTTTTGCTTGTTATGGTTTATTCAATTTGTGATGTTGACATCTCAGGCTGTTGATATAATAAACAGAGATAAGACTCACAAACTGATGCCCCATGCGAAATGTTATTATGTTTTGTGTATGTATCTGTATGTATTTGTATCTGTATGAATTTGTCTCGGTTTGTTTGCTTGTGTGTACGTTTATGGCCCTGTTTGTATGTTTGTAAAATAATTTTGTTTAATTGAAATGAGCAAAGAAATAATTTTGTCTCACTCTGTTAGTATGAATGAGTGAGTGTGTATGTCAGAAGTAATAAATGACTAACATTTATATCATTACATTGTTACACACATTATACGCTACGGACAAAGGACAACAGCTATCATCTTCAAACTTTCAGGAAACTGTTATGGAATGATATTTACAAATGAGTGAAAAAAGGGATATGCATGGTCAACAAATATCAGAGTTCTGTCCACATTTATTCACAAATCAAAATAAGCGCTCTTTTGTTGGCGTTTTGAGGTATCGAATCACATCACGTGACCTTGCAATGTACATCAACAGAAAGTTCATGTATTACCCTTGTGAATGAGTATAATAATGTAGTACATCCACAAAAATGTCTGCATTTTTTGGAAAATAATATATTGAACAAATTAACATTACTGCAAAATAGCCTCAGCAGTTGTTAATACCTACTAAAAAATTGAAAATATAACGGTCAAAACCGTGTACCAAATGCCACTTTTGGCAACCCTACGCCAGGCCTACGCAAGCGTACGTAACCCTACGCCAGGCCTACGCAAGCGTCCGTAACCCTACGCCAATTGCCTACGCCGTAGGTACGCGGTGCCTACGCACAGGGTACGTAACTATACGCAAGCCTACGCAAAACCTACGCAGGGACTACGCCGAAGCATCAATTTATTCATGAGTACGCAGCTTAACTTCGGCGTAGTCGGTACGCAACACTACGCGACTCTACGCAGATCCGGTGTGAAAGGGGCTTAAGACTGCAGCCTTTCGGAATGCGCTACGCAGAAGAGTGGCGGATTTTAATCCCGATTATTTTCTAACAGGCAAAATCATTTTATTTGAAATTACTGAACCAAAAAGTCAAGCCACCACAGCATTTAATTTCCTTACTTTACTTGGTAAACATTTCATTTTACGTTGTAAACATCAAGGAGTATGCCTAGTTTGAAACAATTTAATAATTATATTTTGTCTTATAAATCCACTGAAGAAAATATTGCAAAAAAGAAAAACTAATTTTAGAAGCATATGGCAAAGTGGCAAAACATCATCAAGCATTTCCGCGTTGCGTAATGATAAATGTAATTTTATGTGCAAAACGTTTCAAGTGATAGATTTGTTTTGTTTTTGTTACATTTTTTTGTTTTGTTCATGTTGTGTTGTATTTGATGTACTATGTTCTATTATGTAATGAAAAGGTCAGATTATAGCATGCGTTATGCCCCGGCGGTGCAGCGGGGCCGACTACCGGCGGGGGAGGAAGGGGCTATACATGTTCTTTACTTCCTAAACTCTCTCTTTACATTTTGTGTCGGTCTGATTGTCTCATCTGAACAATGTTACTAAGTCCAATTTAAAGTTTAATGCTCTACTTTGCGCAACGGTAGAATATTTTGATGGTACGCTAAACACGCTATAAATGTATAGCCTTTTATCGAAATCCCCTTTTGAGGAAGTCGTTTTAGGGATCTCTTACTAGTACGCCGAATTACTGAAGGGATGCTTCTATAAAACTTTGACTCGAATAACAAATATTCCAATTATCCCCACCAAGCAGGTGTGCAAGAGGATAAACTCGATATTACTCGGTGCATTATAGGAAGGTTGTTAATACCTCAGCTACCTTGACCAGATTTAACCGGGTTTAAAAAAACAATTGAATAATGACCTCACAGTCCCAGAGTAGGCTCCCTTGGCACGATCCGTACATTGCCTTATCTATTATTGAAAATTGATGAAATATTATACAAATGATGCATGCGCATGAGTTCATTATACGATCTATCCGCACTCGAGTTGAGGCTGTGTGAATCTATCGCACGAAGCCGTTAGGCTGAGTGCGATAGATACACACAGCGTCAACGAGGGCGGATAGATCGTATAATAAACGAATGAAAACATGCGTTGAAAACATCATTTGTTTTATACAACGAAACTCCTAGATCCTTGTTATTTGATGTAAAAAGAATTAATTCAAGATTGTTTCGTGACAGTATATGGCTGACAAATAAATCTCAACTTTTAATAAGTCTTAATTGAGTGCGCACACATAAGTATAGATATAGCAAGCGTACTTCCCTCTACACCCATTTACGCATAGTGCTGCGCAAGAATAGGCCCATGCACACGCAGTATTAAGCGCTATAAACTCTATGCGCGGTCTGAAAACGAGTTCAATAGTACTGGAAAATATTGCACTCCTTTTCATGAAAACGAGTGCAATAGGCTCAGTAATTGAATCACACGTGACCGCACATGACCAATCATTTGATTAGGATCTGGGAGTGAGTTGTATAAAATCATTTAACACGTTATTATTATCGTAAGTATAGAATGAGAGAATCAAAACAAAAACTATTAAACTCGGACTTGTTTTGATTTGGTTTTACTCCCCTTGATGCCCATCTACACGTGGACAGCATCCTAGTATCCGCGTCCGTGTTTAAATGTACATGTCACGGGTAAAATAGGTGGACCAAATTGTTATTCAGAATAGAACATCATTCCACTTTTCATGTTTATAACAACCTCTTTTGATTTTTGTTCTTAAAGGTAATACAAAGTTTTGGGAATTGTTGACAATTGGGTGGATAGTGATTCTATAGAATGTTGATATATTTGGATGCCCCTGTGGATGTATTTTAAGCACTAGAAATTTAGCCCCTTAAACACTTCTGCTTTCGAGAAAAATTGAATATAACATTTACCGGTGCTCCCGGTAATTTTGATAAATTTCAAATCGCGCCTACGGCCGTACAATGGTAGCTGCGACCATGAAAATCTCAGAATATGTAGATACGAAATATCATTTCCAAACGGGAATAGCTAATCGGTCGATTTTATTGAAGAAATATTGTTTTATAGCTTACTTAATATCTTGACATTGAGAGGGAGCTATACAATATAGAGTGTATTATTTACAATTTCATAATTTTAGACTCGATTTCAACCGCAACAACGATCACCGAATATTGTAGAATCGCTTATGCTTCCAATATGTTCATTTGAACCAAATTCATGACCCCATACCAAAACTTTGTATTACCTACGCACTTGCATGCCTTGGATATCCTACAGGAGTGAACTACAGAGGGAACTTATCTTAGACAATCAACAATCATACTTGTCAAGAATGGACCTCTCAGGATCCCCATCAACACACAGTAGTAGAATATCATTCCCACTTCACTCAAAATGGTCCATAGTCGTTTCTGAACACCTGCCGATTGGAACATGTCCGACAATTATCCGGAAAGTAAAAAAACAAAAACAACTAGACACATAATACTTGTTTGGAACAAGTATAGGTGGGCTGGTCAATTAAAATTTGAGACAAAATAGAGGAAAATAAGCGACATACTGCTTACAAATTCTTAAAAAACAATATCATGTAGATTCATGACGTGAACGTAATTCACCTTCTATAGGGATCAGGCAAATTATGAAGGCCTTTTGACATGAGGCCTTTAATCGAGATTTTCACTATGATGACGTCATCAAAATGAAAAATGGTTATTATAAAGCTTGTAGAGAATTGTCTTAGCTACAACATATCGAAATTTTGAAGAAAATTGATCAATATTTACAGAGATACAATCAATTTTCCATAAATATGCTGACGTCATAATATGCAAATTCGTATTTTGAGTTCCAAGGCCATTGTGATGATGTCACGATACACTTAATGGCCAAATGAGACATGGAATCATATTTCCGACTCATACTCTATCTAAATATGAAAAAAAATTGAGGATCCCGGTGCATTCCAAAGAGCTATAACGGATTTTGTATAGGCATGTTTTTGCCCATATATGCTATGTATTAAAAGAGCTCGCGCGCACTGACATTTATCTTGAATTTACGCTCATCTTGTTAATAATGGTCATAAAGAGATAAACATGGTATCAAATTCCTTGAAAAAATATGAGAAATATCATGAAAGAAAAAAAAATGGCGATTCTATGTTTTGTAATGGTGTTACGCGCGAAAACGCGCGCGCATGCTCGTAAGCGCGATTTTTTATAAAATGCTTAAAATGACCTGAAACGTATGCAAAATAAATTTGAGACGATTTTGAGCATTTAAAAATTTTGCGCGCGCACTGACGCGCGGACGTACGCGTACGCGCGCGTTTTTTTACCTGAAATTGACTGGACTGATATTGACCTTGATCATAATAAATATGAATGAGAAATACCTTTTGGTTAGGAAGATATGATCATGAGTTTATTTTCAGAAAATTTCACAAAATGGCGTCTAGATGACGTCATCAGTCAAGGTCAAGGTTGAAAACCTTGCTGTGCTTTGTCCATATGCCTGTTAATATGTGTGCCAAATTTCAAGACATTTGGTTTAGCCTTTTTTAAGTTATCTTGCCCACAAAAAAGTGGTTCAAAATAAGAAAAATAAAGAAATAAAGAAAGACGATTTTAACAAAAATATAAGGTGGTCTGTATTATATACAGCCCACCTGAATAGAATTTCTCTGAAAAGCTTAACAGGCTACAATTGCTATACATCTTGGGGCACATATCTTTTTCACATGTGCACTCATGACCACCTTTGATCCTACACTATTGTGATGCTTTCCTCCTACACCAATAATACAAACCCTCGGTTCCTTATTTTGATGACAGTTTCCGTAAATGTGGCTTACATTTAACTCTGCCAGTTAAACTGTTTTGGTAGGGTACCTCAAAAGGATGTAAAATCTAACTAATTGCATTGTCATTTAACTTGAAAGTAAAGTATATCGAATTCGCATGTGGTCCAGATACCCAAAAACATATCCCTAAACGAAAGGAGTTTTAAAAAATATGCTCCTATTTAATTCTCCTCTCGCTTCTTCCTACTTGCTCTTATATCTTCTTCGTTGTTGCTGCTTATTCGTTATTGTTGCTTGTTTATTGTGTATTTTACACTATTTAAAAAAAATTGTTTATCATTAATATATTCATTTCGTTGTTAACAAAATTTTACCTCATCGTGATCGTTCATCTTTCCGTCCCTCACAGTTCCCAGTCTTTATTGTAATCTTTGTTCTCAATAGTCCCCACTCTTATTCCTACAGCAACGACCGAACCCACGACAAACCCAACAACACTGACACCTCTACAATCGGAAACCCAGACATCTCAACCCACTGTTGGTAAAGAAATAAATAGTTTCATTGTTGTTGTTGTTTTTGTTGTTGTAGTTGTTCTTTTCCTTGTTCTTGATCTTCTTGGGATTTTTTCGTAAAGGGGCAGAGCTATGAGCAAGTATTTAGTACTTTAGATGACAATCGTGCTCTCATTTTCACGTTTATTTATTTGTCGGTTACACCATGTTGCCTGTAGAAACTCGAAGACGATATGAATTCAATAGCTATTTAACCTCAAAGACTAAATTAATGAAAATACAAAAATGTGTTGTTTACTACCAAGGCAATGGATTAGGTATTTTGTTTTCTTTTAAATAAAGATAGCGATCGAAGAGATAAAAGCAACAAACGATACCAGCAGTTAAAGCATATATTCAAATACAAGTCATGTACGTAGATGAGAATAAAAGAGGGAAGCTGATTATGATCAAATTAAGAATGGACGAGCCAACAGAGGCCAAAAACTTGCTAAATGCTATCCTTGTTTATAGATGAAACATCCATCTGTCCCAATGAACGGGGAATATTAAAAGAAAAGAGATACATTGTGAATATTTTAACCAGTATAGGATAATTGACAAGTAAGGCAATTGGCAGTAGACCTAGACTGTTTATGATACAGATATCACTCGAAGACACCATTTATACAAGAGGTGTCAGAGTCAGAGGTGTGGTGCTTTAGTGGTTTCAACATTTTGGCAGTTGATGTATAGGTTTGAGATTCGAGTCTCAGTCTTGCACGGATATACATGTAGTGTAATTCTGGTTCATATTTTGACACAGGAATTTTTTTAAAGATGGGAGCAGTGGATGCTTACAGGGAATAAGTTGAAGTTTTTTAAAGTTGTTGCTTTTGCTTTTTCATGTAAAATAGTAATTGTGTCACCTTTTTAATTAATAATGTGTACATTTATTTCCAGACACCGATATTTCTTTGCACTGGAAACATTTTTTTGTTCAAAGAAATGTCTTCATAATTTGTAGACATACAATTTAAATACCAATGAGTGATGTCCAGTAACTTTATTGCGTTAAAAGACCTTGCAGCTCCTGCCAATATGTATTATTTTTTAGATACATGACGTTGGTAAGAACAAATGAATCTATTTCATTTAAACCAAGTTTCTTTCTTTAAAAATAAGGTCCTATCCAGGATGCTAGCCCTCTAGGCCTAGAAAGTAGGGCAATCCCAGATTCGAGTTTTACAGCTTCTAGTGAGTACGACGCCAACCACGGTCCGCGTCGAGGACGGTTAAACATAGCTCAAAATGGAGCCCTTTTCGGAGGATGGACTTCCAAAACAAAAGATTTGAACCAGTGGATTCAGGTCAGTCTCTATTCCTGAATTTCTTTCTTGTTTGTTTGAAGTCTCATTCCATAAAGCTTCTCAAGCTCATAAAGGGTATCTCTCCGTCACAACACGAAACCTGTCTTACCTTGTTACTCGCTCAACCAAGAGATCACAAGAACAAATATTCCGTCAAATATTAATTCCTTCTGGAAATACTGACAGACTTGAAATCTGTTCAACTATCTGTATCTAACATTCAATCCCGACGTATTCAGGGCTAATGATCTACCCCATTTTTAATTATACATTTATTAATTAAGTATTTTATGCACACACCCAGTCCGAGCGCTGACCCGTATGACTACAGGTACATATTCACAAATAGACATAAATACTTCCGATCAAGCAAGCTAGAATAAGCTATCCCGCAATTGAAACACGTGACCAATCACGTAACCTTCATTTAATTGAAGAACTTTCTTTAGAAAATGGACACTTTCATTAAATAAACCAAAAATATCTAAATACGCCGAACCCCCCCCCCCCCTCCCCCACAGAAAAAACAAAAAGCCGACAGAATAAAATGAGGCTCTTTCCAAATTATTGCTAACTATAAACTATTGCTAAATATTTTCTTGAGGAGGTAACTCATGAAGGGTTTTATATAGATGTCCTGTTAATACAAAAAATTGGTATATAATATATATATATATATACATGTAAATCAAGAAAAAAAAATCTTCAACGTCATTATCATTCAAATCTCAGGTTGATCTTTTAGATACGTACAGCATCGTAGGAGTGGCAACGCAAGGTCGTAAGGACCAGTTCCAGTGGGTATCCAGCTTCAAGATTGCCTGCAGTATGAATAGTGTTACTTTTGATACAGTGAGAGACCCCGTTAACACCGACAACGACAACGTACGTACCGTTTTACTCATCCTTCGACCCTAATCAGTAATTAATTAGTCGATTACCGGTCACGTGTGATTCGTTTATTGAGCGTTTCTCAATTTCCTTTTTTTCATGATGTTAATTATAACATTGATCTCTCTCTTAGAAATTACAATTTCTTCTATTCTCAAGTGATTGATCTAGCGTGTTTTCCTCAGATCTTTGCCGGCAATAGTGACCGAAACACCGTGGTTTACAATCGCTTTCCCGTGCCAATGGTGTGCCGATATGTTCGCCTGTTACCTTACACCTGGCAGCAACGTATTTCTCTTCGTATGGAGCTCTTTGGGAGACGCCTTGGTGAGTTTCAGGTTTAAACTAAGTCTCATTCATTCAAACAAAGAAAGGGTAACATGTGATGTAGTGTATATATATTAGATGAGCTAGTTTATCAGGGTGACGGTCCCGGGCTCTTGCCTGCGGAAACGCCTAGGAATTGTTGGGGGGGGGGGGGGGTCACGGTTAGCAGAGTAAAGACTATAACTGCTCAGGTTATGAAAGGCTTTAGAATGAATATCACTATTAACTTTTTTCATTAACTTATTTGAAATATTAACTAATGTATGGAGATAAAAATCCCAGAACAGTGAAACTTCGAGAAAAATATGGAAAAAAATGAAGCAAAAAAAAGAAATGAGAGCTACAGTCATCCCATTAGAATTAAGCATAACATTTTAGCCAGAGAAAGACATGCTGCCCTGCAATTTTCTATTTTTTTGTTCAAAGAAATGTCTTCATAATTTGTAGACATACAATTTAAATACCAATGAGTGATGTCCAATAACGTTATTGCGTTAAAAGACCTTGCAGCTCCTGCCAATATGTATTATTTTTTTTAGATACATGACGTTTGTAAGAACAAATGAATCTATTTCATTTAAACCAAGTTTCTTTCTTTGAAAATAAGGCCCTTTCCAGGATGCTAGCCCTCTAGGATTAGAAAGTGGGGCAATCCCAGATTCGAGCTTGTCAGCTTCTAGTGAGTACGACGCCAACCACGGTCCTTCTCGAGGACGGTTAAACATAGCTCAAGTCGGAGCCCTGTTCGGAGGATGGACTGCCAAAACAAAAGATTTGAACCAGTGGATTCAGGTCAGACTATATTCCTGATTTTTTTCTTGTTTGTTTGAAGTCTCACTCCATAAACCCTCTCAAGCTCATTAAGGGGATCTCTCCGTCACAAGACGAGACCTGTCTCACTCTGTTACTCGCTCAACCAGGAGATCACACGAACAAGGGGCGTGTTCACACCGCAGTGAGATAGCGCGGTCTATCGTAGCACCCCCTTTTTTGAGAGGTCCTGTTGCCATGACGCGTGACGTCATGAGGTCAGAGCGGTCAGAGATTTCGCGCGCTATTACGAACTAGGAGTGTTGACCGCTCTGACCTCATGACGTCACGCGTCATGGCAACAGGACCTCTCAAAAAAGGGGGTGCTACGATAGACCGCGCTATCTCACTGCAGTGTGTACACGCCCAAAGATTCCGTCGAATATTATTTCCTTCCGAAAACACTGACAGATTGGAAATCTTTTAAACTATCTATATCTAACATTCAAACCCGACGTATTCAGGGCTCATGATCTACACACAGAGAAAAAAAAGGTTTAAATTTACTCCCTATAGGGAGTAAATTTACACCCCACAAGATTTGATCATATAGGGTATAAAATTCAACCCCACGGGTGTAAATTTGAACCCATTTTTCATGAAAATGGAATCAAAAGGTCTTAATTAAATACCATTTTGCGCAAATTTCACTCCTTAAAGGGAGTAAAATCATAACCTTGGGGTGCAAATTTACACCCGTAGGGTTGAATTTTATACCCTATATGATCGATTCCACACCCTGTGGGGAGTAAATGTACACCCTTCTTATGCACAGCATCAACCAATTGATCATTCCTCGAGCATTAAATCAGACATGCTTCGTAATCACCTGACAGTCACTGATTCTCACCATTTTTTCTATGTTTCACTGCTCTAAAGAAATAAGACCAGAATCTCGGATTATATGTCGAAAAGCTTTAATGCTTACCTAAACAGTTAGTGTGAACTCAACACAAATGCAGACTGCAAGAACCAACTATAAAGTTAGCCTCGGTTTGGCTCGCCTGGATGGATGTATCGAATCACTTGTTGTGGAACTACCTAATATATTCCCTTTACTCACACGTTTATGAAGGCAATTATGTGCTTGTTTTTTTTTTCTCTTTTTACCTCTTCAGAGGGACTTTATTGTTCCATTTCAAAATACATATATATTATTTACAAAACAAGTAAAATGAAACATACGAATTAAATACAAGATCAACATAATTTCTTAAAATGATCATTTTAACATTTCTAATACTTTCTTAACTTCTTCGTTATCGAAGTATCTTATATTTTCTTTGTATTTCAAATAACATTTTAAAGATGAAATAAAATTATTTATTAACCTCTTTGGATTGGTTGGTACTTCCCCAAAGTTCTGCTTTACGTAGTCTTTGTATATAACCAGTTGAGCATAATTGATCAAAAAATTAAGTAAAGTAAATTTTCTTTTATCTATTTTATATCCAATCAATAACATTTTCATATCAATTTCAATTTCTATTTTAAAAATGAAATATATAATTCTTGAGATAATTTTCCAGAAAACTCTTAATTTCTTGCAACGAAATATAAAATGTTCAATAGTTTCTTTTTCTCGACAAATTTCACATTCGTTGGATTGTACGATTTTCCATATAAAAAGATTGTCTTTAGATGGTAATATTCTATGAATTAATTTGAAATTATATTGTTTAATATAATTGTCTCTTATCTTATTAAATTTGAACTGAAATACATCTTTCCAAACAAATGTTTCTGGTAGGCCTAAAATATTTTGCCAGAAAAGGAAACCAATTTTTTCTTTTTTCCTTTCTAGCATTAAATTATAGTAACTTTTCGCTGTAGTGAATTCAATGTTTATAACATCTAAAGTTGTCTCAATGTACATTGTTTGATTGAGACTTGAAGCTTTGTTTAAACGTAAATTTTGTGACCAATATTTTGGGAATGCTTTTTTTAATTTTGACATTTTTAATAAAAACAACAGATTTTTTACATCAAAATGGTTATTGAATAGAGAGTTATCTATCCATGTACCTTGATTTATAACATGTTTGATTTGACAAATTCCTTTTTTTTTCCACGATGGGAAATACAGAGGTTTATTATCAATTACAATGTTACTATTATTCCAAAGTATTTCATTGGGAATATCTTTTACTTCAAATTTATTTACATATCGAATTTCTGACCATGTGCAAAGCAAATCCATATAAAACATTGGTAAATTTCTTTTTTTACATATCATTTTCATGTGTTTAATATGACAATTATACTGTAAACATAACGGCATCCCGCCAACTCTTTCAGTCCAAAATGAAAATAATGTCTTCCACATTGCATCATCTGCATTAAAAAACTTATATATCCATGATAATCTAAGTGAATTAGCTTTCAAAATCAAATCAACCATACCAAGCCCCCCTTCTCTTTCTGACTTTATACAAACAAACCGTTTTACTTTTTCACGTTTAGAATTCCATATAAAAGTATATATAGTCCTATGTAAAGCCTTGCATATATGAATAGGCATTGAGACAGCTGTGCCTAAATAGACGAGCTGAGGAATTATCAAACATTTTATAATTATTATTTTTCCATAACAGGTCAGTCGTCTCATTTTCCACGTCTTAAGAATATTATTAATTTTTTCAACTTTCCCCTCCCAATTCATACTGCTTACATATTTATAATTTTTACCAACGTAAACACCCAAATGTTTAATTGGTTCTTCTGTAAATTCAATATCATATTTTGTCGTATCTAATTCTTTAATTTTCATTACTTTAGTTTTATTCCAATTAATCTTTGGACCTGCAAAGTATTCAAAATCGTCTAACTCCTTCATAACATTATCTACCGATTCCATTGAATTAACAAATAATGTGGTATCATCTGCAAATTGTGTTATCTTTACTTCACTAACCCTCTTAACTTCTATATCTTTGGTTGTAATATTTATCCATCTTATTGTATCGTTTTCTCGAGTTTTATTTGCTAATATTTCTGCCACTAATATAAATAACGAAGCTGAAATTGGGCAGTCTTGACGAACGCCCTTTTGAATATAAAATGTTTCAGATAGCCACCCATGCTGTGACACTCTACCATGGGCATTTGTGTATAAAGCTTTAATCTATCCTATAAAGGAAACTTTGAAATGCATGCGTTTCAATGTTTCAATAAGAAATGAGTGATTTACATTATCAAACGCCTTTTTGAAATCTAAAAATAAAATGATACCGTCAATATTTGCTAATTTACAATAATCAATAACATCTTGTACAAGTCTTATGTTTTCACTTGCCATTCGACCCTTTACAAAACCTCTCTGATCGGCCGATATTATACTTGGCATATTTGGTTGTAGCCGTATTGACAAAACACGTGCTGCAATTTTATAATCTATATTAAGGAGAGAAATCGGTCGCCAATTTTCAAGAGCACCTTTGTTGCCCTTTTTATACAAAAGAGTAAGAATAGATTGACCTTGTGTGAACGAGAGCCCTTGCCTCTCATACCCTTCGTTTAAACTATTTATCACCATGTCCTTTATCTGTTCCCAAAAACATTTATAGAATTCAACACCTAGACCGTCACTCCCAGGTGACTTATTTAAATTCATAGTAGACAATGCTTTCCAACATTCCGTCTCTTTTAACAGACCTTCACAGCTCTCGGCTTCCTCTTCTGTCAAACACTTCATGTTTACATTTCTAAAATAATCATCATAATTTGCTCCACTTTCTTCTGTCTTACTATACATCATCTTATAAAATTGTTGAATCTCTTTTAAAATATCTTCAATGTTCACAATTCTGTTACCATCTTTCTCTATATAATGTAACTCTTTCTTTTTTCGTCTTTGTTTCTCAAGCTGTAAAAAAATACTTCGTACATTTTCACCCTGTTCTAGCCATTTTTCTCTTGATCTGACATAAGCTCCTTTATATTTCATAGTATACCATTTGTCTAGCTCTCGTTTTAGGTTATCTAGTTTTTCTTTATCAGTATCATTTAAATGTTTATCTTCTACTGAACACAATTGTCTTAATTCCTTTTCCATTTTCACATAATGCCGTTTCATTTTTGTTTGTTTTAATCTTGCGTAACGTATACTATATTCTTTTAATTTAAACTTACAAACTTCCCACTGTAGTTGTTTACTCATAATAATAATAATAATAATAATAATAGCCTAATAGTCCACTCCAAATTTTATTAAACCGAAACGGAAATTCTTTAACATTTTAACATTTTGTACATACATATTATCTTCCAGCAAAAAATTATTTAACTTCCAATAACCTTTTCCCTTTTCTCTTGGGATACTTTGATTTTCAAAGATATTGCCTTGTGGTCACATTTTAAACATGGTCTAATATCTGTCGAAAAAACTGAACATTTAAAATCTTTTGTTATTAACCAATAGTCCAGACGAGAGTATAGTTTTAATGATGTACTAGTTAGTAAACCGACACTTCTGCTAATTTCATTACATTTTCAAATAATTTTTATAAACTTCGGTACAACCCCTTATTCTTGATCAGATAACTTTCAGACAAATAATAGGCCCAAATGAAACATGATAATTCCCCCAACATGACTAAAATATGTAAATTATGCTAATTTTCCTTCATTTGGCAGTACCTATATCGACACAATGCGCCATTGCTGTAGTGCATGCGCATATGCACTCACAACAGAAAAATGCTTTGACCAATAAGAGCTCGTCTGACTAAAATAGGGTGTAAAATGCACCCCTCAAATGACTAGTATCAAGTATCAAGTATCAAGTTTATTTGTCTTCCAGAAAACACATGTGACAAAATATAATAGAGTATAATCATAACAGTACAATGTAGAACAAAGGAAGACGAGGAGACCTTGGTTGAAGCACAGCTTGTTAAGTTAAGGCCCCCTCATATGATGTGACAAAGATAACTTATTTATGAATACAACAACAAATATGGAATATATAAAACTATTTACAAAATACTCTCAGAGAACAACTACCCAACGTTGCATCTAATATGATCTAATATGGACAAACCCAAGCCGACACCAAGTCGAGACATCAATGAGTTATTGCTCTCTGAGTGCAGAGGTCAAGTAGGAATATATGGTATATGTAGTATGTACAGATGAGAAAGAAGAAGAAAAAAGAAAAGGGATAAAGGGGGTTATATGTCAAAGTCAAGAATTAACGAAAAAAAGATCAAGAGTAGAGTTAAATATGCTACAGTACACTAACAATAAAGCTTGATAACACATTCATGTGTCATCGACATACTTGTCAAGAAAATATGACTTAAGTCTACGTTTAAAAACTGAGATACTTGAAGCATTTGTTATGGTAGTATCAAGTGAATTCCAGTTTCTCGTCTATGTATATTCCAAGAAATTTCGTTGAAGTTACTCTCTCAATTGGGTTATTATTGAATGCCACTTCGCCTGGCAAAATATTAACTGAATTACTGAACAGTATATAATTAGTTTTCTGAAGATTCAAGGATAACTTATTAGCATTAATCCACTTCATTACTTTTCGAAACTCTTCATTAACAGTTTTCAACAATGTTTGTGGACATCTATGAGAAAAAAATACACTTGAGTCATCAGCAAAAAATATGAATGATAATACACTTGATGAGCGTTGAAAATCATTAATATACAAGATGAATAAAAGTGGTCCCAAAATGGATCCCTGGGGAACACCACATGTTACTTTTTTGGGACTAGAGTCAATTCCATTTAAGGACACATATTGCTTTCTATCAGTTAGATAACTTCTAAACCAATTCAAGGCGACTCCCCTGACACCATAATGACATAATTTACTTAAGAGAATTTCATGGTCTACAGTATCAAAGGCCTTGGAAAAGTCTAAAAATGTACCAATGGTGTGTAAGCGACTTAAAGGCAGAAGCAAGTTTATCTATAAGGTGTAAGATTGCATGTGTTGTTGTATGCTTCTCCCGAAAACCAAACTGATAATTACTGAAGACACATGTTTTGTTTAAAACTTTTATAGTTCTTACATAAATAATTTTTTCCAGAATTTTTGAAAAACAGGTTAACAAAGAAATCGGACGATAATTTGTTAGTAATTAAGAGTCACCTTTTTTAAAAATTGGTACAACTTTTGCGATCTTCATGTTTATCGGTACAACTCCGCTTGACATAGACAAATTAAAAATATGAACTAGTGGTTGAAGGATACCGACAATAACTTGCTTAATAAGTTCGTTCCCAATATGATCATACCCAGGACTTTTCTTGTTCTTGAGGGCTCTAACAATACCAAGCAATTCTTCTTCATTTGTGGGCACCAGAAATAAACTTTGCATGTTAGGTTCTACTAAGTAATCATGTAAATCAGTTTGACTGTTAGGAATATTCTTTTTCAGATTCGGACCAATATTACAAAAATATTCATTCAACTTTTCCACTATAATATTTTTATCTTCAACCATTTGGTCATCTATATTCATTTGTATTATACTTGTTACTTTAGATGCTTTTTGAATTTTCTTATCACCTTCCACGTGCCCTTGATATTATTGTAAGTTGCTTTAAACTGTGCTAAATAGTATTGTTTTTTGGCTGCACGCAGCACAGAAGTCAGAGTATTTCTGTAAACGGAATATTTCCTTTTTAGAGCTACCGTCCCTGCTTTTTTATACTTATAAAACAGCTCATTTTTCTTATTTATTGATTTCAGCATAGCATTGGTGACCCACGGCATACGTGGAGTTCTTTTACGGTTGTTTTTACTCTTTACTACTGGAATATTAGCATCATACAACGATAAAAACCTATTCATGAAAATATCGAAGGCACTCTCATCACACTGATTCAAAAGAACATCACTCCAGTTTTTCGCCAATAATGCCTCTCTAAACTGATTAATATTTTCTGGGGTGTTTCTTCTACATAAATGTTCTTATGGGTGACTACAAGTTTTTTTCCCAAAGGAATTACAGTATACACAGGAAAATGGTCAGACAAGTCCGACACAACAATAGTGGATAAGGGAAAAGGTTGTAAGTTACTAAAGATATTGTCAATTAGAGTAGCAGAGGATTCAGTTACTCTTGTTGGTTTTGTTATCAAGGGCAACAAAGAAAACGACAACATCAAATTCAGGAAATCATCAACATGAGCATCAACATTGTGCTGTAAAAGGTTTATATTATAATCTCCAACCAAAAATAAGGATTTATCGTTAAGTGACTGGCTTTCCAAAACTCTCTGCATTTCGTCCAAAAAAATGTTCAAAATACCATGGGGAGGTCTGTACACGACTTCAATTACGATATTATTTTTACCAGAAATAAAGACTTCAACAAATAAAGCTTCTAGATTTTCAGTCATAACATTAAGCTCGTGACATACTCGATAATTAAGCCCAGACGGAACATAAAGGGCAACACCACCACCACGTCTGTCTACTCTACTATTGCTTAACAAGTTATAACCTGGAATAACAAACAAATTTGCATCATTTTCATTGGTGAAGCAAGTTTCAGTGACACCAATGGCAGTTAAGCCTGAGCTGATTTTGTTCACAAATGATGTCACATGTTCAAAATTTCTACTCATGCTGCGGATATTAAAATGAAGAAGGGAAAGCTCTTTATCTGTGGCATTTTTAACTGACTCAAAGAACTGTTGTTCTGTAGAATAATTACATCTTAAAGAAATATTTTCAATGCTGTCACTGATATCACTCAAGCTAGCTTCAAGAAAATTGCAAATATTATGGTCATCTATTTGAGCCATGATCGGTCAAGATAGGTGACAGGATAAACACGAGTACTGATAACATAGACATAAGGAAACGGCTAGGTAACTTAAATACAACTAGAAAGATAAACACTTGAGACATATAGAATATGAGACAGCAAGTTGGAGAGGAAAAAGGAAGGTATAAACAGGAAAAGGAAGACAAAAAAGAACAGAATGGAAAACATATATATAATTGCGCACAGGATACATTGCGCAGATAAGTAAAAAGACAATTCATATGAAGAAAAAAACAAAACAACAACAGTACCAATAGTGTAGTAAATAAAAAGAGATGTTTTAAATATCATGTGGCAAGAGCTATCAAGTTATTTATAGACAAAGGTTGAATTGAGAGCCTGGCCAAGTCCGCTTCAGAAAAGATGGTTTTCTTCATTTCTTTGCCATCGGTTGCTGGCAACAAGGCGATGACTCGACCATCCCGTGTCCAAGCAGCTTTCACCCGTTGATGGTCACGGGTCATCTTGAGGAGCTTGGCGTTATCGCGCGTGAGGTCCTCCTGGATGGATTTTCTCGTACCCGCGAGCTTGCGTCGACTCCCGAGGACCTCGTTCCTCTTCTTGAACGACAGGAACTTGACAATTATGGTGCTTGGACCCTTTGGACCAGGCTTAACAGCGGAATTCACCCGTTGAATATGGTCTATGTCCCCCTTCTGGAGGTGAACGCCAAGGGAGGTGTTCACCAGATCAACTATTACATCCTCTGAAGGCACCCCTTCAACCTCGGGGATACCAAAAAATCTAAGAGAGTTTCTCCTACTGTATTGCTCTTGGGAGTTTACATCCCTTCTCAGCAGACTGAATTGTTGACCTGTGCCATCATGGCTTTCCTTCAGCAGCTTAATTTCCTTTCTATTTCTTTCTTCAGAAAGCTCAAGGTCAAGGATCCTTGCCTCCTGCCTCCCTATTGACTCCTCGAGCTTTCTCTCCCTCTCGGTGGAAGCATCCTGAAGATGTAGAATCATGCCCGCTTGCTCATCAATCTGTTTTTGAAATTTAGCTAGACTTGAGTCAACATGTGCTGAGACTAGCTGCATAAATTTCTCATCATGAAGTATATCGGTCATGACTGCCTGAATGAGAGAGGCAGTTTCCTTCTTCTCCCTAGCCGATCTTGTTTTGTCAGCCATAGTTGTAACAGGTTGATGGTAGAAGTAGAAGTAGAGGTGAAGTAGAGGTTGAAGTATAAATACAATAGCTGCATACACAAAGCCCAGAGTAGAGTCACAGATCCACTACTTTGCACACATTACACACGAGTTACAACAAAATATTGAGTTAGTGGGGCTGAAGATAAGATTCTTACCACATGGCTCAATACAAAAGTTGAAACAGTCCGTTAATTCCTCAGTTTCCTCGTTTTTTAACACATTCCTCTCATGGTACCACTATTAACTAGTGGCAAATTACATATCGCTGTGATTATTTGAAGCTAAAAAGATGAATAACAGAGTAAAATGTATCCGAGCCCTTTGGCACGTAAGTATTACCAACCGACTAGACTTTTGGACACCCTTGCGTATTTCCGTGTTTTACTCAGTAGAGGTCAGTGGTTTTACTCCCTAAAATGTGTAATAGGGGGCGCCCTTTTTTCCAATTTCGTTTTACTCCCCAAGAACACCTTTTATTTCTCTGTGTGTACAGCATTTTCAATTATACATGTATAAATTTAGTACTTTTTGCACACACCAAGTCCGAGCGCTGACCCGTATGACTACAGGTACATATTCACGAATCGACTTAAATACTTCCGATCAGCATGCTAGAATAAGCTATCCCGCAATTGAACCTCGTAACCAATCACGTAACTTTCATTTTATTGAAGAACTTTTTTTAGAAAATGGACACAGTTTTAATAAAATAAACCAAAAATATCCAAATAATTCCTCCCCCCTCCCTCACAGAAAAACAGGAAGAAAAAAGGAATAAAAACAAGATTAAAATGCCGACAATCCAAAAACTAATTTTTAGAGCAGCCAAAAGAATAAAATGAGGCTCTTTCCAAATTATTGCTAACTATAAGCTATTGCTAAATATTTTCTTGAGAAGTTGACGAGGTAACTCATGTAAGGTTATATATAGATGTCCTATTAATAAAAAAAAATGGTATATATATATATATATATACATGTAAATTAAACAAATTTAAAAACATTATCTTCAACGTAATTATCATTCAAATCTCAGGTTGAACTTTTAGATACGTACATCATCGTAGGAGTGGCAACGCAAGGTCGTAAGGACCAGTTCCAGTGGGTATCCAGCTTCAAGATTGCCTGCAGTATGAATAGTGTTACATTTGATACAGTGAAAGACCCGAATAACACCGACAACGACAACGTACGTACCGATTTACTCACCCTTCGACCCTAATCAGTAATCAATTGGTCGATTACCGGTCACATGTGATTCGTTTATTGAGCGTTTCTCAATTTCCTTTATTTGTTCATGATGTTTATCATAGCACTGATCTCTCTCTCTTTGAAATTACACTTTATTCTATTCTCAAGTGATCGATCTTGCGTGTTTTCCTCAGATCTTTGCCGGCAATAGTGACCGAAGCACCTTGGTTTACAATCGATTTCCCGTGCCAATAGTGTGCCGATATGTTCGCCTTTTACCTTACACCTGGCAGCAACGTATTTCCCTTCGTATGGAGCTCTTTGGGAGACGCCTTGGTGAGTTTCAGGTTTAAACTGAGTCGCCTTCATTCGATCAAATACAGCTCAAATAAGCTCTACAGTCATTTCAGTAAATTAAAGCACAACATTTAAGCCAGAGAAAGACATACTGCCTTAAAATTCTCTTTGATTCTTTTCGAAATTCTTCGAAATTTGCTGACATACAAATAAAATGCCAATAAAATATTTCAGAACAGTGACATTTCGAGACAGAAATGAAGTAAAAGAAAAATCATTATTTAAAGGCAACTTTTCATCAGCTCTACAGTCATGTCGGTAGATTTAAGCACAATATTTTAGCCAGGGAAAGACATACTGCCTGCAATTTCTCTTTGGCTTTTTACGAAATGTATTCAAAAGTTGCTGACATACAAATAAAATACTAATGAGTAAGGTCCCTGGTTCATACAAATACAGTACTCATAACCAAACTACTTAAATCTCACAGTATTAAATCTAAATGAACAGAATATTGAAATCCACTTTTGGGGGTGTCATTTTACGGATCTGTCACTAATTATGCGGAATTACATAAGAGATACTTCTAATAAACCTTGACCCGAGTAACAAGTATATCAGTGAGCATCAACAGGTGTACAAGATGATAAACTCGATATTACTCGGGGCACTATTAAGGGAAGGCTGTTATCAATACCACAGCTGCCTTGATCAGATTTAACCGGGTTAAAAAAAAACACAGTTTAATAAAAGTTTTATATCCCAACTCCAACATAATTATCACAGTTCCAGAATAGGCCCCTTAGGTATGTTTCGTTGAGTGTGTTATCTTATACTGAAAATTTATGAAATGAAGTATTTTAGTTAAAATAAGAGAATAACAAAACAAAATCAACTAGCTAAGACTTGTATTTATCCCAACGCGGGACTGGACGACAACTATTGCAGAAACCCTGATAATGCAGACACCGCTCGGTGTTATACCCAGGCACGTAGCCACGGGGAAGGGGGGGGGGGGGGGGGCACGTGCCCCCATAAAATTTCCAAGATCGGTTGAACTTTTTTAGACCCCTTTTTTGACCTCGATCGATTACATGTATGTTCCCTCCCCCCCCCCCAAAACATGGAACTCTGGCTACGTGCCTGGTTATACCACCAATCCCGGGATAAGATGGGAGTGTTGTGCTGTAGGTTTCCTTGACCCCAGATGCAAAGGTAACGATGCATTTTGGTGTTTAGAAAATGGGCTTGATAATGAGTCGGGTCGTACTTTTGTGAATGTTGAAGCCCTAATTCCCCATGCAGCACTTGTGAATGCACTCCTCATATCACCAAAGCGTTATGTCAAGTTTACCCGAACACTTTCTAAAAGACTTACAGCAATTATACACGAACTTGCGTCTTGACCCCTTACTTTTAAATACGAGATGAATAATCCACATAAGAGTTCGTAAAATAGCTAGCTACCGAAACATCGACATTGCATTGGATATTTTTCAGAAATGTGTACAAGATTAGCATTATCATTTGAATTACCCGACCTTTCATGCATATATGGGGGGAATGTTTTCACAAATGTTCGTGTAACCAGACTACCCGATCCGATGCGAAGGCACCGTGGAACGAATTAAGCCTTAAGAATGTAATGGGATCGCTGATCTAAATTAATATATAGATCCATGCATTCATAACTATGCGAAGTAGTGTTCGCATTGACCCAATACAAGAAATGGTGCTTTGGTTCATAAAAATACAGTACTCATAACCAAATAACTTAAATATCACAGTATTATAATATCATTCCTACACTCCACTCAAAATGGTCCAAATAGTCGTTTCTTAACACCTGCCGATTGGAACATGTCCGAAAATTTTCCCGAAAGTAAACAAAAAAAGAGTTCTCTGAAAAGCTTAACAGGCTACAATTGCTGTTCATCTTGGGTCACATATCTTTTTCACACGTGCACTCATGGCCACCACCCTTCGATCCGACACTATTGTGATGCTTTTCTCCTACAACAATAATACCAATCCTGGGTTCCTTATTTTGATGACAATTCCAGTAATGTGGCTTTTTACATTAACCCTGCCAGTTAAACTGTTTTGGTAGTGTACCTTAACAGGAAAATAAGAGCTAACTAATTGCATTGTCATTGGACTTGCAAGTAAAGTATATCAAATTTCGCTTCGTGATCCAGTTACCCAAAAACATATCGCTAAAAAAACCTGCACAATATGCTCCGAGGTAGTTCTCCTCTTTCATCTTCCTACTTGCTTTTATATCTTGAGCAAGTTATGGAAGGGGAATAAAAAAAGGAGATACATTGTGACTATTTTTACCCGTAGGATAATTGACAAGTAAGGCATTTGGCAGTAAACATAGACTGTTTATGATACAGATATCACTCGAAGGCACCATTTTGTACAAGAGGTGTCAGAGTCAGAGGTGTGGTGCTTTAGTGGTTTCAACACTTGTCATGTATAGGTCTGAGATTCGAGTCTCGGTCGTGCACGGATATACATTTCCGGTTCGCATTTTGACGAAGTATTTTTTTTTAAATTAGGAGCATTAGATACGAACAGTGAATAAGTTAAAGAAGTTTAAACTTGTTTAGTGTTCACATTGCGCCCATAAAGGAAATTGCGCTTTGGTAAATGTAGGACAGTACTTTAAATATTGTAAAATAGGTATATCTCACAGTATTAGAATATCATTCCTACTCCACTGAAAATGGTCCATATAGTCGTTGCTTAACACCTGTCGATTGGAACATGTCCGGAAATTAAAAAAATCCCAACCAAATAGAAGTTCTTCCTAATTGCTCTCATATATTCTTAGTTGTTTATGTTATTGTTGCTGTTGTTGTTGTTTTGTTTATCGTGTATTTTACACTATTTTCTTTATTGTTCATCATTAATACATACATCATTAATACATCTCAGTCATTTTTGTAATCTTTGTTCTCAATAGTCCCCATTCTTATTCCTACAGCAACGACCAAACCCACGACAAACCCAACAACACTGACATCTGTACAGTCGGAAACTGTGACATCTCAAACCACTGTTGGTAAAAAAAATAATGGTTTGATTGTTGTTGTTGTTGTTGTTTTTGTTGTTGTAGTTGTTCTTTTTCTTGTTCTTGATCTTCTTGGGATTTTTTCGTAGAGGGGAAGATCTATGAGTAAGTTTTTAGTACTTTAGATGGTAATCGTGCTCTCATTTTCACGTTTATTTATTTGTCGGTTACACCATGTTGCCTGTAGAAACTCGAAGACGTTATAAATTTAATAGGAAGAAATACAATTAAAATACCAATGGGTGATGTCCAGTAACTTCATATTGCGTTAAAAGACCATGCAGCTCCTGTCAATATGTATTATTTTTTAGGTACATGACCTTTGTAAGAACAAATGAATCTATTTCATTTAAACCAAGATTCTTTCTTTGAAAATAAGGTCCTATACAGGATGCTAGCCCTCTAGGATTAGAAAGTGGGGCAATCCCAGATTCGAGCTTGACAGCTTCTAGCGAGTACGACGCCAACCACGGTCCCTCTCGAGGACGGTTAAACATAGCTCAAGTCGGAGCCCTGTTCGGAGGATGGTCTGCCAAAACAAACGATTTGAACCAATGGATTCAGGTCAGTCTTTATTCCTGAATTTCTTTCTTGTTTGTTGGAAGTCTCACTCCATAAAGCTTCTCAAGCTCATAAAGGGTATCTTCGTCACAACACGAAACCTGTCTCATCTTGTTACTTGCTCACCCAAGAGATCACAAGAACAATATTCCTTCAAATATTAATTCCTTCTGAAAACACTGACAGATTGGAAATCTGTTCAACTATCTATATCTAACATTTAATCCCGACGTATTCAGGGCTCATGACCAACATCATTTTCAATTATACATGTATTAATTAAGTATTTGATGCACACACCCAGACCGAGCGCTGAGCCATATTACTATATAGATACATATTCACAAATAGACATGAATACTTCCGATCAAGCATGCAAGAATAAGCTACCCGCAATTGAATCACGTGACCAATCAACATCTGCATTCTATCGAAGAACTTTCTTCAGGAAATGGACACAGTTCACAACAAAAACGAAAATACCACCCGCTACAAAAAAATTAAATAAAATAAAAAGGAAGAACAACAAGGTTCGAATGCCGAAAATCCAAAAACTAATTTTCAGATCAAGAAGTGCCTCAAAAAATTAAAAATCTTTGAGTGACCGGTTTTACCATACTCGTTTTCCGCAATAGACTGTAGTGTAATGAAAACCGTTTGACAAACGGTTTTCAAAATTTGTAATTCCAATCATGAATATCTTGATAATCAGACAGGCGATCGGCTTGTAATAGTCATGGAGTTCCTGACTGACCTTAAGGTTTATAATTATCATGACAGCATGAGCTAAATTCAGAATTTTGTTTCAGAATCTGAGACAAAGTTAGCGGATCCCTTTACGTAATGCAATCTAGAAATATAAATTATTATGATCAGATAAACATGATTATTCATGGTTTAGGTTGCTGATAAGATCTTTAAACATTCACACCCTGGCTTGAATGCTTTATCGCGTACAGCAATACTATAGTTATGCAATATACAAACTTTGTTTCGAAGCATACATTAAAGGTAATACAAAGTTTTGGGAAATTTTGAAAATTGGGTGGATAGTGAATCTTTACAATTTTGATATATTTGGATGCCACTGTGGATGTATTATAAGCACTAAAAAATTAACCCCTAAAACACTTCTGTTTTCGAGAAAAATTGAATATAAAAATTTACCGGTGCTCCCGGTAAATTTTGATAAATTTCAAATAGCGCCTACGGCCGTACAATGGTAGCTGCGACCATGAAAATCTCAGAATATGTAGTTGTGATATATAATTTCATAACGGGAATAGCTAATCGGTCGATTTTAGTCAAGAAACATTGTTTCATAGCTAAATTGATATCTTGACCTTGAGAGGGAGCTATACAACATAAAGAGTTCATTATTTATAATTTCATAACTTTAGACTCGATTTCAACCGGGACAACGATCAATGAATATTGTAGGAACGCATATGCTTCCAATATGTTAATTTGAACCAAATTTATGACCCCATACCAAAACTTTGTAATACCTTTAGGGCTGCGAATTGCAATATTTAATTTCCCGCTAATCATCGTGTATTGCCTTCAATTGTCGCTGACGAATCCGCCAGCGACCGCAAATTATCAGTCGCGTCCGTCTGCTCATTTTCAGCATGTTTAAAAATTGTGTGGAGCCAAAAAAATTAGTTGTGATTCCGTCGTTTGTCGCTACTATGTGAGCCGGCCTTCAGTATTAACTATTGCTAATTTTCTTTCATGAGGAATTGCCGAGGGAACTCACGTAGGGTTATATACAGATCTCCTGTTAATACAACAAGTTTGTATACAGACTTTAATATTTCCATTTTCGATATCATTACCATTCAAATCTCAGGTTGATCTTTTAGCTACGTACAGCATCGTAGGAGTGGCAACGCAAGGTCGTCAGGATTATTCCCAGTGGGTAACCAGCTTCAAGATTGCCTGCAGTATGAACAGTGTTACCTTTGATACAGTGAAAGACCCCACTAACACCGACAACGACAATGTAGGTACCGATTTACTCATCCTTCGACCCTAATCGGTTAATTGGTCGATTACCAGTCACATGTGATTCGTTTATTGAGCGTTTCTTAATTCTTCTTTTTTTCATGATTTTAATCATAGCATTTATCTCTCTCTTTGAAATTACACGTTATTCTATTCTCAAGTGATTGATTTTGCGTATTTTCCTCAGATCTTTCCCGGTAATAGTGACCGATACACCGTGGTTTACAATCTGTTTCCCTTGCCAATGTCATGCCGATATGTTCGCCTTTTACCTTACACCTGGCATCAACGTATTTCTCTTCGTATGGAGCTCTTTGGAGAACTCCTTGGTGAGTTTCAGTCGCCTTCAAACTAATTTGGATTACATAATGTTGTATATATATATCATCATATTATGCCCAATGCTGTGTCATTATGTGATAATGCAGTCTAATGAGTGTTGTCTATAATGAAATTGGTATCGAGGTTGTTAAAGGTATAGACCATTTATGGTCATGCGATTGCATTGTGAAAGAAACGTTGTGGAATCGATCAGAAAGGGTTGATCATCTACCATATAGGTATTGGTGTGTACTGCAAAGTTCTGGAATCACCAAAGTGATAAGAAATTTGGCCCAGTCTTGGTAAAGTCACAAGCACTGTACACATGGGTGTCGATCCGGGGGGGGGGGGTGGGGGGGGGATATATCCCCCCCTAATATTTCAGGTGGGGGGGGTGGCCTGTACAATCTCCCCCCCCCAAAAAAAAAAAAAAAAAATTCACCATCACAAAAAAAAAGGAAGAGAACATTAATGATGAGAGCCCGATGAGAGTAGTTAATGGTTATTACTCGCAAGATGACCATCAATATACACATTTTGCTATCTCATTTTCATAATACATACGTATATAAATAGAAAACGAAGTAAATGAAACAACCGTATATGAGACAAGAATAAATTGAATTCTCGCTCATACGGTTTCATCAGGAATTGATGGATATATTCAATTAAATCAATCAACAGCATCATAGAAATGCAGTGCCCCAAATGCAAAGCTGCAGCGTTAAAAAGCAACTAGCTAAATGTTAAGCGCGAAGCGCAAAAGTGCAAAAAAGAAGTAGAGAGTGGGAGAGAGATATAATGAGAAACAGAGAGGATACAGGCGCGTATCCGGGAAAGAAAAAGGATTAAGAGCCGAGAACGGTACAACGAATCGTCTTCTTTCTTTAATAATTTAATGAAACGTCAAAAGGATTTAGACAAGGATTAAGAGTCGAGAACGGTACAACGAATCGTCTTCTTTCTCTAATAATGTAATGAAACGTCAAAGCTTCCGCGCTACGCGCAGAGGAAGGGGAACTTGATTCAAACAAGGATTAAAAGTCGAGAATGGTACAACGAATCTTCTTCTTTCTTTAATAATTTTAATGAAACGTCAGAGCTTCCGCGCTTTGCGCGGAGGGGGGGGGGGGACTGAATTCAGACAAGGATTATGAGTCGAGAATGGTACAACGAATCGTCTTCTTTCTTTAATAATTTAATGAAACGTCAGAGCTACGCGCGGAGGAAGGGGAACTTGATTCAAACAAGGATTAAGAGGCGAGAATGGTACAACGAATCGTCTTCTTTCTTTAATAATTTAATGAAACGTCGGAGCTTTCGCGCTACGCGCGGAGGAAGGGGAACTTGATTCAAACAAGGATTAAGAGTCGAGAACGGTACAATGAATCGTCTTCTTTCTCTAATAATGTAATGAAACATCATAGCTTCGCGCGGGAGGGGGGGGGGAAATCCTCCTCCCTGCACCCACCCCCTAGGGAGCGCTTCGCGTGCTCACTACCACCCCCTAAAATAAAATCCTGGCTACGCGCTTGAGAGTATAATAACCCAGGTAGCAAGCCCATGTAGGACCCACATGGGTCCCATATTTTCTGAAATGTTATCTTTATTGAGGGTGACTTGAAACAGTTAATAACTTGGAAGGGAGGGGTGCAAACTGCCACACGCTTCTACCTCTTGGTTGCTTTGATCCATTGCCGAAAATATTTTGGCACCTATCATCCTCCCAACCACGGATACACATCGACACCCCTGACTGTATACATAAAGATGTATATGGGACTACGCGATATCTATCCAGGCCGGATAGATATGAACATTTTCAAATTATATCAATTAGTAGGCGGGTTCCCGGCAAAATTTGTATCATCACGTATTAGTCAAAACGTATTCTTTCACATGATTGGTAATAAGAGCTTCCATATCTTTTTTTGAGAGGGAGGAGGGGGTTACGAGAACTGGTCTATACCTTAAGCAGAACCTCATAGAAGACCACTTTTAAATGAGCCATCCTGTACATGTATGATTATTTGAATTGATTAAATGATATAAGGAATTAATTTGTGAAAAAAACTGTAAATAGATGAATAAATGAATAAACAAGTAAGTATTTCCTATTAAACTCCAGCATCAACTGAAGCATCAACAACCTTGAAGACATCATGTGAAGGAACTGTCGCTATGAACGCATCGCCCAGAACATGTACGAAGCCCATACAGCTGTTTACGATTTCATTCGGGGTCGTGCTACGATGGCTTTACTGAATGGTACGAGCTATTACGAGCACTTAACACGTAGTTACGAGTACTTTACGAATAGGTACGTATACTTTACGTATTCTTACGTATTATTTACGTATTATTACGTATTGTTTACGATTTGGGGAAAAGTAAGAAATCTACAAAATCACAAGGACTCGTAAATACTCGTAACTAACCCGTAGCTATTCGTAACAACTCGTAAACAGGTCGTGAAATGCCCGTAATTTGCTCATTGTTATCTGTGGCAACTCGTAACAACTCGTGGAATTTTGCCGTAAATTTATCGTAATAACTCGTAATAATCCGTAATAGACCGTAAATAGCTCGTAATAACTCGTAACAACTCTTAAATCGAAAATAATATCGCTAGTGACATTCGTATGTCTCGCAATGTATGGTCAACAAGGGATCTAAAACATCACGACGTTTCGTGTGCCGCTGCTACACTCCGTCAGGTGATACATTGTAAGCAAGCGTCTGTTATACTCTACGGATGGACCGGGTTGGTCCATCAACAGGCCGTCGGCTCGGCTCGCCTGCCGGGAAAGAGAACAATGGTGTACTCTACCTATAGGCCTTATCCGTTATTGTCCTAACTATTTGATCGCCGGTCCACCCGGTCCATCCGTAGAGTATAAACATGGACCTAATACAAACGCTTGCTTACAATATATTTTATCACCTGACGAAGTGTAGCAGCGGCACACGAAACGTCATGATCTTTTAGATCCCGTGTTGATTATACATTGTGAGACAAACAAATGTCAATAGCGATATTATTTTCGATACTATATCCACAATGAGTAATATATTTAGGGTAGTAAATTTTCGTTGGGTGTATCAAGTTTATTTGATAAATTGGGTCCTATATTTACTAATGGGAATTAAAGGTATCGGTTATATCTTCAGACTTTATAACTGTATCACATATTGTAAAATTTTAATTGGGCATTTTTTTTGTTTTCTTTCAAATCATATTATTTATAATTAATTTAATTTAATTCGGTATGTTTTATATATTTTGTTATATGAATAGTAGAGTTCATTATTATAAGCCTTGTACAGTTTAATCCTTGTGTGTATCTATCGTAGAATTGCTTTTGTTATCCATTGCATTTTACGACGCTTATTTTACTTGTTAGCTGATAGGAAATTTTCTAGTCAATATATGTCTGTAATTTTGTATTATTTTTTTTGTATTTTTTGTTGTTGAATGCCATATCTGCATTTGATTCATCAAAGATATCCAACCATTCTTTGTTGGTAGATCAATTTTGAATGATACACTCTATTGGTTGAAATTTCATTATTACTTTAAAACAAATTGACAAATGATCAGATATATCAGATTATTACCCGTATCAGACATCTGAGCTGGTCATTTACAAAACCGTATTGCCCTAGTTTTCACTAGCAGTGGGAACGAAGGGGTACATTCTTTGTATTTTCCTTGGTCTCCCTGCGCGTATTGACTTTGCGTGAAGAGACGAGTGAAAATATACCTTGGTATTTTCCACGGTCTCGCATCCGGGCATCTTGTATTGACCGCGCCGTATTTTGTCATTTTCATTGCGCATCTATTATGCGTACGAGAACCTGCGCACTTTGCGCGCACTCTATTGTGACGTAATAATCACAACAAATGCACACTGTTTGCAGTGTATCGAAAATTTTGTCAAGCACTGGATGCACAGTGCTGGTTTTGACAAAGTTTGTTCAGTTCTTGAGATTGTCATGGTGGATTTCTGTATTTGCTCTAGATGTCTGATTTGGATAACAATAACAATATTGACTGGCTTTACTTTCGGGGGATATCAGAAATATTGACCGCGCTAAGACCATATTGCCCTCGTCTTTCGACTCGGGGCAATATGATCTGAGCTTGGTCAATATTTCTGATATACCCCTCAAGGCCAGTCAATATTATATAAATATATTAATTTACTGGTAATATTTTTACCAAAGATATTTGAAAAAAATATTGTCTATAAGGGTTGAAGAATTACTATCAATTCTGGTTGGTGTATTTGTATGTGGATAATAAAGTGTATCCTGGTAGCTACAATTAGATAACAGGTCGATATATAAGTCACCAATTAAATATAAGTGTTTACCTTCTCCAGTAAGAGTATGAAAGAATTTATCAAGATCTTCACAAAATAAATCTGTATGACTATGAGGGGGTGTATAGAGTTATTTAACGACTATATTTGTGTTGTTTGGATTAATGATTTCTAAACATAATGATTCACTTTGTTTTAACGATAGTTCTTTTCGGATTTTTAATTGTAAATGTTCATTGACATAACATGCAACACCACCTCCTCTTATTTCTTCAAGATCTATTTAGGGTATGTAGCAATGTGTGCAAAGAATCAACATTTTTGCTTAAACTTCTAAAATTTACGTAAAGTAAACTAAATTGATGTTGTGTTTTGTGAAAACTAAATTCACCAGTTGAGTATTATCAGAGGATACATTGTTCGTATTGAAAACATGTCTAAATCATTATCCATAAATATTGATTATTATTACCAATTTATTTTGATTAAAGGTATAATAACTGGGTTGCATGTAAAGTTTCTGTTTCGTACTAGTATGATGGTGGTAGTGAACTTGATATGAAAAGAGAATGGAATAAGGAGATAATGATAGGTTTACATGAACTGCAAAACATAAGAATGAATGATGATGAGATCATACATCGTTTAAATGATTACCTTTCATAATGACAAGCCCACAAATTTTTGAGCACATCATCCATAAAGTACATTCCAAATTAAGGAACTCATTGACGAAACACTTTGTTACGGCACCACTGCACTATGTGCCAACGTATTTGATGTCTCAATATTAAAATATGGTTCAGTAATGTTATACTTAGTTTATCAGGAATCAATCTGTTCTCAATTCTACCTCACATTTAAAATCTAATGATCCAAATATGAAGCAGAACCGAGAAAAAATTCCTTCACGAGATAGAGCAGCGCCGGGACATAGGTTTCACCTATTTAGATACAAACTAATTATGAACTACAGATGCAATAAACAGACAAGGTATAAATTATTCAATTAAACAGGTAATGTTTATATGCATGACTTGCAGTTGTAAAAGGGTAACTATGTACTAGTACTATTTTCTATCTGTCACAGTTTGGCTTCCGTAAAAAGCACAGTACAACACATGCCCTTTTGACTCTAGTAAATAAGGTGGCTCGCTCTATTGACAATTTTGAACATACGGTGGAGGAATTTCTTGGATTTCTCGAAAAACTTTTGATACTATAAATCACGAAATATTTTTTTACCAAATTTCTAACTACGGAATCAGAGGAATAGCCTTGCATTGGTTTAAGAACTACCTCCACAGTATAAAGCAATATGACTCATAGACGATGCACATTCTTCAATAAAGACCATTGAATGTGGTGTGCATCAAGGTTTTATTTAGGTCCAGTATGTTTTATTGTATATATTGATGACTTTTACATGTCCTCGACAACCCTGTCCTTCCTTCCGACTTTAACATTTTTTTCTCATCAAGATCCAGAAACTTAAATGAGAACGATTACGAGTAAGCCTAGATACTGACTGGATCAAGGCAAATCAATTGTCGTTGAATTTACAAAAAAAAAGATTTATGCTCTTTAGTAATAGTATTGATAAATGACCAGGAAATACTGTATTTGATAATACTGTCATACAAAAAATCTGTTTTACGGAATTCCTGGGAATAATAGTAAGTGATAAACTTTTATGGAAACTGCATATTTATATTTTTGGTAAAATAATCTCTTGAAATATTGGTATTTTGAACAAGGTAAGATTGTACATAGCGTATCAATTCAAAATCTACCCAACTTTGGTAGATCCTAATTGAACATTCATAACCAATATAACTTTTGAATTGTTTTCATGATGAAGAGTGAACTATTTTCTGTCCAATAATACCCTATTCATAATAATTTCTGCCACGGGTGAATAAGCAACGGGGTCTTTAAAAAGTATTGACAGAATCGTCTTGTTTCAAGTTTGTGCTTTAGGGACCAATGTAAAAGTGAGGCCATATAATACAACAATTTAAATTGTGTCTCATGCTTCAGTGCTTCATTGTTCAAAATGATGTAACTAGGCTTTCACAGAAGCTTGTTTCAATCGACAGGATAACCTTTATTTAGTTTAAACACTCTACTAATTTCTTGTATCATGATATCTAAGTTCTCTCTGCTCACTTGCGTAAGGAGCATAAGGTACTTATATCGAATAGCGATCGAAAACTCAAAGGTTACTTTTATACCCAATGCAAGAAAGAACATTTACGAGGGTAAACATCGAAGAAATTGACGACAGACATTCATTAAATATAAGGTAACATCCTTGATAAACCTTATCCATTTGTTATCACTCAATGAGAAGTTTACCTTAAACAAGGGATGTGAATGAGGGCAAAACTTTAATCACCATCACGAAGAGAATTTCATAAATTTTGCTAGTAATAAGCATTTCTTTTAGTTTGAGTTGATGTTATCACTTTTTTCCTTACTGCCTAATAGTCAATGAAAAAAAAGAGAGCAATTGTGTTGGAATATTAAAGATAACACACACATATATAATGGGGATTGGCCCACATGTATTGCTTTAGCCTAAACTTGGTTCAAGACTATTTTGAAAATACTTCTTTGAAAAGCCTGCTGTTCAGTTATCCTTGGCAGCACAATTATGAAAAATGGTATAATTAGACAGAGTATTAGTGCTTCTTTACAGTGAAATATGATTCAAGGTCACACAGGTTATAACTTTTTAATTAGAAGCTACCAAATCTAGGAAAACTTTTTTCGATACGCACTGTATTTTCCATCTCGTATACTGCTTAGTTTGTACTCGACTTTAGTACTTCCTTACTTGCATTATGAAATCCATGCGTAGGGCACGTATGGAAATACTTAATTCGGTAGAATTTTACTGTTACAAAAGAAAGCAATGCGAATTATATGTCACACAAATTTCCTCGCTCATACTCACGAACTCTTTAACGCAATTAATGTTTCGAAGATACACGACTTAATTTTCTATAACCTTGTAATATTTATGGACACACTTCAGAAAAATGACACCCCTCAAATTCTCTCCAATATGTGAAACAAAAATAATAAATTCCATAGTTATCCCACAAGATGAGCTAGCTCTTATCACCTACCAAAAACAAGAACGATATTTGTGAATTACACCAAACAAGCATTGCTTCCAAGAAGTTTCGTTTTTCATTTCCGGTAACTAATAAATAATTTCGCATTGCAAGATTAAAAAAAAAAAAAAACCAATGTCAAGGATATTTCCATGCTCATTTTCTGTTATATCATTACGCTTCTATCATTGTGATTATCTTGTAATTGTTCATATTATGTGGAAAATGAAATAGATTTTCTCTGCATTGAGCGACTACTATACTATATTATATTATATACCTCACCTAAGAAATCCAGCCATCTGATTGGTCGAAATTGCAGTCATGGTTTTAGCCATTCCCGTAAATAAACGAAAAATGCCACGCTCATGTAATAGTTCGAGGCTAAAATTCAAGTTACCGGGAATAGTTCAGTCTTGCTTAAAAACTGGTTTGAGCGATCGCGGATACCATACGTGTACGTGTGCGAAGAATTGGTCGCTGGACAGCAAGAATACCAAAAGGGTAGGCCCTACGTGAATGAATTGGTCTTATTATTAGCCGTAGATCTAGGTCTAGATATAGATTGTGATTGTATTGCTTGCGATAACGGTGATTCACGTCTTGAAGATTGTATAATGCAAGTGTTTGAATTCATTTGATGGATGAAAAGTTGAATTCTACGCCGTTTTGTGCGTCATTGCAGCGCTGAATTTGGTGTGTTTGTCGCTAATTTCTGACAAATTTAGATAGCTTTCCTGATGGTATTTCATGCAAAATTTCTGTTATATTGATAAGCACTGATTCTTGTCCTTACCTTTGACTTGTTTCTTGCCTGTTATAGTCATTTAATAGAATAATTACTTGAATTCTGAGCACATTACAGTAACACAAAAAATCGAGCCCGTTCATAGTCCCACACACGTATGTGTATGTACCTTGTGCCTTACACTGCTTAGTCAGTTAGTCTTCTGTCTCGATAGCGTAAACAAACTTGATTATCATGATTGGTAAGTCGTTCATGTATTCTATGACCCTTTTCGGTATATAAAAGTATTAATGACTGCTTTAATTATCGAGACATAGTTGTTTTTATACGCTCTCGGGAAGGTTACAATCGAGCTATTGCCCTCGTTAAAGCAGTCATTAATACCATACTATAATATGTCCATTTAAGGAGAAATAATTAAAAGTATCTGTCGCTTCTATTTTATGAGTGTGGAATGATCTGCTTTGGTCACTAGACGAACCCGGTCCAGTGCGGAATACAGGATCTAGCATTGGTATTAAACCCTTCAAGTTCTATATGAGTACAAGTGTACAAAAAAAAAAACCGAACTAAGTATGGTGAGTCAAAATCGTAGCTAATTCATTTAGTCGAGAGAATTATTTTACACATTTGGTGAATACACCACCTTTCTCTTAGTGAAATTGTACACACATGATATTTAAAATGATTATGTGACCCGATTATTTTCTCGATGAGTCTTTTTACTCATTAAAGTACATGTAATATAATATTGGATGAGTATTCTCCAGCTTTATTGACCGAATGAGTAAAAATATTCACAAGTGTGTAGAGTGGCTTTTTGCTCCCTAATATGTCACAAACTCTTTATTCGTTGGATGAGTAAACAAAAAAGAAAACCTCAGTCTCTTCGAAGCTGTACTCGTCTTAGGAGCTATCTTACTCTTTGCATGCGTGTAAATATTTCGCTGATGAATATTCGTACGCGTTCGTGATTATAAATTTCCTTAAAATGTTGTGTAGAGGTATTAATGGGCGAACATGTTTAAAATAAATGTTCAATCAAATGTATAATTTGATCATTGTTCATTCTTTGTATGTAAAGTCATTATTTCTCACATAGTATTTTTCACAACAAAATTCTCTTTCGGCGTATATTAGAGTCTGTAATATTATACAGAGAGAAATATAATACAGCAACGAAGAAAAAAGAAAACACAAAACGTATTTTATCGTAGAATAAATACGTAGTTCATGCTTACAGCTTTTGTTGTTTCGATAAATATCATTCCTGGTGATTATTCCATGTGTTGGTGCCTTTGTTTTTCCATTGTAAGATCACAGAGGTGCCTTGAACAATTATCCTGGTGGATAGACCTCGTTCCTTTCGGAGATTGTAGGCCTCGTTAGCTAAGATGCCGCGTCGTTGTTTCAGGACAGGCGGTAGGTCCGTCCTGACAGTGATACGGCTCGCTTGGGCAGGTGGGGTGGGCGCCCGGCCCCCCCCCCCCCCACTCCGAGAACGGACGGACCCCATGCGTGTTGCCAAAATGTCCTTTTCGTAACAAAAGAAAAAGGTCGACCCGTATTGACTTTACAAACCGGACTTATGCTGAAAGGGGGGGGGGGGGTGCTGAAAAAGGCTCGTATATATACAAAAGAAAAAGGTCGAGCCGTATTGACTTTACACACCGGACTTTTGCTGAAAAGGGGGGGGGGTCGGTTGGAACACGCATATGCGTACCCTAAATAACACTGAGTAGGGGGGCCGGGGGTGGGCGTTGGCTGGTTACCTCCTGGTCCGGCTCCTAGGGTGCGGCTGCGTAGTTGGGGCTGGAAGAGTGATAGGACGTGATCGCGGTCGGCCATAATTTATGTTTTCTTGTGATTACTTTGTATTTTTATTGTATATGCACGGCCCCATCGTAAAACAGCTTTAAAGCTGAACTGGGTTTTAACCGTGAATAAATATATAAATAAATCAAATCAAATCAAATCAAAGTACTCCTAAATATTTTGCCTTTCGGTTATTTAGAAGGACGCAGATAATTAATATTGCATGGGGCGTTACACTAGCCAGTGGCTTCCACGAATCGTTCACAGTTCACTGTTCTGAGGGGCAAATTTAAAACTATGGCCCAAGGTGATCTCAAAACTGTAGTGCAGGCTTGTGGTCACCGAGGAGCTATAGTTTTAACATGACCCGAAAATTAGACAGTTAATTTTTGTTGTTACATACCGCATCCCATTTGTGGATTCTTAAAAAGGCAAATAAAACCCATTAAGTAAAAAAAAAACCAGTTCAAAATGTATTTTGAAATGTCTATTGAGGAAAAGCGCGCTTTCGTTGTTAACTTCATGTGCATCTTTTGCGTCCTTGCATTAGTACATCTGTCGCCCGCCTATTGAGATTGAATTACGCAAAAGCGATATCATTTTTTGATGGGAGATGTTTTGCACGGTGGGAAAAAATAAATGCACGCCCACTTGATGTCAATAATCGTTTCACTACCGTCACTTCGTGAAAACAGCGACGAATCGACCAATCAGATTTCTTAAATTCTAGAACCCACCCTATAATAGTGAATTCATACCTGTAGTTGTGATCAATCAGATGTTTGGTATCTTTATATCCGTTATATAATATCATTTACATTTACTGTTTAAAGCTCCTCAGATGGATGGTCAGATCATTTCTAAGACGGCCTAGTTTATACGCCTCACTGCTTGTTTTGTGGTGTTTACTATTTGATAATTTCGAGTGTTTTGGCGGCCTCAGCTCTCAGCAATGGAACAAGACGCAACTATTTTGCTTCTGGCCCTTCTATCAATCTGTTGGACTGGAGGGCATTGTGGTAAGTAACAAATAGGACAAAGTTTACTACAAAACATGTGTCTAAATGTAAACTCTAAATCATCAATTTTTAATATAAGTGTTGAAATATTTCAATTTTTAATATAAGTGTTGAAATATTTCAATTTCGGAAATAATTGTTGCAATTTTGTAAATGTTCTTTGCAAAGACATGGATAGCTGCGTAATGATTAATGAACAATAGCATTTCAACTGGATTTTATCCAGTAGGAAAAGGAGTAAGAAAAGGGGACCCCCTTTCTCCGTACCTCTTTTTTTTAGCTATATAAACTCTGGCAATAAATGTAAGAATAAACCAAAATATCCAGGGCACAAAGTTAAAGAATATTTACGAAATTAAATTTTCTATGAACGCAGACGACCTAGCAGGTTTTTGTTCAATTTCGAATCATATTCTTATTTAACGGCTATGCTTGATTATTTTTAAATTTGTTCGTCACATTCACTGAATTACGAAAAGACGAAGGAAATGTTTATAGGACACTTTAACGTACAAAACCCAGCAATTCAAATAAATATAAAGTTTGATAATGTTTTGACAATTCTCGGAAACGATATCTCCTACTCTTTCGAAGATAGAATTGCACAACTCCAAAGAATGTTATCAAATCTCAACTGAACTTATGGAAAGCCAGGAATCTGTCACTATATGGAAAAATTCAAATAATTAACATTGTTGCTATTTCCCAGCTGTTGTATGTAGCCAGCATTATGTCCATTCCCGATTCATTTATTCATAAGGTTAACACGGTACTGTACGAATTCGTATGGGGGACCCAGATAGAATAAAACGTGAAGTCTTGGTAAAGGAGTACAATGAGGGAGGTTTAAAAATGGCTTGTATTAAATCGATTCTTCAAACTCAGAAGATTAAATGGGTTCCAACTTACGAGACTATTGACGTCAAATTCTATAGATTGGAAAAACATATGCTTTAAATTGTCACCCGTTGGCGGAAAATGTATTTTTTATCGTAATTTTGATATGAAATATTTAAACATTGAAGTGTCAAAATGGTTCAGGGACATTTTTTGAATAGAAAACCGATATGGCTAACTAATGTATTTGGAATAACAAAACTGTCATATTAAACGGGAAATCTATATTTAAACCAGATATAAAAGAAAAAGGTTTTGTAAAAGTTGCAGATATGAATTTGGACGTCCACTGCGATGGAAAGACTTTAAAGATTAGGGACTAAAATTCACTGACTATTTTGTATTGTTAGATTGTTATTTTTGTTAAAGAGGAGCATGGAAGCATTTCTTTTTGCAGCAAAACTTTCCCCATCTCGTTAAAGATTTAAGAGATTTTCTTACTGTTATCTGTGATTCCGAATTCAAACAAATCCATAACAAAATGACGAAGCAACTTTATCTAACTTTTCTAAGACTTAATAACCAGAAATGTCTAAGGTATCTGCTCGTTTCAATGAGCTGTATAATATGAATGAGCGACAAGTGTCAACTCTTTTCACTCTACCAGCAAATGTTACAATTGACTCCAGACTCCGAAATACGCACTTTAACATTTTGAATAACCTATAATACCAACTAATGAATAACCTAATACCAACTAATGGATGGCAGGCACGTATAGGAAGGAAAAATAGCTCACTGTGCTCTTTTTGCAATGCGACACCCGGGACAATGGATAAATTTATTTGGAATTACTGAACCAAAAAGGCAAGCCACCTCAGCCTTTGATTTTCTTACTTTACTTGGTAAACAGTTCATTTTACGTTGTAAATATCAAGAGAGTATGCCTAGTTTGAAACAATTTAATAATTATATTTTGTCTTATAGATCCACTTAAGAAGATATTGCAAAAAAGAAAAACAAATTTGAGAAGCATTATGGCAAAGTGGCAAAACATCATCAAGTGTTTCCGCGTTGCGTAGTGATAAATGTTATTTTATGTGCAAAACGTTTCAAGGGATAGATTTGTTTTGTTTTTGTTACATTTTTTTGTTTTGTTCATGTTGTGGGGTATTTGATGTACTATGTTCTATTATGTAATAGAAAAGGTCAGATTATATCATGCGTTATGCCCCGGCGATGCAGCAGGGCCGACTTACGGCGGGGGAGTGAGGCGCTATACATGTTCTTTACTCCCTAGCCTCTCTCTTTCCATTTTATGTCGGTCTGATGGTCGTATGAGATTGAGATTAGCAGTGTACAGCTAGAGTAAATAACAAAGGATGTACATCTAGCATTGAAGTATCTACCTGAGCACCATTTTCTCTCATCTGAACAATGTTACTAATGTCCAATTTAAAGTTTAATGCTCTACTTTGCGCAACAGTAGAATATTTTAATGGTACGCTAAACATTACCTTTTATCGAAATCCCCTTTTGGGGATGTCGTAAGGGATCTCTCACCAGTATGCCGAATTACATAAGAGATGCTTCTAATAAAACTTGACCCGAGTAACAAGTATACCAGCTATACCCACCATGCAGGTGTGCAAGAGGATAAACTCGATATTACTCGGTACACTATTGGAAGGTTGTTATTCATACCTCAGCTGCCTTGATCAGATTTAACCGGGTTTAAGAAAAACAATTTAATAATGACCTCACAGACCAAGAGTAGGCACCTATGGCACGATCCGTACATTGTCTTATCCATTATTGAAAATTGATGAAATATAATCATTTAACACGTTATTATTATCGCAAGAATAGAATGAGAGAATCAAAACAAAACTATGAAACTCGGACTTGTTTTGGTTGGGTTTTACTCCCTTTGATGCCATCTACACTGGACTGCATCCTAGTACCCGCATCCGTGTTTAAATGTACATGTCACGTGTAAAATGGGTGGACCAAATTGTTATTCAGAATAGAACATTAGCCGACTTTTCATGTTTATAAAAAATAAAATAACAATGAATGAGGTCTAGTAAATTTATTGAGTTAAAAGACTATGCACCTCTGGCCAATTTGTATTATTTTTAAGATACATGACTTTTGTAAGAAGGGAGTAATCTATTTCATTTAAGTCAAGTTTCTTTCTTTGACAAAAGGTCCTATCCAGGATGGCAGCCCTCTAGGCCTAGAAAGTGGGGCGATCCCAGATTCGAGCTTGACAGCTTCTAGTGAGTACGACGCCAACCACGGTCCTTTTCGAGGACGGTTAAACATAGCTAAAGTCGGAGCCCTGACTGGAGGATGGTCTGCCAAAACAAACGATTTGAACCAATGGATTCAGGTCAGTCTCTATTCCTGAATTTTTTTTCTTGTTTGTTTGAAGTCTCACTCCATAAAGCTTCTCAGGCACATAAAGAGTATCTCTCCGTCACAACACGAAACCTGTCTCACCTTGTTACTCCTTCAAATATTAATTCCTTCCGAAAACACTGACAGACTGGAAATCTGTTCAAATATCTATATATATCTAACATTTAATCCCGACGTATAGAGGGCTCATGACCAACAGCATTTATCAATTATACATGTATTAATTAAGTATTTTATGCACACACCCAGTCTGAGCGCTGAGCCGTATTACTTCAGGTACATATTTACAAATAGACATAAATACTTCCGATCAAGCGTGCAAGAAAAGGCTATACCGCAATTGAAACACATAACCAATCAACATCTACATTCTTTTGAAGAAATGTATTTATATAAAGGGCACAGTTTTAATTAAATAAACAGAAAATATCAAAAAATTCCGAAAAATATCCCCACCCCCCCCCCCCCCCCTCCCCCTACTTGAAACAGAAGTAAAAGGGAAGGAGAATAAGATACGAATGCCAAAAATCCAAAAACAAATTGCTAAGTTGAGGAATTGATGAAGGAACTCCGTAGGGTTTTATATAGATGCCCTGTTTATAATACAACAATGTTGTATATATATGTGTATATACAAACATAGTTTTTACTTTTTCCATGTTCGATATCATTATCATTATCATTCAAATCTCAGGTTGATCTTTTAGCTACGTACAGCATCGTAAGAGTGGCAACACAAGGTCGTGAGGATTATTCCCAGTGGGTAACCAGCTTCAAGATTGCCTGCAGTATGGATAGTGTTACCTTTGATACAGTGAAAGACCCCACTAACACCGACAACGACAACGTAGGTACCAATTTACTCACCCTTCGACCCTAATCAGTTAATTTGTCGATTACCAATCACGTTTGATTTGTTTATTGAGCGTTTCTCAATTCCTTTTTTTTCACGATGTTAATCTTAGCATTTATCTCTCTCATTGAATTTTCACGTTGTTCTATTCTCAAGTAATTTATATTGCGTGTTTTCCTCAGATCTTTCCCGGCAATAGTGACCAAAACACCGTGGTTTACAATCGCCTTCCCGTGCCAATGTTGTGCCGATATGTTCGCATTTTACCTTACACCTGGCATGACCATATTTCTCTTCGTATGGAGCTCTTTGGAGAATACCCTGGTGAGTTTCAGTCGCCGTCATTCGAATACAGAAAGGGTAAAATGCAAAGTAGTAAATATACATATATATATATATATTATTAGATGAGCTAGTTAACCCTTTTTTTTGGGGGGGGGGGGGGGGGAGTTCACAGTTAACAGAGTAAAGATTTTAACTGCTCAGGTTATGAAATGCTTTAGAATGAAACACATTATAAACCTTTTACATCAAACCATTAGGAATATTTACAAATGAGAAGAAGAAAATAATTTAGAACAGTGACATTTCGAGACAAATATGAAGAAAAAGAAAAATCATTATTTAAAGCCAACTTTTCATCAGCTCTACAGTCATGTCGGTAGATTTAAGCACAATATTTTAGCCAGGGAAAGACATACTGCCTGCAATTTCTCTTTGATTGTTAATAACGAAATGTATTCAAAAGTTGCTGACATACAAATAAAATACTAATGAGTAAGGTCCCTGGTTCATACAAATACAGTACTCATTACCAAACTACTTAAATCTCACAGTATTAAATCTAAATGAACAGAATATTGAAATCCACTTGGGGGGGGGGGGGTGTCGTTTTACGGATCTCTCACTATTATGCGGAATTACATAAGAGATGCTTCTAATAAACCTTGACCCGAGTAACAAGTATATCAGTGAGCATCAACAGGTGTACAAGATGATAAACTCGATATTACTCGGGGCACTATTAAGGGAAGGCTGTTATCAATACCACAGCTTCCTTGATCAGATTTAACCGGGTTTTTACAAAAACAGTTGAATAAATAGTTTATATCCCAACTCCAACATAATTATCACAGTCCCAGAATAGGCCACTAAGGTATGATTCGTTGAGTGTCTTATCTTATACTGAAAATTGATGAAATTAAGTATTTTAGTTAAAATAATAGAATAACAAAAAAAATCAACAAGCTAGGACTTGTTTTTATTCGGTTTTACTCCATTTGATGCCATCCATGTGTGTACTGCATCCTAGTATCCGCATCCGTGTTTAAATTTAGATGTCACAGGTAAAATGATGCACAGGTTTGAGTGCGTCGGTAGGGATCGTGTGCACAAGGTACCTTTGACTACTAAAGCATGTGTATGCTACTATGCTTATCAACTAGGTGACCTACGCTCTAAGTCATAAATGACAGTAATGAGGATTAATGCCCCACAAAAGGGGATGCATGGCCGTCCAGAGGATTTTTTATGTTGGGGACCGGGGTAAAATGCAATAAATTATTGAAAATTTATTGCATTTTCTGTTTTTTTTTTAAATTTATGAAAACTGTCCCCTACCCTAGCCCCCGCTGCGTACAGTCATGGTTCAGTGACAAAGCAATGGTCTCGTAACTGTGAGGCCCCAGGATCAAAACCGTGTCGATATGCTATATTAGTGCCCTTTTGTGGGGCATTAATCCTCATTACTGTCATTAATGACTTAAGGACGTAGGTCCCCTAGTTGATAAGCATAGTAGCATACACATGCTTTAGCAGTCACGCAAAACACACATTGGCAAATTATTATTCAATAAAATCTGAGAATGTATACTATTATCTAAATCTATTATTTTTTAATTATTTTTAAAATAATTCCATAAATTGGGGTAAAACAAAAATATTCCAACTATATGAGCGACAGTGTATATATATCAAGCGCTCTCCACTCCCTCATTTCTCTCCTCTCTTGCGTTTTGAATCCTCTTCCGTCTCCTGTCAGTCATGAATTTTACAGTCAAATTTGGTATCAGTATAATATTACATGGTATTTTCTAGCACAAAATATTCATGTAACATAATTTATAATTTAAATCATGTGTTATTTTATAAGTAAAAGCTGTGTTTTTAGTTAGGTTCTTACCCGTAATGCTGCAGTGGTGATGGTGTTATCGTTTTAAATTTCATTGAATCCCTATGCAACAGGCAGGCATTTGATCTGACACACACACACACACACACAAACACAACACACACATCCACGCACGCACACACTCACGTACAATGCCAAACTCTTCTTATTTAATGCTTTGAAATAGCTGTCATTTTCTCTTAGTTTATTAGTATATTATTCTATTGAAGTAGATATATCATTCTCCTTTAACATTTCTAAAACAAATAATAACAGTTACTCAGTTCAAAATACGCAATTTCCTTTTTTTTCAGCAGATGTTTCTGCATTTATTAATCAAATATAAAACATTCAAATAATAATAATTGTATATAATATAATTGATTAACATAAAGAGTGACAACTTAAATACACACAAATAGAAAATGCATAATTGAAAGCTTGAAAGTATCGAGGTAAGTAAAAAATAATCAAGATAAATGCAGAGGCCAACTATCATAAGCAAGAATGCTTGATATTATTTCCTATCAATATATATTATTTTTTAAACAACACACTTTCTTCCATAATATTCTTAAAACAGACACATGATAGTACTTTTCTTTAAACTGTACCATTAAATCTGACACTATATGAAGCAAGAATAAAGAAAAGAAATAAAAAAAACTCAAGAAATTCAGGTATTATACGTCATGAATACTAAATACTAAAGAAATGAGTAGTGAATACGAGCAGAGACATAATGCATTTTTCAAAAAATGAAGGAGAAAACAGACAGTAGACAGTCGAAACTAATAAAAGTTGCTGGTTGTGGGTCATTGACCTAAACAGTCAGTAGTGATTATCATGACTGCAGTTTTGACCAATCAGAGGCCTCGAATCTTTATATTCGTTATATAATATCGACTACATTTAGTTAATGAATAATTGAAGCTCCTCAGATGGATGGTCAGATCATTTCTAAAACAGTATAGTCTATATGCCTCACTGCTTGATTTAAGGTGTTTACCATTTGATATTTTCGAGTGTTTTTATTGGCGGCTTCAGTAATGTATCAGGACGCAACTGCTTTGATTTTGATCATTGTATCAATATGTTGTACTGGAGGGCGTTGTGGTAAGTAATAAATAGGGTAAAGTTTACTACCAAACATTTATCTAAATGTAAACTGGGAGTAACTGTACTACAATCACTTACATTTTTTAATATATAAATGTAATGCTTTCTGTGAGAAATTTCAATTATTCAAACATATTTGTGTATTGTTTTTCAAAACAGATCGATCAATCGATCTTATTTACTGGGTGTAAGCCCAAATATGTTTAATTAATCACATGTAGTCCCATATACGTTTAACACCCCATCAATTTCGCCAATGGAGCGATGGAATATCAAACGTCTCTTGCTAGAAAACCAACTTTCCAGTTTGTTTCATGGTTTTTGTTGAGCTTTTGAAGCTACCTAGGAAAAAATCTACCTTTAATGTCATAATAACCTCATCTTATTGTTGAAAATATCAAAATATACGAAATGAAATCATATTGAAATAAAAAAGAGCATCTCGCTTCGAGAATTTGATATAGCGGTTTCAGAATATTGGTAATTTCATGTTATATTGGGTGCAATAGAACCCCCGAGTAATTTTCAGAATTACTTAGCTTAAGGACTATAAACTGTATTACTTTTCCAGACCGATGGACCTTTAGTGTAGTGCAACAGTTGATAATCATTAATCCGATGCCATTTTCTGAATAATAACAATTCTGGTACAGGAATTCGTTTTTTCCAATGAAAACTTTGGAAGAACGATGCCCTTTCCCTTTACTTTTTTAAAAGAAGTATCTGGAACTATACATGCAAGCTTTAATAGCCAAGGGTTGCAATACGAGAATAATGGGGACGCACGCACCCCCAACACACACACACAAACACACGCACACACAAACACACCACACACACACACACACACGCATACACATACACACTATATTATTCATTGCTGAACTCCCAAAGGTCCTTTCGATCCTATAATGTTTTTTCTGGAAAATTATTATCTGAATTGTTAAAAATTACATCATTAATCCAACGTGTCCCATATACAGAATGTACTCTTCGATTTAGTAAAACTTTAATTAATTTCTTACCGTATTTTCGAGTCGCTTATACTCCTTTATATTTTCATGGTAGAGTGTATTTATACTTTGAAGGTTTTAATTGTTTTACGATCGCAGAGGCATTTGTGTGTCTTTGACCTTTAAAGAGAAGGTTAATTGATTTTTAAAACTAACTTTATTGTCATTATTGCAATGGTAAAACTTTGATTAGACAATTTTTTTCAAAATTCAATGCTAGGAAAAATTCGAAGTAATGACTAATATCAATTACAAAACGCTTAAATATAGCCCCGGCATAGCACATGAAGAGCTCTCCGTACGCTGCTGAGATGTGTGACGTCATATGTTGAACATGTCCCGTGACATCTCACACATTTCCAGTGTCTGCACTAATTTGTCATCTTCACTTCAGTTGTTTCGTTTACTTCACTACCGTCAGGCTAAATGTTTAATCTATTGCCTCAGTCTAAACCCCGCGCATGGAATTATTTTGATGAAAATGCAGGGATAAAAGCAGAGTCCGACGCTTGTAAACAAAATAAGACGCCATTGTATGTCCAACTGCATACGCCGCGGTATATTCGGTGTTTTAAGAGGAAATAAATGCTATCATTCGGGGGGGGGGGGGTTCCAATTTGAAAGTGTGGTTGCTTTGATTGTTCATTAAACCTTATCCTGTGAATTTTCAAAAACAAGAATTTAGTCATCAGAATCGGTTTCATATCCCGTTTTGAATGGTGTAAAATGCCATCACATTTATATACCCTAAACTCATTATAACGTGAGAAATAATAGCATTGCAATTATGTTTATTCTTTATGGGGTGTCGTCTGGTTAGGCAGAATTGGGTCATAATGTGATGTCATTAAAACATCGTTATTTTACTGGCGAATCTCTCATATATATATCCTAGATGCTATGGAGTTGGTTTTATTTGTCTTCTTATAAGTCACCCGATATGTAGTTGAGCTAAAACTTGTACGATGGCCATCTGTTAGCTTAACAGTTTCTAGTGATACGTAATTTGCCATATTTGTGATTTTCTTTGAACGGGTACTTTAAGGCACACGATACTTAATAGTGTATTGCTTTACTTTGCGCCACGGTATAATATTTTGCTGGTATGCTAAACACGCTATAATCTAAATGAACAGAATATTGAAATCCTTTTTTGGGGGTGTCGTTTTACGGATCTCTCACTATTATGCGGAATTACATAAGATGCTTCTTATAAACCTTGACCCGAGTAACAAGTATATCAGTGAGCATGAACAGGTGTGCAAGATGATAAACTCGATATTACTCGGGGCACTATTAAGGGAAGGCTGTTATCAATACCACAGCTGCCTTGATCAGATTTAACCGGGTTTAAAAAAAAACAAGTTGAATAACAGTTTTATATCCCAACTCCAACATAATTATCACAGTCCCAGAAAAGGCCCCTTAGGTATGTTTCGTTGAGTGTCTTATCTTATACTGAAAATTGATAATATGAAGTATTGTAGTTAAAATAAGAGAATAAAAACAAAAATCAACTAGCTAGGACTTGTTTTTATTCGGTTTTACTCCCTTTGATGCCATCCATGTGTGTACTGCATCCTAGTATCCGCATCCGTGTTTAAATGTAGATGTCACGGGTAAAATGAGTGGAATTGTTATTCAGAGTTTCAGACTTGTCATGTTTATAACAATATCGTTTTATTGTTTTTCTTAAGACGCACCTGCATGTCAGGAAGATCCTACAGGAGTGAACTACAGAGGAAACTTATCTCAGACAATCAACAATCATACTTGTCAAGAATGGACGTCTCAGGATCCGCATCAACACGATAGGACTCCAGCTAACTATCCTAACGCGGGACTAGACGACAACTATTGCAGAAACCCTGATGATGGAGACACTGCTTGGTGTTACACTACCAATCGTGGGATAAGATTTGAGTATTGTGCTGTAGGTTTTCTTGACCCCAGGTGTCAAGGTAACGATGCATTTTGGTGTTTAGAAAATGGGCTTTATAATACTTTGTCAGGTCTCTGAGTCGGGTCGTACTTATGTGAATGATCAACCCCTAATTCCCTATGCAGCACTTGTGAATTAATGCACTCCTCGTATCACCAAAGCGATATGTCAAGTTTACCCGAACATTTTCTAAAAGACTTACAGCAAATCTACAAAAACTCGCAACTTGACCCCATACTTTTGAATACGAGTTGAATAATCCACATAAGAGTTAGTAAAATAGCTAGCTATCGACACATCGACATTGCATTGGATAGTTTTCAGAAATGTGTACAAGATTAGCATTATCATTTGAATTACCCGACCTTTCATGGATATATGGGAAGAATGTTTTCACAAATGTTCGTTAAACCAGACTACTCGATCCGATGCGAAGGCATCGTGGAGCGAATTAAGCCTTAAGAATGTAATGGGATCGCTGATCTTAATTAATATAAAAATACGTGCATTCATAACTATGCAAAGTAGTGTTCCCATTGATCCAAGAAAAGAAATGGTGCTTTGGTTCATACGTAAGAATACCGCACTCATAACCAAACTACTTAAATCTCATAGTATTAGAATATCATTCCTATTCCACTCAAAATGGTCCATATAGTCGTTTCTTAACACCTGCCGATTGGAACATGTCCGAAAATTTGCCGGAAAGTAACAAAAAAGACTTCTCTAAAAGGCTTAACAGGCTACAATTGCTGTACATCTTGGGTGACATATATTTTTCACACGTGCACTCATGGCCAACTTCGATCTGACACTATTGTGATGCTTTTCTCCTACAGCAATAATATCAATGCTGGGTTCGTTACTTTGATGACAATTCCCGTAAATGTGGCTTACATTAACCATGCCAGTTAAACTGTTTTGGTAGGGTACCTTAACAGAAAAATAAGAGCTAACTAATAGACCAGTTCACGGTTATCCCATGGCTGTAATGACCCCGAATATCCACAGATCTTCAAAACATTTAAGGGATAGTTGAGTTCTGTTTTCAGACCGCAAATGCCTTCAAAGTGCATGGTTATTGCTCTAATTCTTATCTATGACAGTTATAGTGCCCTTTTAGAACCTAAAATTGCCATGAAGGTAATTTTTAGACCCCATAATGTGTGAAATTTAGCCAATCGATCATTATTACCAATTCAGCTCCACTTAAAAAAAAACACGGTGACCGTTAATTATTTAATTAAAAATAACAATACATGAGCCGGGTAATTGTGGGTAATATAAGCAACGCGAAAATGCCAACAAAAAAAGCCAACATCGGCATTGGCTGAAATACGACGTAAAAGGCGTTATTTCGTTTTTTTTTTCAACGTTTTTTTCAAATTTTTTAAAATATCTAATATTTGTGGTGGTACACAAGTATTAGAAATCGTTATATTTCATCCATCTCTGAACCGATTTTGATCAAACAAAGATGATTTTTGTCATTTAAATATTATATTCTTTCAAATTTGACACTCAGTTATTCATTATCTCACAAAAAAATATTTTGTGTAGCGCCCTCTGCAACAGAACTCAACTATCCCTTTAAGAGGTCCCACTTTGTACATTTTGAAATAATCACTCCTACATCGATGGAGATGCTACTTACTTTGTATCCCCTTTTCAAAGAAAACCTCCACTTGTGTATCATGGAGTGCTCTGCTTGTTCATAAATGAATAATGATTACATAACTTTCATGAGCACGTATCCAGTATTCCGTCTCCGTGTATTTCACAATTTGTTCTGCATGATCTGCTCATGCTCAGACTACAACCGTGAACTGTCTTATTGCATTGTCATTTAACTTGTAAGTAAAGTATATATATCAAATTTCGCTTCGTGATCCAGTTACCAAAACATATAGCTAAAAAAGCTTTAAAAATATGCTCCGAGGTAATTCTCCTCTCTCATCTTCCAGGGGCGATAGTGAGCACTAAAAAAAAAATAGGTTTTTTTGTTTTCCCCTCAACCACGCCCCCCCCCCCCCTTGAGTAAAAAAGAAGAAGAGGATTCGCGGGGAAAAAATGGCATCTAACAACATTCTCCCCTTTCGAGTAAGAAAATTGGGGGAAAATAGGGAAAAATAGGGAAGAATAGAGACAATCAGGATAAAATAGGGAAGAAAAAAAATCTGGTAAAAAAAAAAAAAAAAAAAAAAAAAATCTGGATTTTTTAAAAAAAAATTTTAAATCGGGAAGAAGAAAAAAAATCGGGAAAAAATCGGGAAAAATAAAAAAAATCGGGAAACCGATTTAAATCGGGTTTTTATCAGGCCTGATCTTCCTACTTGCTTTTATACTGGAAGATTAGTCGGTCATTTTCAGGAGGGGGGGGGGGGAGTTCACGGTTTACAGAGTAAAGATTAAAACTGCTCAGTTCTGAAATGATTTAGAGTGAAAACAATTATCGACTTTATCATTAACTCATTGGAAATATTAACAATTGAGAAAAATAAAAAAAATCCCAGAACAGCAATTTTCTTTTTAATTGTTAATGGACTGATTTGGATTAAATATGGTTATGTATATCTTCCTATTATCCCAAATTTTGTGTCATTACGTGATAATGCAGTCTAATTATTGTTTTCTATCATAATGATGAATTTGGTATGGAGGTTGTTAACAGAACCTTAATGAAGACCACTTTTAAATGAGCCATCCTGTACATGTATAATAATCTGAATTGATTAAATGATATAAAAAATAAATATATGAAAAAATTGATAGATTAAATATGTAAAAAAGTAAATAGATGAATAAATGAATAAACAAGTAAATATTTCCTATTAAACTCCAGCATCAACTGAAGCATCAACAACCTTGAAGACATTAAGTGAAGGAACTGTCGCTATGAACCCACTGACTGCCAAAACAACGCCCCCACCGCCTCAAGGTAAACCTCATATATTTCCGTCCGTTCCCCACACTAAAATGGATAGATGAGTGAAAGCGCAGATTAAAGAGAAGACAAATGTCCGTTTGACCTAAGCTTTCATCAACTGCTTCTGAGAAATGGCTGAAAATCCTGTCTATATATCCTTCTGAAAGACCACTTAAGAGATAGTATGTGTGCATGAATTGAATCTAAATATGAACAATCTGTCACACATGTATTTTGCACTTCAAATATGTTTCATTTTATAACGAAATGTCTTCAAAATTTGCTGACATACAAATAAATACCAATGAGTGAGATTCAGTAGCTTTATTGAGTTAAAAGACTATGCAGCTCCGGCCAATATTTATAAATTTTTAGATACATGACATTTGTAATAATGGATTTATCTATTTCATTAAAAGCCAAGTTTCTTTCTTTGAAATAAGGTCTTTTCCAGGGTGCTAGCCCTCTAGGAATAGAAAGTGGGGCAATCCCAGATTCGAGCTTGTCAGCTTCTAGCGAGTACGACGCCAACCACGGTCCTTCTCGAGGACGGTTAAACATAGCCAGAGACGGAGCCCTGTATGGAGGATGGTCTGCCAAAACAAACGATTTGAACCAGTGGATTCAGGTCAGTCTCTATTCCTGAATTTCTTTCTTGTTTGTTTGAAGTTTCACTCCATAAAGCTTCTCAGGCACATAAAGGGTATCTCTCCGTCACAACACGAAACCTGTCTCACCTTGTTACTCGCTCAACCAAGAGATCACAAGAACAAATATTCCTTCAAATATTAATTCCTTCTGAAAACACTGACAGACTGGAAATCTGTTCAACTATCTATATCTAACATTTAACCCCGACGTATTCCGGGCTCATGACCAACATCATTTTTAAGTATACATGTATTAATTTAGTATTTTATGCGCACACCCAGACCGAGCGCTGAGCCGTATAGGTACATATTAACTAATCGACATAAATACTTCCGATCAAGCATGCACGAATGAGCTACCCGCAAACACCAGACCAATCAACATCTGCATTCTATTGAAGAACTTTCTTCAGGAAATGGACACAGTTTTAATTAAATAAACAGAAAATGTTCAACAAATTCCGAAAATACCACCCTCTACAAAAAACAACAAAAAGGGAAGAACGATAAGGTCTGAATGCCCAAAATCCAAAAACAAATGTTTAGAGCAGTCTTCAGAATAAAATGAGGCTCATTCCAAATTAAATAAGGCCGGCTCACTCTATGACGTGTAGGGGGGTACCGGAAGCTTCGTTGTGATTCCATCGTTTGCCGCTACTATGTGAGCCGGCCTTTAGTATTAACTATTGCTAATTTTGTTCATGAGGAATTGGCGAGGGAATTCACGTAGGGTGAATACATTTTTTGTATATATATACAGGGGCGGCCGAGCGACTTCCAACGTGGGGGGGGGGGGGGCACCAACAAAAAAGGGCACTTTCTGGAAAAAAGGGCACCTACAGTAGGAAATCTCAAAGCGAAAATATACCATTTTTTGGACATTGGTATATACCCCTACATTGTGATTATATTATCAGGGATGATTTCAATATTTGTTTCTCTTCATACATCATACAAGATATCGCTTAAGCATCATACTTTACAGTTGGGTGTGATGTCTGAATATGCATTTACGAGCGAGCGAAGCGAGCGAGAAAAAAAATTAAGATCTGTGAGGTCGCAGTGCGAAAAATTACATCTTATAAAGAGGAAAAAAGCCAATCGTGAAGGGATTATAAGCACATTCTCATAACGGAAGACTGAAAAGACCTTTGATAAGTAATATAATTATATCATCTTTAAATGCGAGCGAGCGCAGCTAGCGAACTTTGGGGGAAATTGCTCTTAGTCGTTTTAAATAAGGGGCACGTTTAATGATTACATAAAAAGGGGCAATTATCGAAAGTGATAAGACACTTATTAGAAAAGAATGGAGCACGTGTCAAAGTACAAAGGATAATTTTAAGAGGTGAAAATGAGGCATTTTTTTACCTGAAAAGAGGCACTCACCAGTGATGAAAAAGAGGCGTTTACGAAAATGGAAAATAGGCATTTGTTAACGGAAAATGGGCACCCATCAGATTTTGATAAGGGCATTTATAAGAGGTGAAAAGGGGATAGGTCCCTTATTAGAAAGGAAAAGGGGCACGTATCATTATTAAAAGGGGAATTATCAGAGTTGAAAAGGGGCACTGACCAGATATGAAAAGGGGCACTTATGAAGATGTAAAATGGGCACTTATAATAAAGGAAAATGTGTATTTGTTGAATGAAAAGGGGGCACCGTTCAGATTTTTAAAAGGGGCAGTTATGAGAAGGGGAAGGAGCTCTTTCTTTTTAATGGGGGCACTTATCATAAGGAAAAGGGGCACTTATTAGAAAGGGAAAGGGGTAGTTATGAGAAGGGAAGGAGCTCTCTCTTTTAAATGGGGGCACTTATCATAAGGAAAAGGGGCACTTATTAGAAAATAAGAGGGGCACATGTTAAAACGAAAGGTGTGCTCATCCGAGTTTAAAAAAGGGGTAGTTATTAAAAGGAGAAGGGGCACTTCTTACAAAGGGAAAAAGGGGAAGTTGTCAAAGTAAAAGGAGCACCTCTCAGTTTTGAATAGGGCCATTATCAGAGGTGAAGGGGGCACTTATTAAAAGTGAAAAGGGGCACTTCTCGTACCTGAAAAGAGGCACTTACTAGAGATTAAAAAGGGCACTTATTCAAGATAATTTCAAGATTCATGAGAATGGAAAATGGACACTTATTGCAAAGGAAAATAGGAACATGTCGAAGGAAAAGGGGCACGTGTCAAAAATAAAAAGGGCACTCGTCAGAGGTGAAAAGGGAAAAGGGGCACTTTTACTAAGAAATAGGGGCACTTGTCAAAGTAAAAGGGGCACCTTTCCTATGTAAAAGGGGCACTTCTTACAAAATAAAAGGGGCACTTTTCCTATGTAAAAAGGGGCACTTTTGGGGTATCTGAAAAAGTGGGGGGGGGGCACTGTGCCCCCCTGCCCCCCGGGAGGGCCGCCTCTGTATATATATATACAAACACAGTTTTTACTATTTCCATTTTCGATATCATTATCATTCAAATCACAGGTTGATCTTTTAGCTACGTACAGCATCGTAGGAGTGGCAACACAAGGTCGTCAGGATTATTCCCAGTGGGTAACCAGCTTCAAGATTGCCTGCAGTATAGACAGTACTACCTTTGATACAGTGAAAGACCCCACTAACACCGACAACGACAACGTAAGTACCGATTTACTCACTCTTCGACCCTAATCAGTTAATTGGTCGATTTCCATTCACATGTGATGCGTTTATTGAGAGGTTCTTAATTCTTTTTTTTCCCTCATGATTCTAATCATAGCATTTATCTCTCTCTTTGAAATTACATGTTGTTCTATTCTCAAGTGATTGATTTTGCGTGTTTTCCTCAGATCTTTCCCGGCAATAGTGACCGATACACCGTGGTTTACAATCGCTTTCCCGTGCCAATGTCGTGTCGATATGTTCGCCTTTTACCTTACACTTGGCATCAACGTATTGCTCTTCGTATGGAGCTCTTTGAAGAACTCCTTGGTGAGTTTGAGTTGCCTTCATTCAAATAAAGAAAGGGTAAAATGTGATGTGGTATATATTACATGAGCTAGTTTACCAGGGTGACGGCCACGGGCTCTTGCCCGTGGAAATATTCGGAGGGGGGGGGGGGAGTTCATGGTGTGTCACTATGTGATAATGCAGTCTAATGAGTGTTGTCTATAATAAAATTGCGATTGCATTGTGAAAGAAACGTAGTGGAATCGATCAGAAAGGGTTGATCATCTACCATATAGGTATTGGTGTGTACTGCAAGGTTCTGGAATCATCAAAGTGATAAGAAATTTGGCCCAGTCTTGGTAAAGTCACAAGCACTGTACACATAAAGACGTATATGGGACTATGCGATATCTATCCAGGCCGGATAGATATGATAATTTACCAATTATATCATTTAGTAGGCGGGTTCCCGGCAAAATATGTATCATCACGTATTAGTCAAAACGTATTCTTTCACATGATTGGTAATAAGAGCTTCCATTTCTTTTTTTGAGAGGGGGGCGTTCCCAGAACTGGTCTATACCTGTAGCAGAACCTCATAGAAGACCACATTTAAATGAGCCATCATGTACATGTATGATTATTTGAATTGATTAAATGATATAAGGAATTAATATGTGAAAAACTTATAAATAATCTATGTAAAAGAGTAAATAGATGAATAAATGAATAAACAATTAAGTATTTCCTATTAAACTCCAGCATCAACTGAAGCATCAACAACCTTGAAGACATCATGTGAAGGAGCTGTCGCTATGAACGCATCGCCCAGAACATGTACAAAGCCCATACAGTTGTTTACGATTTTATTCGGGGTCGTGCTACGATGGCTTTACTGAATGGTACGAGGTATTACGAGCACTTAACACGTAGTTACGAATACTTTACGAATAGGTACGTATACTTTACGTATTCTTACGTATTGTTTACGATTTTGGGAAACGTACGAAATCTACATAATCGCAACTAAAAATGTAACTAACCCGTAGCTATTCCTAACAACTCGTAAACAGGTCATGAAATGCCCGTAATTTGCTCATAGTTATCCGTCGCAACTCGTAACAACTCGTGAAATTGTTTCCGTAAATACATCGTATAACTCGTAACAATCCGTGATAGACCGTAAATAGCTCGTAATAAGTCGTAACAACTCCTAAATCGAAAATGATATCGCAAGTGACATTCGTATGTCTCGCAATGTATGGTCAACAAGGGATCTAAAAGATCACGACGTTTCGTGTGCCGCTGCTACACTCCGTCGGGTGATAAAATATATTATTAAGCAAGCGTTGTTTATACTCTAGGAATGGACCGGGTAGAGCGGCTGTCGATAATTAGAACAATAATGGACAAAGCCAATTGATCGAAGCACACGGGTGCTCAACCAATCAACAGGCTCGGCTCGCCTGCCGGGCGAGAACAATGGCGTACTCGATCAATAGGCCTTGTCCGTTATTGTTCTAACTATTCGACTGCCGGTCCACCCGGTCTATCCGTAGAGTATAAAAGACGCTTGCTTACAATATATTTTATCACCTGACGAAGTGTAGCAGCGGCACACGAAACGTCGTGATCTTTTAGATCCCTTGTTGGCCATACATTGTGAGACAAACGAATGTCACTAGCGGTTTATTTTCGATACTATATCCGCAATGAGTAATATATTTAGGGTAGTAAATTTTCATTGGGTGTATCAAGTTTATTCGATAAATTGGGTCCTATATTTACAAATGGGAATTAAGGTATCGGATATATCTTCAGACTTTATAACTGTATCATCTATTGTAAAATTTTGATTGGGCAATTTGTTTGTTTTCTTTCCAATCAAATTATTTATAATTAATTCAATATAATTCGGTATGTTTTATATTTATTTGTTTATATGAATGGTAGAGTTCATTTTGATGAGCCTTGTACAGTTTATTCATTGTGTGTATCTACCGTAGAATTGCTTTTGTTATCCATTGCATTTTACGACGCTTATTTTTCTTGTTAGCTGATACTAAAGGAATTGTTTAGTCAAAATATTTCTGTAATTTTGTATTATTTTTCGTTTTATTTTTTTATTTGTTTGTATGCCATATCTGCATTTGATTCATCAAAGACATCCAACCATTCTTTTTTGGTAGATCAATTTTTGATGATACACTATATTTGGGTGGGGTTTTCTGTACATGTTTGTTATAGCTGACCGTTTCATTGAAATTTCATTATTACTTTAAAACAAATTGACAAATGATCAGATATATCAGAATATATTAATCCACTGGTAATATTTTTACCAAAGATATTTGAACAAAATATTGTCTATATGGGTTGAAAATTGACTATCAATTCTGGTCGGTGTATTTATATGTGGATAACAAAGTGTATCCTGGTAGCTACAATTAGATAACAGGTCAATATTTAAGTCACCAATTAAATATAAGTGTTTACCTTCTCCAGTAATAGTATGACAGAATTTATCTTAAGATCTTCAAAAAATAAATCTGTATGACCATGAGGGGGTGTATAAATTAATCCAACGATTATATGTGTGTTGTTTGGATTAATGATATCGTTTTAACCCGTTGACTACTGAATTTTGTAGGTACTATAGGCTTAACACAGAGACCACCAGGTTCCCGTAAGCAAAGGGTTAACGATAGTTCTTTTCGGATTTAAATTGTAAATGTTCATTGACATAACATGCGACACCAGCTCCTTTTATTTCTTCAAGATATAGGTCGCGTATTATAAAGAGTTATGACTGATCTTAAATTAATCAACACACGATAAGCCATAGACTTAGGCTCCATATCAACCGTACGGTCAATCACAAGGCTTTATAATACATAGCCATAGTCTGATCAATGTATGATTTTGCAAGTAAAATAAAGTACGCGAAGTGTTATGAACCCAAGTTTCAGTGACACCAATAATGGGAAAGGGAACATTATTAAGAGTATGCAGCAATGTTTGCAAAGAATCAACATTTTTGCTTAAGCTTGTACCAATTACGTATTAAAAGTAAACTAAATTTATGTTGTGCTTTGTGAAAACTAAATTCATCAGAAGATATATTGTTGTATTGAAAATGGATAACAGTTTGACATCATTATTCATGAATATAAATCATTATTACCCATTTATTTGATTAAAGGTATAATAACTGGGTTGCATGTAAAGTTTCTGTGTCGTACTAGTATGATGGTGGTAGTGAACTTAATATGAAACGAGAATGGAATGAGGAGATAATGAAAGGTTAACATGACATGCATAACATAAGAATGAATGATGATGAGATCCTAAAGCGTTTACTAAATGATTATCTTTCATAATGACAAGCTCGCAAATTTTGAGCACCTCAACCATATAAAGTACATTCACAATTATATAACCCTTTGAGGAAACACTTTGTTACTGAACCATTGCACTACTTGGCAATGTATTTGATGTCTTAATAGTAAAATATGGTTCAGTAATATTGTACTTAGTTTATCAGGAATCAATCTGTTCTCAACTCTACCTCACATTTAAAATCTAATGATCCAAATATGATGCAGAACCGAAAAAAACATTCCTTCACGAGATAGAGCAGCACCGGGACATAGGTTATATATAAATACAAAATGATTATCAACTACAGATGCAATAAACAGACAAGGTATAAATTATTCAATTAAACACGAAATGTTTGTATGCATGGCTTGGAATTGTAAATGTATAACTATGTACCAGTAATATTTTCTATATGTCATAGTTTGGCTTCCGTACAAATCACAGCCCTTTTGACTCTAAGTAAATAAGGTGACTCGCTCTATTGACAATTTCGAACATACGGTGAGGGGGAGGGGGGGGGGGGTTCTTGGATTTCTCGAAAGCCTTTGACACGATAAATCACGAAATACTTTTTTTTACAAAATGTCTCATGCACATCCTTCAATAAAGACCATTGAATGTGATGAGCCTCAAGGTTCTATTTAGGTCCATTACTTTATGTTGGTTGTATTGATGACTTTACATGTCCTCAACCACCGTGTCTTTCCTTTTGTTTGCTGACGACTCTAACATCAAGACCCAGAAATTTAACTGAAAACGATTAACTATCGATTACGAGTAGATGCTGACTGGATCAAGGCAAATAAATTGTCAATGAATGTACAAAAAACAATTTATGTTCTTCAGTAATATTATTGATAAATGACCAGGAAATACTGTATATGATAACCATACTGTCATACGAAAAGTCTGTTCTACGGAATTCCTGGGAATAACAGTAAGTGATAAACTTTCATGAAAACTCAGTGCATATTCATATTGTTTGTAAAATAATCTCTTAAAATATTGGTATTTTGAACAAGGTAAAATTGTACAGAGCGTATCAATTCAAAGTTTACCAAAATTTGGTAGATCCTAATTGGACATTCATAAACAATATGACTTTGGAATTGTTTTCATGATGAAGAGTAACCTATTTTCTGTCCAATGATACCCTATTTATAATAACTTCTACCACGGGTAAATAAGCAACAGGGTCTTTAAAAAGTGCTGAAAAAATCGTCTTGTTCCAAGTTTGTGCTTTACGGACCAATTTGAGTGAGACAATATAATACACAAAGTTAAATTGTGCCTCGTGCTTCAGTGCTTATTTGTTCAAAATGATGTAACTAGGCTTTCACAGCAGCTTGTTTCAATCGACAGGATAACCTTTATTTATTTTAAACAGCCTGCTCACTTGTCCACTATGCCATTTCATACACGTAAGGAGCATAAGGTGTTTATATCGAAAAGCGAATACCCAAATGCAAGAAAGAACATTGACGATGGTAAATATGGAAGAAATTGACAACAGACTTTCATTTAAAATAAATTAACATCCCTGATGAACCTTAACCCTTTGTTTAATCACCATAACGAAGAAAATTTCATAAATTTTGCTTTTAATCAGCATTTCTTTGAGTTTGAGTGGACGTTATTACTTTTGTCTTACTTCCTAATAGTCGATGAAAAATAAGAGAGCAATTGTGTTGGAATGAGATAACACACACATATAGGGTTTTGACCCACATGTATTGCTTTAGCCTAAACTTGGTACAAGACGATTTTGAAAATACTTTTTCGAAACGTCTGCTGTTCAGTCATCCTTTGCAGCACAATTACGAAAATGGTATAATTATTCAGGGTATAAGTTTTCATTACGATAAAATATGATTCAGGGTCACACAGGTTATAACTTTCTAATTAGAAGCTACCAAAAATGAGTAATCTTTCTTTTTTAATACGCACTGTATTTTCCATCTCGTATACTGCTCAATTTTTACTCGACTTTAGTACTTCCTTACTTGCATTATAAAATACTTGCATGGGGCACCTATGGAAATAATTAACTCGGTAGAATGTTAATGTTACAAAAGAAAGCAATGCTCATTATATGTCACACAAACTTCCTCGCTCATACTCACGAACTCTTTCACGCAATTAATGTTTCGAAGATACACGACTTATTTTCCCATAACCTTGTTATATTTATGGACACACTTAAAAAAAACGACATGCCTCAAATTCTCTCCGATATGTTTTACAAAAATACTGAATTCCATAGTTATCCCACAAGATGAGCTAGCTCTTATCACCTATCAAACACAAGAACGGTATTTGTGAATGTAAACAGTTTTAATTATTATTGTGCGAAATTACACCAAACAAGCTTTGCTTCCAAGAAGTTTCGTTTTTCATTTCCGGTAACTAAATAATTTCGCATTCCAAGATTTAAAAAAACAAAAAACAATGTCGAAGATATTTCCATGCTCATTTTCTGTCATATCATTACGCTTCTATCATTGTGATTATCTTGTCATTGTTCATATTATGTGGAAAATGATATAGACTTGCTCTGCATTGAGCGACTACTAAACTATATTATACTATAATATGTCCATTTGAGGATAAATAATTAAGATTATCTGTCGCTCCTATTTTATGAGTGTGGAATGGTCTTCTTGGGTCACGACACGAACCCGGTCCAGTGCGGGATACAGGATCTAGCATTGGTATTGAACCCTTCAAGATCTATGGGAGTACAAGTGTAGGATGATAATATGTATGCGAGCTAATTCACTTTCAAAATATAGTCCGTCAGATGCTGGAACTCGCCTTTTTGGCATTCAGCAAACAACCCTTAAAAGGAAATTTAAGTTCTATTTTCAGACCACAATTGCCTTCAAAGTGCATGGTAACTGCTCTTATTCTTATATGACATTTCTAGTGCCCCTTTGGAACCTAAAATTGCTATGAAGGTAATTTTGGACCCCAAAATGGGTGAGATTTAGCCAATACGATCATACCAATTCAGCTCCACTTGAACAAAAATACGGTGACCGTTAATTAATTATTTAATTAAAAATAAGAAAACAAATTATTCCTGTATCATAATTGTAATTTATAACATGTGTTATTTTTTAAGTGAAAGCTGTGTTTTTAGATAGGATCTTACCCGCAATGTTGCAGTGGTGATGATGTTATCGTGGTGTTTATCGTCTTAAATTTCAGTGAATCCCTATGCAATAGGCACACAATTGACCTGAAACACACACACACACGCAAACACAACACGCTCATCCACGCACACACACACACACACTCAGGTACAATGTCAAACTCTTGTAATCTTAATGCTTTAAAATAACAGCCCTTTCTCCCTAATCATTCTCCTTTAACATTTCTGAAACGAATAATCACAGTAACTCTGTTCAAAATACGCAATTTCCATTTCCTATCAATATATATTATTTTTTAAACACCACACCTTCTTTCTTAATATTCTTAAAATAGACACATGCTAGTATTATTTGTTAAACTATACCAGCAAATCTGACACTATATGAAGCAAGAATAAAGAAAAGAAATCACAACAATTCTAAAATTCAGGTATTATACGCCATGAATACTAAATACTAAAGAAATGATAACTGAATACGAGCAGAGAGATAATGCAGTTTTCACAAAATGAAGGAGAAAACGGACAGTAGACAGTCGAAACTGATACAAGTTGCTGGTTGTGGATCATTGACCACTTATGACAGATAACACTTGAAGTGTCAAGAACATTCCTCTTTGATATGCAAAAAGTGGAATAGTTTTGTTATAATTCTTAACCAAACAGACTACTACCAACCTTGCCATGTATTCAATAGTTCTTCGATGGCGTTTAAATGCAAACAGTTCAACATGTAAGCCTTTTAGACAGATAGATGTAAAAGCAGTCGAAGTCGGACCAAGTTAAAAAATGGATTATTCTAGTTAATTCCGAACGTGGCAATAAGATTAATTACAGAAATGAAATCTTTTAATTATTTAAATTATTAATTTTAAGACTAAAAGCCATAAACACGATCGCAAAGACTTTCAAGGATCAGCGTTACTTCAGGAAATGTGCGAACATGACAATATGACATATTACGTAATCGAAGAATGATTTATAAAGTCAATGACATTACAAAATTATATTGAAACGAGATTTCCCACAAGTTGTTGATTTCTTGAAAATCTTTGCGATCGTGTTCTTTTTGAAAATCTATCGAACTGATGCAAGGAAGTAGATTACTGTTGTTATTTTTGTTGGTTATACCTTCTGTCATTTCAACTCAAGGAATGGGTAAAACTATTTTTGCTTTGTTATCAAGGAACCAACAAGCACAATATACTGTACAGCTATTACCGTCTAGTGCATTTTAATTTGCTAAGCTCCCCCTCCCCCCCCCCCCGCCCATTTTTTTTAAAATTAAACATTCAAGATAGAAACCCACTCACTAGTTTCGTACAAAGTTCCGGTGAAACAAACTTGACCGACACACACATTGGAGAGGCATCGGGCGCCATTCTCAAACGGAAGCGGACCCAAGCAACCTCCAACTGGTGGCTTGGAAATTGTTATTTGAATTAAACTTAGGTCGTATGAAATGGTCATTGTTCAATTAAATTCCGTAATGATTTGGGTGCACTAAAAAACGGTAAATTAATGTGTATTGAATAGGCAAACAGAATCAATATGATACTAGCAGTTAGGATAACAATGATGATGGTAGAGGATGTATAACAGGGAAAGATGAAAGATGAGAGACAATATACTGAACATCCAGTACTCCTCAATTCTTTAAGAAGTCAGATAATTCACATTGCAGGGGATGTTAAACTAACCTGTGGCTTTCACAATTTCTGTACAGATTAACTCGTTCGTTCGTGTCTCCTTAGATCAGATTAATACTTGTTCTTCGGAGTAGTTGCTACAACCGGCCGTGTCAGACACGTTGCCCCGGGGTGCGAAATAGGACTCTTGTAGCGTGCCCCCACTTTACACAACTATACAATAACAAATAACATTACATTACAGATTGACTGATCGGAAATGAAGTCGAGGGGCATAGTGCAGGCTCGAGATCACCGAGGATCTATAGTTACAAAAACCGAAAATTTAGCAGTCAATATATGTTTTATATGCCGCATCCCGCGTGTGGATTCTTAAAAGGCAAATGAAATTAAATAAATACCCCGTTCACAATGTTATTTGAAATGTGGTAACACTAACCATTCTAAAAGTAATAGAAGTGTACATATCCACTACGCACATCCGTTGTTAACTTCATTGCGTCCTTGCATTTGTACACACGAGTAGAACCTTGGACCGATATTTTTCTTTTTCCGCTTTTCAGTCAGTAGTGAATATCATGACAGCAGTTTTGACCAATCAGAGGCCCCGAATCTTTATATTCGTTATATAAAATCAACTACATTTGGTTTTAATGAATTATTGAAGCTCCTCAGATGGATGGTCAGATCATTTCTCAGACAGTGTAGTATATACGCCTCACTGCTTGATTTAAGGTGTTTACTATTTGATATTTTCGAGTGTTTTTATTGGCGGCTTCAGTAATGTATCAGGACGCAACTGCTCTAATTTTGATCATTGTATCAATATGTTGTACTGGAGGGCGTTGTGGTAAGTAAAAAATAGGGTATAGTTTACTACCAAACGTTTATCTAAATGTAAACTGGGAGTAACTGTACCACAATCACTAATATTTAAAAAAGATAATGTAATGCTTTCTGGGAGAAATTTCTATTATTTAAACATATTGTGACTTGTCTTTCAATACAGATCGACCAATCGATCTTTTTTACTGGGTGTAAGCCACACATATGTTTAAATAATCACTGAAATAATAATAATAATAATAATAATAATAATAATCTTTTAAAGTCCCATATGCGTATAAGGCCCAATCAATTTCGCCAATGGAGCGATGGAATGACGTCTCTTGCCAGAAGACCAACTTTCCAGCTTGTTTCATTGTTTTTGTTGAGCTATTGAAGCTAGCTAGGAAAAAATCTACCTTTAATGTCATGATAACCTCATCTAATTATTGAAAATATCAAAATATACGAAATGAAATCATATTGAAATAAAAAAGAGCATCTCGCGTCAGGAATATAATATAGCGGTTTTAGAATATTGGTAATTTCATGTTCTATTGGGTGCAATAGAACCCCCGTGTAATTTTCAGAATTACTTAGCTTAAGAACTATAAACTGTATTACTTTTCCAGATCGATGGACCTTCAGTGTAATGCAACAATTGATAATCATTAATTCGACGCTATTTTCTGAATAATACAAATTCTGGTACAGGAATTTGTTTTTTCCAAAGAAAACTTTGGAAGAACGATGCCCTATCCCTTTACTTTTTAAAAAGGAGTATATGGAACTATACATGCAAGCTAAGCCAAGGGGTTGCAATAAGAAAATAATGGGGACGCAGGCACCCCCAACACACACACACACACACACACACACACGCGCGCACACGCATACACATACAAACTATATTCTCCATTGATTAACTCCCAAAGGTTCTTTCTATCCTATAATGGTATTTCTGGAAAATTATTATCTGAATTGCTAAAAATTACATCATTAATCCAACGTGTCCCATATACAGAATGTAATCTTCGATTTAGTAAAACTTTACATATCAATTCATTAATTTCTTACCGTATTTTCAAGTCGCTACCTTGTTATACTCCGTTATATTTTCATGGTAGAGTGTATTTACACTTTGAAGGTTTCAAATGATACACGATTGCAGAGGCATTTGTGTGTCTTTGACCTTTAAAGAGAAGGTTAACTGATTTTTAGAACTAACTTTATTGTCATTATTGCAATGGTAAAACTTTGATTAGACAAGGTTATCAAAATTCAATGCTAGGAAAATTCGAACTAATGACTATTATCAATTACAAAACGCTTAAATACAGCCCCGGCATAGCACATGCAGAGCTCTCCGTACGCTGCTGAGCCGTGTGACGTCATAATTATGTTGAACATGTCCCATGACATCTCACATATTTCCAGTGCCTGCTTTAATTTATCATCTTCACTTCAGTTATTTCGTTTACTTCCCTACCGTCAGGCTTAATTTGAAAGTGTGGTTGCTTTGATTGCTCATTAACCCTAATCCTTTGTATTGACAAATACTAGAATTTAGTCATCAGAATCGGTGTCATATCCCGTTTTAAATGGTGTAAGATGCCATCACATTTATATACACTGAACTCATTATAATTTGAGAAATAAAAGCATTTCAATTATGTTTATTCTTTATGGAATATCGTCTGCTTGGGCAGAATTGGTTCATAATGTGATGTCATTAAAACATCGTTATTTTTCTGGCGAATCTCTCGTATATCCTAGATGCTATGAAGTTGGTTTTACATGTCTTTTTATAAATCACCCGATATGTAAGTGATCTAAAACTTGTACGATGGCCATCTGTTAGCTTAACTGTTTCTAGTGATACGTAATTTGCCATATTTGTGATTTTCTTTGAAAGGGCACTTTAAAGCACACGATACTTAATAGTTTATTGCTCTACTTTGCGCCAAGGTATAATATTTTGCTGGTACGCTAAACACGCTATAATCTAAATAAACGGAATATCGAAAACCACTTTTGGGGGTGTCGTTTTACGGATCTCTGACTTTTATGCGGAATTACACAAGAGACGCTTCTAATGAACCTTGACCCGAGTAACAAGTAATGTGAGGCAGTGAGCATCGATCATCAGGTGTGCAGGATGATCAACTCGATATTACTCGGGGCACTAAAGAGAAGGCTGTTATCAATATAATACCACAGATACCTTGTTCAGATTATTAAAACCGGGTTTAACAAAAAAACAGTTGAATAACAGTTTTATATCCCAACTCCAACATAATCATCACAGTCCCAGAATAGGCCCCTTAGGTATGATTCGTTGAGTGTCTTATCTTATACTGAAAATTGATGAAATGAAGTATTTTAGTTAGAATAAGAGAATAACAACAAAAATCAACTAGCTAGGACTTGTTTTTATTCGGTTATGCTCCCTTTGATGCCATCCATGGGTGGACTGCATCCTAGTATCCGCATCCGTGTTTAAATGTAGATGTCATGGGTAAAATGGGTGGACCAAATTGTTATTCAGAGTTTCAGACTTGTCATGTTTATAACAATATCGTTTGATTGTTTTTCTTAAGACGCACCTGCATGTCAGGAAGATCTTACAGGAGTGAAATACAGAGGAAACTTATCTCAGACAATCAACAATCATACTTGTCAAGAATGGACCTCTCAGGGACCACATCAACAACCTGTGACTCCAGCTAACCATCCCAACGCGGGACTAGACGACAACTATTGCAGAAACCCTGATAATGGAGACACTGCTTGGTGTTACATAACCAATCCTGGGATAAGATGGGAGTACTGTGCTGTAGGTTTCCTTGACCCCAGGTGTCAAGGTAACAATAATAATGATGATAATAATAGGCATTTCTATAGCGCCATTTATCTAGATAATTCTATTCCGAGGCACATTTATTATTACCATGGCTTAATAGCCTAGCAGCCGTTTATACAGCGCTCCAGCATTTCAAGGAATTAATTCCTACCAGGTACCCATTAACATCACTTGGGTTGAGTGTGGCAAATGTAGATCAATGTCTTGCCAAAGGACATTAGTGCCACGGCGGAACAACAAAAATCATAATTTATTGCATTTTACCCCGGTCCCCAAAATAAAGAAATCCTCTGGACGGCCATGCATTACGGCTCAAGGCATGGGCACACAGAAGATTTTTGTATGTTGGGAACCGGGGTAAAATGTAATTAATTATTGAAAATTTATTGCATTTTCTGTTTTTTATTTTTTATTTATGGAAACTGCCCCCTATCCTAGCCCCCGCTGCGTACAGTCATGGTTCAGTGACAAAGCAATGGCCTCGTAAGTGTGAGGCCCCATGATCGAAATCGTGTCGATGTGCTATATAAGTGCCCTTTTGTGGGGCATTAATCCTCATTACTGTCGTTTATGACTTGAGGGCGTAGGTCCCCTAATTAATGAACATAGTAGCATACACATGCTTAAGCAGTCCCGCAAAACACACATTGGCAAATTATTATTCAATAAAATCTGAGAATGTATACTATTATCGAGATCTATTAGTTTTAAACAATTTTTAAAATAATTACATAAATTGGGGTAAAACTAATATATTCCACCTTCATGAGCGACAGTGTACAAATACAGAACTCATAACCAAACTACTTAAATCTCACAGTATTAAATCTAAATGAACAGAATATTGAAATCCACTTTGGGGGGTGTCGTTTTACGGATCTCTCACTATTATGCGGAATTACATAACAGATGCTCCTAATAAACCTTGACCCGAGTAACAAGTATATCAGTGAGCATCAACAGGTGTACAAGATGATAAACTCGATACTCGGGGCACTATTAAGGGAAGGCTGTTATCAATACCACAGCTTGTAAACAACAAAAAAGACGCCATTGTATGTCCAGCTGCATATGCCGCGGTATTTTCGGTGTTTCAAGAGGGAACAAATGCCGTCCATGCTATCATTCGGGGGGGGGGGGGGGTCCGATTTGAAAGTGTGCTTGCTTTGATTGTTCATTAACCCTAATCCTTTGTATTTACAAATACAAGAATTTAGCCATCAGAATCGGTGTCATATCCTGTTTTGAATGGTGTAAAATGCCATCACATTTATATACACTGAACTCATTATAATTTGAGAAATAATAGCATTGCAATTATGTTTATTCTTTATGGGATGTCGTCTGCTTGGGCAGAATTGGTTCATAATGTGATGTCATTAAAACATCGTTATTTTTCTGGCGAATCTCTCGTATATCCTAGATGCTATGGAGTTGGTTTTATATGTCTTTTTATAAATCACCCGATATGTAGTTGAGCTAAAACTTGTACGATGGTCATCTGTTAGCTTAACAGTTTCTAGTGATACGTAATTTGCCATATATTTGTGATTTTCTTTGAAAGGGCACTTTAAGGCACACGATACTTAATAGTTTATTGCTCTACTTTGCGCCAAGGTATAATATTTTGCTGGTACGCTAAACACGCTATAATCTAAATGAACGGAATATCGGAAACTACTTTTGGGGGTGCCGTTTTACGGATCTCTGACTATTAAGCGGAATTACATAAGAGGCGCTTCTAATAAACCTTGACCCGAGTAACACGTATGTGAGCATCATCAGGTATGCAGGATGATAAACTCGATATTACTCGAGGCACTAAAAGGAAGGCTGTTATCAATACCACAGCTACCTTGATCAGATTATTAAAACCGAGTTTTAACAAAAAAACAGTTTAATAACAGTTTTATATCCCAACTCCAACATAATTATCACATTCCCAGAATAGGCCCCTTAGGTATGATTCGTTGAGTGTCTTATCTTATACTGAAAATTAATGAAATGAAGTATTTTAGTTAGAATAAGAGAATAACAACAAAAATCAACTAGCTAGGACTTGTTTTTATTCTGTTTTGCTCCCTTTGATGCCATCCATGGGTGGACTGCATCCTAGTATCCGCATCCGTGTTTAAATGTAGATGTCACGGGTAAAATGGGTGGACCAAATTGTTATTCAGAGTTTCAGACTTTTCATGTTTATAACAACATCGTTTGATTGTGTTTCTTAAGACGCACCTGCATGTCACGGAGATCCTACAGGAGTGAACTACAGAGGGAACTTATCTCAGACAATCCACGGTCATACTTGTCAAGCATGGACCTCTCAGTACCCCCACAATCACACTAGGACTCCAGCTATAACTATCCTAACGCGGAACAAGACGACAACTTTTGCAGAAACCCGGATAATGAGGACTCTGCTTGGTGTTACACTACCAAAAATTTGATAAGATGGGAGTACTGTGCTGTAGGTTTCCTTGACCCCAGATGCCAAGCTAACAATAATAATGATAATAAAAATAGGCATTTCTATGGCGCCATCTATCTAGATAATTCTATTCCGAGGCACATTTATTATTACCCTGGCTTTAGCCTAGCAGCCGTTTATACAGCACTCCAGCATTTCAAGGAATTAATTCCTACCAGGTACCCATTTACATCACCTGGGCTGAGTGTGGCAAATGTAGATCAATGTCTTGCCAAAGGACATTAGTGCCACGGCGAAACTCGAACCGCGAACCTTGCGATCGACAGTCCGACGACGTATCCACTCGACCACGACACCACATTTTCGCTGATCTAAGTAGTGTTCACATTGCGCCCAGAAAAGGAAATGGCACTTTGGTTAATGTAGGACTACAGTATTTTAAATATTCTAAACTATGTATATCTCACAGTATTAAAATATCATTCCCACTCTACTCAAAATGGTCCATATAGTCGTTGCTTAACACCTGCCGACTGGAACATGTCCGGAAATTAAAAAAATAAAAAAAATAATAAAATAAAAAATAAAATAAAAAAGAAGTTCTCTGAAAAGCTTAACGGGCTACAATTGCTGTACATCTTGGGGGCACATATCTTTTTCTCACGTGCACTCATGACGACCTTCGATCCGACACTATTGTGATGCTTTTCTTCTACACCAATAATACACATCCTGGGTTCCTTATTTTAATGACATTTTCCGTCAGGGTGGCTTACATGAACCCTGCCAGTTAAAGGTGAAATTCAAAGAAGATCACAAATATTTCAACTAATGTATCACTAGAAACTGGTAAGCTAACAGATGGCCATCGTACAAGTTTTAGGTCAACTACATATCGGGAGATTTATAAGAATACAAATACAACCACCTCCATAGCAGCTGGAATATAGGAGAGATTCGCCGGAAAAATAACGATGTTTTAATGACGTCAATATATGGACCAACACTGCCCAAGCAGACGACATCCCATAGAGAATGAACATAATTGCAAAGCTATTATGTCTCAAATTATAATGAGTTTAGTGTTTATAAATGTAATGGCATGTCAAACCATTCGAAAGGGGATATGACCTGATTCTGATAACTAAAATCTTTTGCTTGTAAATACACAGAATAGGGGTTAATTAACAATCAAAGAGACCGGACTTTCAAATTGAAAAACCCCCGGAATGATATTAAGGACGGCATTTGTTCCCTCTTGAAACGCCGAACATACCCCGGTGTGTGCAGCTGAATATACAATGGCGTCCTATTTTGTTTACAAGCGACAGATTCCTTTATTTTTGTATCGCTGCATTTTTCATCAAAATAAAACCATGCGCGGGGTTTAGAGTGAGGCAATAGATTATACATTTAGCCTGACGGTAGTGAAGTAAGAGAAAGAACTCGAGAGAAGATGAAAACACAGGCACTGAAAATGTGTGAGATGTCATGGGACATCGTCTGCTTGTGCAAGTCATGTCCAAACTGTGATCTCACACATCTCAGCAGCGTTCGGAGAGCTCTTCAAGTGCTATGCCGGGGCTGTATTTAAGCGTTTTGTAATTTATAATAATCATTACTTCGAATGTTTCCAAGCATTGAATTTTGATAACCTTGTCGAATCAATGTTTCAACTTTGCAATAATGTAAATAAAGTTCGTTTTAAAATCAATGAATATCTACTTTAATGATGACTGCAGTAACGCACCAACGATGACAAAAACAAAATTACGTCTAATTTTTACTTTGCATTCATTGCCAGTTTTACATGAGTGAAAGACAAAGCTAAATGGGGAAAGTTATTTTTCTCGCGAATTTCAAATTTGGGCCCCCCCCCCCCCCTAAGAAATCCTGGATCCGCGCCTGCTTACATTAACTCTGCCAGTTAAGCAAAACTGTTTTGGTAGGGTACCTTAAAAGGATTTAAGAGCTAACTAACTGCATTGTCATTTAACTTGCAAGTAAAGTATATTAAATTTCGCTTTGTGGTCCAGATATCCAAAAACATATCCCTAAACGAAAGGAGCTTTAACAAATATGCTCCGAGTTAATTCTCCTCTCGCTTCTTCCTACTTGATCTTATATCTTCTTAGTTGTTTATGTTTAATGTTGTTGTTGTTTTGTGTTTTGTGTATTTTACACTATTGTTGTTATTGTTTATCATTACTATATACATTTTATACAATTTTCCCTCATCATCATCGTTCATCTTTCCGTCCCTCACAGTTCTCAGTCATTTTTGTAATCTTTGTTCTCAATAGTCCCCACTCTTATTCCTACAGCAACGACCGAACCGTCGACTAACCCAACAACACTGACACCTGTACAGTCGGAAACTCTGACATCTCAACCCACTATTGGTAAAACAAAAATTGTTTCATTGTTGTTGTGTTTGTTGTTGCTGTAGTTGTTCTTTTCCTTGTTCTTGATCTTCTTGGGATTTATTCGTAGAGGGGAAGATCTATGAGTAAGTTTTTAGTACTTTAGATGATAATCGTGCTCTCATTTTCACGTTTATTTATTTGTCGGTTACACCATGTTGCCTGTAGAAACTCGAAGACGTTATGAATTCAATAGCTATTTAACCTCAAAGACTAAATTAATGACAAGACAAGTATGTGTTGTTTACTACCGAGGCAATGGATTAGGCATATCGTTTTCTTTTAAATAAAGATAGCAATCGAAGAGATAAAAACAACACATGATACCAGAAGTTAATCCATATACAAAGAAAGGTCATGTACGTAGATGAGAACAAAAGAGGAAGGCTGATTATGATCAAATTAAGAATGGACAAGCCAACAGAGGCCAACAACTTGCCAAATGAAATCCTCGTTTATGGATGAAACATCCATCTGAACCAATGAAAGGGGAATAAAGAAAATAGATACATTGTGAATATTTTCACCGGTAGGATAATTGAAAGGTAATGCAATTGACAGTAGGCCGAGACTGTTTATGATACAGATACCACTCGAAGACACCATTTATACAAGAAGTGTCAGAGTCAGAAATGTGGTGCTTTAGTGGTTTTAACACTTGGCAGTTGATGTATAGGTTTGAGATTCGAGCCTCGGTCCTGCACGGATATAGTGTATTTTTGGTTCAAATTTTGGCACAGGAATTTTTTGTTTAAAGCTTATCAACACAAGTGTGGCTAGGAGGGATTAGACCACACAGCGAGGTCACTGACAGGTGGCTATCTCATCAACTCAGCTCTCAAACAACATAAGAAATAGAGGCTCATGGGGGATCAACGGGCACCGATTGGGGAAGTTTTCTATATTGAGGGAGCAATTAGCTACAAGTAGGACAATGGGGCTTTAAAGATGGGAGCATTGGATGCTAACAGGGAATACGTTGAAGCAGTTAAAAGTTGTTGCTTTTGCTTTTTCATGTAAAATGGTAATTGTGTCACTTTTTTAATTAATGATGTGTAAACTTATTTCCAGACACCGATATTTCTTTGTACTGCAAACATTTTTTTGTTCAAGGAGATGTCTTCATATTATGTAGACATACAATTAAAATACCAATGAGTGATGTTCAGTAACTTTATTGCGTTAAAAGACCATGCAGCTCCTGCCAATATGTATTATTTTTTAGATACATGACGTTTGTAAGAACAAATGAATCTATTTCATTTAAACCAAGTTTCTTTCTTTAAAAATAGGTCTGTTCCAGGATGCTAGCCATGTAGGCCTAAAAAGCGTCAAGAATGTTTTCCTTCTAAAGCAGTTCGGAGGGGGCAGAAGAGGGTTCACGGTTAACAGAGTAAAGACTTTAACTGCTCGGGTTAAAAAAGCTTTAGAAGGAAAACATTCTTGACGCTTGTCATTAAACCATTATAAATATTTACAAATGAGAAGAAGAAAATATTCCAGAACAGTGAAACTTCGAGAAAAATATTAGGAAAATGAAAAATCATTATTTAAAGGCATATTTTCATCAGCTCTACAGCCATGTCACTAAATTAAAGCACTACATTTTAGCCAGAGAAAGACATACTTCCTGCAATTTCTCTTTGATTCTTTTCGAAATGTCTTCGAAATTTGCTGACATACAAATAAAATGCCAATAAGTGAGGTCCAGTAGCTTTATTGAGTTAAAAGACTATTCAGCTCTGGCCAATATGTATTACTTTTAAGATACATGACTTTTGTAAGAACAGATTAATCTATTTCATTTAAGCCAAGTTTCTTTCTTTGAATATAGGTCCTTTTCAGGATGCTAGCCCTGTAGGCCTAGCAAGTGGGGCAATCACAGATTCGAGCTTGACAGCTTTTAGTGAGTGGGACGCCAACCACGGTCCGGGTCGAGGACGATTAAACGTAGCTCAAGTCGGAGCCCTGTTCGGAGCATGGACTGCCAAAACAAACGATTTGAACCAATGGATTCAGGTCAGTCTCTATTCTTGAATTTCTTTCTTGTTTGTTTGAAGTTTGTCTCACCTCATTACACGCTCAACCAAGAGATTAAACAAAAAAAGATTCCGTCAAATATTAATTCCTTCCGAAAATACTGACAGACTGAATCTTTTCAACTACATATATGTATCATCTAATCCCGACGTATTCAGGGCTCATGATCTACAGCATTTTCAATTATACATGTATTTATTAAGTATTTGATGCACACACCCAGTCCGAGCGCTGAGCCATTTTACTTCAGGTATATATTCACAAATAGACATAAATACTTCCGATCAAGCATGCACGAATAAGCTATCCCGCAATTGAACCACGTGACCAATCAACATCTGCATTCTATTGCAGAACTTTATTTAGGAAATGAACACAGTTTTAATAAAATAAACCAAAAATATCCAAATATGCCAAACAGTTTCCCCACCTCCCTTTTAGAAAAAGATGAACAAAAAAAAAAGAATAAAAACAAGATTCAAATGACGAAAATCAAAAAACTAATTTTCAGAGCAGCCGACAGACTAACATGAGACTCTTTCCAAATTATTGCTAATGTATTCATGTTTCCAACAAAACATTACAAATCAATTATAAGCATTTAAAAACAATTTAAGAAATACATGTTGGAAACAGAGGGGTCCACTAAAAAGCAAAGCTTGTACAAGTATGAACACCTCAAATGCAACTTAAGAATAATGAGTAATTAAATTAACTAATCTGTAAGTACAAAAGGAACTACAAAATAGGGGAAGAAAAAGGGGGATGCCAAGAGAGACGAGAAAGGGATAAGACGACAAAGATAGAAGAACACGGTCATAATACAAAGAGTAGACAATGACAAAAAGAAGTGAGAGATCGAGGGTACAGAAAATGATACTAAATGATGAGCTGCATGTGGGGTTGAGAAGAAGATAAGGAAAGAGAAATGCGCGTTAGAAAGGAAATAAGCATGAGAAGGAACAATATAATATATTGAATTACATCTTGAGTCAGTGAGCGGAAAACGATTAACGATTGCTAAATATTTTCTTGAGGAATTGACGAGGTAACTCATGTAGGGTTATATATAGATGTCCTGTTAATACAAACAAATGGTATATATATATATATACATGAACATTAAAAAAAAATCAAAAAAAAAAGATTATCTTCAACGTCATTATCATTCAAATCTCAGGTTGATCTTTTAGCTACGTACAACATCGTAGGAGTGGCAACGCAAGGTCGTCAGGACCAGTTCCAGTGGGTATCCAGCTTTAAGATTGCCTGCAGTATGAATAGTATTACCTTTGATACAGTGAAAGACCCGAATACCATCGACAACGACAACGTACGTACCGATTTACTCACCCTTCGACCCTATTCAGTTAATTGGTCGATTACCGGTCACATGTAATTCGTTTATTGAGCGTTTCTCAATTACTTTTATTTTTCATCATGTTAATCATAGCATTTTCTCTCTCTTTGAAATTACACTTTATTTATTCTCAAGTGATTGATCTAGCGTGTTTTCCTCAGATCTTTGCCGGCAATAGTGACCGAAACACCGTGGTTTACAATCGCTTTCCCGTGCCAATGTTGTGCCGATATGTTCGCCTGTTACCTTACACTTGGCGTGAACGTATTTCTCTTCGTATGGAGCTCTTTGGGAAACCCCTTGGTGAGTTTCAGGTTTAACAAAGAAATGGTAAACTGTTATGTAGTGTATATATATATATATATATATTAGATGAGCTAGTTTATCAGGGTGACGGTCCCAGGCTCTTGCCCTCGGAAACGCCCCGGAAATGTTCGGGGGGGGGGGGGGGCTAGGAGTCACGGTTTACAGAGTAAAGACTATAACTGCTCAGGTTGTGAAATGCTTTAGAATGAAAAACATTATTTACTTTTGTCATTTAATTATTGGAAAAATTAACAAATGAATGGAGAGAAAAAAATCCCAGAACAGTGAAACTTCGAGAAAAATATGAAAAAAAGAAGAAAAAAGAAAAAAACAAATTTAAAAAATAAAAATAAAGAGAATTAAAAAGAAAAAAATAATATTTAAAGTCAACTTTTCATCAACGCTACAGTCATTTCAGTAGATTTAAGCATAACATTTTAGCCAGAGAAAGACATGCTGCCTGCAATGTTCTCTTTGATTGTTTACGAAATGTCTTCGAAATTTGCTGACATACAAATACAATGCCAATGAGTGATGTCCAGTAGCTTTTTTGAGTTTAAAGACTATGCAGCTCCGGCCAATATGTATTATTTATACGTACATGACTTTTGTTAGGATGGATGAATCTATTTCCTTTATAAAGCCATAGTTTCTTTCTTTGAAAATAAGGTCCTATCCAGGATGCTAGCCCTGTAGGCCTAGAAAGTGGGGCAATCCCAGATTCGAGCTTGACAGCTTTTAGTGAGTTTGACGCCAACCACGGTTCGCGCCGAGGACGGTTAAACGTAGCTCAAGCCGGAGCCCTGTTCGGAGCCTGGACGGCCAAAACAAACGATTTAAACCAATGGATTCAGGTCAGTCTCTTTTCCTGAATTTCTTTCTTGTTTGTTTGAAGTTTGTCTCACCTCATTACACGCTTAAAGATAAACTTGAGTACTGGTAAAAAAAAGAAAATTATTTCTCACAGAATCAAACGAAACTTACACTGAATGTTCAAGATTACAAATAAATGACATGTGCCAAACAATTTTGGAAGAAAATGTATACTGGCTGAATAATGAGCATAGAAAGACAAGGAATCAAGGTATACCAGCCCCGACACCATGCGTGTTGTCCCATACATAGCTTTCTGTGTATGTGCTTGTTACTTTACCAAGACTCGGTCAAATTTATTATGATTTTGATGACTCCAGAACCTTGCAGTGCACACCAATACTTACATGCTACATGGTCAACTGTTTCTGATCCTTTCCACACCTTTTCTTTCACAATGCAATCGCATTACCAGTACTAAAGTTTATCTTTAACCACGAGATCACACGAACAAAGATTCCATCAACTATTAATTCCTTCCGAAAATACTGACAGACTTGAATCGTTTCAACTACATTATATGTAACATCTAATCCCGACGTTTTCAGGGCTCATGATCTACAGCATTTTCAATTATACATGTATTAATTAAGTATTTGATGCACACATCCTGTCCAAGCGATGAGCCGTATTACTATACAGATACATATTCACAAATAGACATAAATACTTCCGATCAAGCATGCAAGAATAAGCTATCCCGCAATTGAACCACGTGACCAATCAACATCTGCATTCTATTGCAGAACTTTCTTTAGGAAATGAACACAGTTTTAATAAAATGAACCAAAAATATCAGAATATGCCAAACAGTTTCCCCATCTCCCTTTCAGAAAAAGAAGAACCAAAAAAAAAAGAATAAAAACAAGATTCAAATGACGAAAATCAAAAAACTAATTTTCAGAGCAGCCGCCAGTCTAAAATGAGGCTTTTTCTAAATTATTGCTAACAAGATTTCAAGATTTCAAATTCATTCATGTTTCCAACAAAACATTACAAATTAATTATAAGCATTTAAAACAAATTTAAGAAATACATGTTGGAAACAGGGGTCCACTAAAAAGCAATGCTTGTACAAGTATGAACACCTCAAATGAAACTTAGGAATAATGAGTAATTAAATTAACTAATCTGTAACTACAAAATGAACTACAAAATAGGGGAAAGAAAAAGGGGGATGCCAACAGAGTCGAGAAAGGGATAAGACAATACTTTACACGACAAAGATAGAAGAACCCGGTCATAATACAAAGAGTAGAAAATGACAAAAAGAAGTGAGAGATCGAGGGTACAGAAAATAATACTAAATGATGAGCTGCATGTGATGTTGAACAGGAGATAAGGAAAGAGAAATGCGCGTTAGAAAGGAAATAAGCATGAGAAGGAACAATATAATATATCAAATTACATCTTGAGTCAGTGAGCGGAGAACGATTAACTATTGCTAAATATTTTCTTGAGGAATTGACGAGGTAACTCATGTAGGGTTATATATAGATGTCCTGTTAATACAAAAAAATATACATGAACATTAAAAAAATAAAAAATAAATATTATCTTCAACGTCATTATCATTCAAATCTCAGGTTGATCTTTTAGCTACGTACAACATCGTAGGAGTGGCAACGCAAGGTCGTCAGGACCAGTTCCAGTGGGTATCCAGCTTCAAGATTGCCTGCAGTATGAATAGTATTACCTTTGATACAGTGAAAGACCCGAATACCATCGACAACGACAACGTACGTACCGATTTACTCATCCTTCGACCCTTATCAGTTAATTGGTCGATTACCGGTCACGTGTGATTCGTTTATTGAGCGTTTCTCAATTACTTTTATTTTTCATGATGTTAATCATAGCATTTATCTCTCTTTTTGAAATTACACTTTATTCTATTCTCAAGTGATTGATCTAGCGTGTTTTCCTCAGATCTTTGCCGGCAATAGTGACCGAAACACCGTGATTTACAATCGCTTTCCCGTGCCAATGTTGTGCCGATATGTTCGCCTGTTACCTTACACTTGGCGTGAACGTATTTCTCTTCGTATGGAGCTCTTTGGGAAACCCCTTGGTGAGTTTCAGGTTTAACAAAGAAAGGGTAAACTGTTATGTAGTGTGTATATATATTAGATGAGCTAGTTTATCAGGGTGACGGTCCCGGGCTCTTGCCAGCGGAAACGCCCCGGAAATGTTCGGGGGGCGGGGCTAGGAGTCACGGTTTACAGAGTAAAGACTATAACTGCTCAGGTTATGGAATGCTTTAGAATGAAAAACATTATTTAATTTTTTCATTAAATTATTGGAAAAATTAACAAATAAATGGAGAAAAAAAGTCCCAGAACAGTGAAACTCCGAGAAAAATATAAACAAAAGAAAAAAAAAGATGGAAAAAAAAAAAAATGAAAACAATAAAAATAAAGGGAATTAAGAAGAAAGAAATAATATTTAAAGTCAACTTTTCATCAACGCTACAGTCATTTCAGTACATTAAAGCATAACATTTTAGCCAGAGAAAGACATGCGGCCTGCAATGTTCTCTTTGATTGTTTACGAAATGTCTCCGACATTTGTTGACATACAAATACAATGCCAATGAGTGAGGTCCAGTAGCTTTATTGAGTTGGAAGACTATGCAGCTCCGGCCAATATGTATTATTTATACGTACATGACTTTCGTTAGGATGGATGAGTCTATTTCATTTATCAAGCCATAGTTTTTTTCTTTGAAAATAAGGTCCTATCCAGGATGCTAGCCCTCTAGGCCTAGAAAGTGGGGCAATCCCAGATTCGAGCTTGACAGCTTTTAGTGAGTGGGACGCCAACCACGGTCCGCGTCGAGGACGGTTAAACGTAGCTCAAGTCGGAGCCCTGTGCGGAGCCTGGACTGCCAAAACAAACGATTTAAACCAATGGATTCAGGTCAGTCTCTATTCCTGAATTTATTTCTTGTTTGTTTGAAGTTTGTCCTACCTCATTACACGCTCAACCAAGAGATCACACGAACAAAGATTCCGTCAAATTTTAATTCCTTCCGAAAATACTGACAGACTTGAAATCTTTTCAACTATCTATATGTAACATCTAATCTCGACGTATTCAGGGCTCATGATCTACAGCATTTTCAATTATACATGTTTTAATTTAGTATTATATGCACACACCCAGTCCGAGCGCTGAGCCGTATTACTTTACAGGTACACATTCACAAATAGACATAAATACTTCCGATCAAGCATGCAAGAATAAGCTATCCCGCAATTGAACCACGTGACCAATCAACATCTGCATTCTATTGCAGAACTTTCTTTAGGAAATGAACACAGTTTTAATAAAAAAAAATAAAAACAATCAGAATATGCCAAACAGTTTCCCTATCTCATTTTCAGAAAAAGAACCAAAAAAAATAAAAACAAAATAAAAACAAGATTCAAATGACGAAAATCAAAAAAGTAATTTTCAGAGCAGCCGACAAACTAAAATGAGGCTCTTTTCAAATTATTGCTAACGATTGACTATTGCTAAATATTTTCTTGAGGAATTGACGAGGTAACTCATGTAGGGTTATATGTCCTGTTAATACAAAAAAATGGTATATATATATTTATATATATATATATATATATAATATAATACATGAACATTAAAAAATCTAAACAAAATTATTATTTTAAACGTCATTATCATTCAAATCTCAGGTTGATCTTTTAGCTACGTACAGCATCGTAGGAGTGGCAACGCAAGGTCGCCAGGATGTGTCCGTGTCCCAGTGGGTATCAAGCTTCAAGATTGCCTGCAGTATGAATAGTATTACCTTTGATACAGTGAAAGACCCGAATAACATCGACAACGACAACGTACGTACCGATTTACTCATCCTTCGACCCTAATCAGTTAATTGGTCGATTACCGGTCACGTGTGATTCGTTTATTGAGCGTTTCTCAATTCCTTTTATTTTTCATGATGTTAATCATAGCATTTATCTCTCTCTTTGAAATTACACTTTATTCTATTCTCAAGTAATTGATCTAGCGTGTTTTCCTCAGATCTTTGCCGGCAATAGTGACCGAAACACCGTGGTTTACAATCGCTTTCCCGTGCCAATGTCGTGTCGATATGTTCGCCTTTTACCTTACACTTGGCGTGAACGTATTTCTCTTCGTATGGAGCTCTTTGGAGAACTTCTTCGTGAGTTTTAGTCACCTTCATTCGTATAAAGCAAGGGTAGAATGTGACGTAGTATATTTATATTATATGAGCTAATGTATCAGGGTGACGGTCCTGGGCTTTTCCCCGCGGAAACACATACCCCAAAATCGGGGGATGTTCACCGTTTATAGAGTAAAGACTACAATTGATCAGGTTCTCTAATGTTGCAGAATACAAAACATTATTGAGTTTTATCATTTAATCATTAGATTAGAACAAATGAAAAAAAGAGAAACATCCAAGAACTGTGAAAGTTCGAGAAAAATATGAAAACAAACAACAACAAAAATCATAATTGTAAGGCAACTTTACATCAGCTCTACAGTCGTGTCAATAGATTTAAGCACCACATTTTAGCCAGAGAAAGACATACTGCCTTCAAATTCTCTTTGATTGTTTTCGAAATGTCTTCGAAATTTGCTGACATACAAATAAAATGCCAATAAGTGAGGTCCAGTAGCTTTATAGAGTTAAAAGACTATGCAGCTCTGGCCAATATGTATTATTTTTTAGATACATGACATTTGTACGAACAGATTAATCTATTTCATTAAAGCCATGTTTCTTTCTTTGAAAAAAGGTCCTATCCAGGATGCTGGCCCTCTAGGCCTAGAAAGTGGGGCAGTCCCAGATTCGAGCTTGACAGCTTCTAGTGAGTGGGACGCCAACCACGGTCCGCGTCGAGGACGGTTAAACATAGCCTTAGACGGTGCCCAGATTGGAGGATGGTCTGCCAAAACAAATGATTTGAACCAATGGATTCAGGTCAGTCTCTATTCCTGAATGTTTTCTTGTTTGTTTGAAGTCTCACTCCTGAAGCTCCTCAAGCTCATAAAAGGTATCTCTCCGTCACAACACGAAACCTGTCTTACCTTGTTACTCGATCAACCAAGAGATCACAAGAACAAAATATTCCTTCAAATATTAATTCCTTCTGAAAACACTGACAGACTGGAAATCTGTTCAACTATCTACATCTAACATTTAATCCCGACGTATACAAGGCTCATGACCAACAGCATTTTCAATTATACATGTATTAATTTAGTATTTTATGCACACACCCAGTCCGAGCGCTGAACCGTATTACTACAGATACATATTCACAAATAGACATAAATACTTCCGATCAAGCGTGCAAGAATAAGCTATCCCCCAATTGAAACACGTAACCAATCAACATCTACATTATATCGAAGAACGTCCTTTAGATAAGGGGCACAGTTTTAATTATATAAACAACAAATATCAACAAATTCCGAAAAAATACCCCCACTTCCCTCCCCTACCAAAAACACAAAAAAAAGGAGAACAAGTTCCGAATGCCAAAAATTCAAAAACAAAATGCCAGGTTTAACTCCTGCTAATTTGTTCATGAGGAATTGACGAAGGAACTCTGTAGGGTTATATATAGATGTCCTTTAATACAACAAGTTTGAACATATATGTGTATATACAAACATCGGTTTTACTTTTTCCATTTTCGATATCATTATCATTCAAATCCCAGGTTGATCTTTTAGCTACGTACACCATCGTAGGAGTGGCAACACAAGGTCGTCAGAATAATTCTCAGTGGGTAACCAGCTTCAAGATTGCCTGCAGTATGAATAGTATTACCTTTGATACAGTGAAAGACCCCACTAACACCGACAACGACAACGTAGGTACCAATTTACTCACCCTTTGACCCAAATCAGTTAATTGTTCGATTACCAGTCACGTGTGATTCGTTTATTGAGCGTTTCTCAATTCTTTCTTTTTTCACGATGTTTATCTTAGTATTTATCTCTCTTTGAAATCACACGTTGTTCTATTCTTAAAGGTAAATTACTTTTAACTTTGTATTAAATACAAAGTTTTGGGAAATTTTGAAAATTGGGTGGATAGTGATTCTTTACAATTTTGATATATTTGGTTGCCTCTGTGGATGGTTTATAAGCACGAGAAAATTTAGCCTCTAAAACACATTTGCGTTTGAGAAAAATTGAATATGAAGATTTACCGGTGCTCCCGGTAAATTTTGATACATTTCAAATAGCGCCTACGGCCGTAGAATGGTAGCTGCAACCATGAAAGTCTCAGAATATGTAGTTCTGATCAGCATCAGCATCAGTATACGGAAGTGTGAGGTGATCCTGTTGAAACTTCCGGTCGTTTCATTGAGTGGTGCTTTCCAAATGGGAATAGCTAATCGGTCGATTTTAGTTTAAAAACATTGTTTTATAGTTTAATTAATATCTTGACCTTGAGAGGGAGCTATACAACATAAAGAGTTTATTATTAACAATTTCATAACTTTAGACTCGATTTCAACCGCGACAACGATCACTGAATATTGTAGGATCGCATTTGCTTCCAATATGTTCATTTGAACCAAATTCATGACCCCAGACCAAAACTTTGTATTACCTTTAAGTGATTGATCTTGCGTGTTTTCCTCAGATCTTTCCGGGCAATAGTGACCAAAACGCAGTGGTTTACAATCGCCTTCCCGTGCCAATATTGTGCCGATATGTTCGCTTTTTACCTTACACCTGGCATCAACATATATCTCTTCGTATGGAGCTCTTCGGAGAACTCCTGGGTGAGTTTTAGTCACCTTCATTCGTATAAAGAAAGGGTAGAATGTGACGTAGTATTATGAGCTAATGTATCAGGGTGACGGTCCTGGGCTTTTCCCCGCGGAAACACATACCCCAAAATCGGGGGATGTTCACCGTTTATAGAGTAAAGACTACAATTGATCAGGTTCTCTAATGTTGCAGAATACAAAACATTATTGAGTTTTATCATTTAATCATTAGATTAGAACAAATGAAAAGAAGAGAAACATCCAAGAACTGTGAAAGTTCGAGAAAAATATGAAAACAAACAACAACAAAAATCATAGTTGTAAGGCAACTTTACATCAGCTCAACAGTCATGTCAGTAGATTTAAGCACAGCATCTCAGCCAAAGGAAGAAATATTGTCTCCAATTTTGTCTATTATGCCCAATGTTGTGTCACTTCGTGATAATTCAGTCTAATTATTATTTTCTATTATGACATTGGTATTGTTGCCAGATCTTCATGGAAGAGCACTTTTAAATGAACCATCCTGTACATATATAATTATCTGACTTTATTAAATGAGTTTATATATGAAATGATTAAATTAAAAACTGAATAATTGGATGAATAATGAAGTATTTCCTACTTAACTCCAGGATCAACTGAAGCATCAACAACCATGGACACCACAATGAACGAACTACAGGTTAGAAACGGGTCACGTGATTTCATTGTTTAAGATTCTGTTCACACAACTAAAGTAGAATGGTTGATCAAGTAGGTATTTTTAGGTATTGAAAACATCAAATGACAACTAATTGACTCAATCTGTTTTGATTCACTGACAATGTAAAGCTCTACAGTACGAGTAAAAATTACCCTGCATGCGGCATTCAAATTAGGTGAACATTTTGAATATATGTTGGTCATGTATAGATTATTGGGGAGGCATTTCAAGAACAACATATTATGACATTGCTACTATGACATTCTTTAACAAGGGAAATCAATAAAAAGAAAATGCAAAAGCGCAACAATAATTTTCCGCTTACACAAAAGTCACCCACCTCTTTTAAATAAAAACCTAGAGTACTGCAGGTGAGACTACCGTTTATTTGGTGACGACACAAAATGATCCGGGAACGACCAGTACAGCATCAACAACCTTGAAGACATCAAGAGAAGGAACTGTCGCTGTGACCGCACCGACCAGAACAACGCCCCCACAGCTTCAAGGTAAGCCTCATATATTTTCGTTCCCCTACAATAAAATGGGTAGATAAGTATTATAAATATAAAGTATTTCTTAGAATATGCAGTCTAATCATTGTTTTCACCGATGAAATTAGCATAGAGGTTGTTAACAGGACCACATGAATGACCACTTTTACATGAGCCATCCTGTACATTTTCCAAATCGATTAAATGATATAAGAAACGAATACAGTATATTATGAACTACTTAATAAATGATTGAATATGTAAAAGAGTAAATAAATGAATAATACTAATAGGATAAATAATTAAGTATTTTTATATTTAACTCCAGCATCAACTGAAGCATCAACAACTATGGACACCACGATGAACGAATTACAGGTTAGAAACGGGTCACGTGATTGCATAGTGAAATAAATTGTCCACACAACTAATGTGGAATACGGGATCGAATAGGCATTGTTTAATAGGTAGTGCAAACATAAAATGCAAGTAATTGACTCAATCTTTTTCGAATCACTGACATTGAAAAGCTCTACACACAAGTACGAGTAAAAATTACTCTGCATGCGGCATTAAATACAGGAGAACATTTTGAAATTCAGGAGAACATTTTGAAGATATTTAGGTCATGTTTGGAATATTAGGGAGGTATTTCGAGAACATTATATGACATTGGTACTATGACATTATTTCAAAAGGGAAATCAATACATCAATAAAAGTGAGAAAGCGCAAAAGTAATTTTCCGCGTTCACAAAAGTCACCCTTCTCTTTATCTAACAATACCTTATTAGACTAGTGCAGGTGAGACTACCGATTATTCAGAGACGAAACAAGGTGATCCGGGAACGACCAGGACAGCATCAACAACCTTGAAGACATCAAGTGAAGGAACTGTCGCTTTGACCGCACCGACCAGAACAACGCCCCCACAGCTTCAAGGTAAACCTCGTATATTATTGTTCCCCACAATAAAATGGATAGATTAGTGAAAGCTAAAGCAAAGAAAACGGAAATTCCACATTTTGCCTTAACGTTAATCAACTGCTTTTGAAAAAATGGCTGAATATCCTGCCTTTATATCCTTTGTGTAATAATAATAATATTTAATTTTTATATAGCGCTTAATACAAATGTCTATATAAGCGCTTTACAAATATACTATTACCCCGGTCATTGCATTCAGTGCTTGCCCGCACACACTGTGTGCACAATCTCCACTCCCTGGGGAGCATTCCAGCCGGGCGTTACTTAGAAGACCACTTAGAAGATAGTACTTGTACAATTAAACCTGAATATGCACAGGCTTTGTTCATTTTAGAATATTCTCTGCCCAAGTGGTTGAGGTTTTTCGTGAATACCTGTTGTTTGACCTCATGACAAAAATACTTCCGCTTGTGTACCATAGACGGCACCCTCGTTGATGATAGCCTCACTTTCAAGAATCCTTTTCCAGCCTTCGATTCGAATCGTTTTACAGTTTTGTATACCCGGCCTCTAATCTGCACATGCGTAGATAGTATATCTGAATTGGCGTTTCCTGCCATTTTAATAGCTACGTACCTAAACATAAATTATTTCTGAACAATATGTTGCGAATTTGAAATTTAAATAGGAATTGATTTATAACTGATTATTGATTAAATTATCATGTCTTTCTGAAGTATTTTATTCAAATCTAAAGCTGTTAAGAATAAGATGATATTTGTCATGATGAGTAAAGCTACATCGCAATTGAGTCATGTACATTATCGAGCTTCTGTATACTGAACCTACAGGTCTGTTGGGTGTTTTAGCGGATATGAACGAGGCAGAAACCGTAACTTTTGGACTATCGACGCCCTTGATTTTTTATTGCACATTTCTCATGCTGGCTCTCCTTCTGCGCTTCATCGTCCTTTGGATTAGAGGACTAAAGAAAAAAGAGGTAAGCGAAAAATTTAAACTAAAGATTTGATTTGACAACTTAATTGATTGAATCTTGGCATAGACAGCTAAACAGTATTTCTTTTCCTGATTCATGTCGATTTTGCCTCTGCCTAAGTTTTGAAGAAAAAACAATTAGATGTCAACCAAAACTTTCGTTAAATGGTTTCTATATGAATAGAAAGTACTCACACATACATCTTATTAATCAACTCCTGAACATTGTTCATTCCAAAGGCGATTAAACATGATTGCGACTACTTTCAAAATATTAACTAAAGGGAAGTTCAATAGCTCCCTCTATCACCGTTTGAAACATGCGAACATCACAGTGACGTTTTACGTAATCCGATCGTGATATCTATGGCATATTAACAATGGGGTGCTGAATTGATGTTTCTAATGTAGTTGCAACCATGTTAGTTTTATATGTATTATACGTTGCTAGCGCTCAGCCAGCCATAATCACACTTTGATGAGCAGCCTATTTAATTCTCAAAGAATATATTATCAAATGTAATAGTGTTAAAATATCGATTTCACTTGGTTTTTGTAAGATTGAATGTTAGTATGCTTTTTATTTTATCTCTCTCTCTCTCTCTTTCTCTCCATCCCTCTTCTACCTCCCTACTAAAGGTGGAACCAGACCAAGAACGCCCTCAGCGGATGTATGAGCTTGTAAGAATCTCATATTGATGACTGCAGAATCACACCAACGACGAAGAAAAAAAAAGCCGTAAAATTGGCAATTACATGAGTGAAAGGCATGTCAATTGAGATACCACTCTCCTTGTATATAACGAATAAATTGTCTTTTTTTCATCCCTTCTCTTTATCTTTCTTTCTCTCTCTCTCTCTCTCTTTCTCTCTACTCACTCTTTCTCTCTCTTTGCTCTCATCTCTCTCCTTCTTTCCTTCTCTCTTGCGCTTTAAATCCCTTTCTCGCTCCTGCTAGTCATGATCTATACCGTCAAATTTAGCGATGTAGTCGCAGCTTTTGAAAACTTATCGGCAACATTATCAGTACTTTATAACAGAGCATTGTAAGGAAAATCTTTAAATCTGTTCGTAAAAAGATTAGAAAACCGTGGATTACATTTGACTTGTATAAAAAGATAAGGTTTCAAAATAAAATAAATGGAAGGTATTGTCATTCACGTACAGAAAATAACAAGAGGAAACACGTTCAAATACGAAATAACACGTTATTAAAACTTGCCCGCAAAGACTACTATAAGATGAAATTTTATGCAATAAAGGGAAATATGAAGAAAAAACGTGGTAATTAATTAATGGTATCCTGGGTAAATCTCACAATGCTTTACCTAATTTCACGAATGCAAATGGGAAACAAATATCTAATTCTAAAGATATTGCCAACCATTTTAACTTTTTTTGTTGTAAATATTGGTCTGTCTTTGAAAAATTCCTTATCCTTAAGCAATAACGACAACTTTGCCAAATTTTGGCCAAAGCAAAATTCCAATTCTGTATATTTTAAAGCTGTATCTGAAAATGAAATTATTGATGTAGTGAAGAAATTGAATTGTACAAACAGTTGTGGTGTTGATGAATTCAATCCTGATGTCATAAAGAATGTAATACACTATAGTGTTACACCATTGTGTTATATTTTCAACTTATCGATTTCTAGTGGAGTTGTTCCCTCTAGATTAAAAATTGTAAAAGTTGTACCTGTTCATAAAAAATATATATCTATACTTCCTTACTTTTCAACAATCCTAGAAAGGCTCTTCTATAATCGTACAAAATATAGCTATTTATGCACAAATTCTATTTTGGATGAAAGTAAGTACGGTTTTTTAAAGCATGTGTCGACTTGTTTTTACTTTATATTAATGACCTCCCATATTGTTCAGATAAATTGAAATTAATTCTTTTTGCTGATGACACCAATATCCTCTACACTTGAAATGATATTGGGTTTTTATATAGCACTTTATATATTGAATTGCGTAAAGTATCGAATTGGTTCAAATGCAATAGATTAATCTTGAATGCTAGAAAGTCAAATTGTATATATTTTTATTCCAAATATAAACCGATTTCTATAGAGCTCCTCAATTCATATCAAATCAAAATGGATCATAATATTCTTAATCGTGTTGCTCATACCAAGTTCTTGGGTATTTTTATTGACGAAAACTTATCCTGGAAAACACATATATCCCATATTAATAAGACAATGTCTAGGAATACTGGTGTCATCAGCAAACTCCGCCATACTTTGCCTCATTCTGTTCTCCTTATGTTATACACTACACTTATATAACCATTCCTTAGTTATTGCAACATTTTTTGGGCAAATACTTACCCAACCGTACTGCATCGTTTATATATTCTAAAAAAGAGGGTTGTAGTCTCATTCAAGACCAATCTTTAAACAATAATATATTAAATGTTTTCCAGTTATATTAGTATTTGTGTGCAATATTTTTATTTAGGAATGAAAAATCTCTGTTTCCTAAAAACTTATCCAATATGTTAATAACAAACAGTACAATACATGACTATAATACTAGAAATAAGAAGAAATATCATCGATGGTGTGTTAATACAAATGTTGCATCATATTCTTGCAGACATCATGCACCTGAAATTCGGAACTTGCTTTCAACTATTAACTTCAATCTCATCTTACAACAGTTTAAAACGTAATCTCAATCTCAATCTCACTGAATGTATTTATCCAGCTTGTTATCTCTCTCTCTCTCTCTTTCTCTTTCTTTCTTTTCCCCCTCACATTTAGCCTTTGACATCTTCTGACTTTTGCATCATATCATGATGCATTTCGTGTATTGGGTTTGTGCCGGTTGAAACTATCCGAAACTTTACTTGCTACTTGTTTTCTTACTATATTTATTATATCTAATTAGATAGGAAGCTGTCCAGACAAAACCTTTTCTTGTTTTTGTTTTTTTACAGCTGTGCCTTATTCTGTTTTGTATTAATTAATTGCACATGTATATGTTGTCCCAATTTATGTATTATATTTTAAATGAAATTGCATGTTTTTAACTTGTAAAAATGTTTTTAAAGATGGAATTTAATAAACTGAACCGAGCTGAACATATCGTTTTTTATATCTTTCTATTATGCCCAATTTTGTGTTACTATGTAATAATGCAGTGTAATTATTGTTTTCTTTGATGAAATAGGTATAGAGGTTTTTAACAGAACATCATCGAAGATCACTTCTCAATGAACCCTGCTGTACATGTATAATTATCTGAAGGGATTATATGGTATTAAAAATTAATATATGAAAAACTTGGTGAATAATTCAATATGTAAAAGAGTAAATAAATGAATAATTAAATAAATAAGTAAGTATTTTCTGTTTAACCCCAGTATTAACTGAAGCATCAACAACCATGGACACCTCAATGGAAGAATTACAGGTTAGAAACGGGTCACATGATTGCATAGTTTAAGATATTGTCCTCAAGTTATGTGGAATGGCTGATCAAGTATTGTTAGGTAATGAAAACATCAAATGACAATTTATTGACTCAATCTTTTTCGATTCACTGACAATGAAAAGCTCTGCACGCAAGTACGTGTAAATAATACTCTGCATGCGGCATTAAAATCAGGAGAGCATTTTGAATAAATTTTAGGCATGTGTGAACTATTGGGGAGGCATTTCAAGAACAGTATATGACATTCTTTCACAAGGGAAATCCATACAGAAATTGGGAAAGCGCAAAAATAATTGTGTGCTTTCACAAAAGTCATCCTTCTTTTTGTGAGGTGGTCGAGATCTCCAGATCAATGACAGACAGACGGATCGTGTGAGAGGGACAAGCAAAAAGTCTGTTTATTAGTAGTAATCAGTAACTGACACATTACATATCACATAAAAATGCTGATTCTCATGGCGATCATGCATTCCCGAAAACATGTCATTTTATCAAATATAAAAGGAATAGATTTGCCCTTTATAATTGTTGCCACAGAACAATGAAGCTGAAACTCTCAACATTAACACAGGTAAATACCTGAGCCAAATACTTATGCAAATAAGTAGCAGTCAATATTAAACTCATATAGAGCAACACATTCACAATATGGATAAACAAACACACCCCGCTAGGTTTAAGAACCTTATCATGTGACCTCTATATCACTACTTAATTTTTGTTCAATAAACTATACATTTAACTTGTACATTGTATTATTAGGACAATGCTAATATCCTAATAACATAAACTTCAATAGGGCTATCCTGGTTTCCCTTTTTCAAAGTAAGCACATAGTATAGAATGAATAATGAAACTAACAATGGAATAAAAATGGAATAAAGACAAAATATCTCTGCTTTAAATTATTGTACATTATGTAAATACTTGTTACCGGGTAATTTTCAATAACCAGTTTAGTGCTTTTCATGACCCCGCCACTATTATTCATATGTATATGTTATTGATTTGTAAATTGTTTTTAAAGTTTTTAAATCACAGTATCCCAAGACCAGAAACATTGATAAATCCTGGAAACTATAAATCTTTTTATATCTGCACCAATTACAACTTTCATCAACCACTCCAATCCAAATATTTATCTTCCATGCTTTTCTTACTTCCAAACAAACTCCAATAATCTCCTGGTCTAACCCTAAACACTGCTCTTACTCCTATTATTTCATATCAATTTAACATGTAACAATATTCTTTTATAGCAATCTGCAAAATGAGAAATAAAGTTAACAATGAGAGAGGGCGCCATAAACCCTCTATTGGCTTAATAGTCGGACAAAGTTCGAACATCATTGTTTGATGTGCCATAATTAATATCCCCTTAGCAACAAAAATACAAACAACATGCAATGCTTTTAAACACTCAACTTCTATCATAAGCACTTCTTTCCTATGCTCCCCATATTTCTCACTGACCTCCGGACCCCATGGAAGAACAGGCGTATATTGCTGATTCTCATGGCGATCATGAAATGGGCTATCCGCCGTATATCTCATTTATGTATGTATTTGTATGTTGTGATGATTTTATACGGAAATAAAAACAAACAAACAAACATAAATTAGAGCGTAACCCTGGCCGTCTTTTTAAATCAAGTAACATTTTATTACACAGTTATATCCAGAGTGGGGGGTCGACTCAATAACTATGCGGGGCATCATCCACGAGCCGCATAGCGGCGAGTCTATTTTTTTTTTTTTTTTTATTTTTTATTTTTTTTTGGGGGGGGGGGGGCTTTTTTGAAGCCCCGTAAGTGTTGTTTTCCTGGCAACTACTAACACAATGGAAACCATAAAAAGCAGCGCATGATAACGTCTTTTAAAATCATGTAACGGTTTAATACAAAGTTATATCCAGAGAGGGGGGCGGGGTTTGACCAAATGACGATGCGGATACTGTGTGGGCTGGACAAATGATGGCGTTTTTCTATGCATATCACATTTTCAGTTAGCAGCCCAAGGGGGGGGGGGGTAAACCCTTACCCCCCCCCTTCCTGGTTGATCCGCCCCTGCCAAAATAAAATTGATAGACTAGTGAAGGCGAAATTAAAGAGAAGGGAAATGCCACATTTGGCCTCAGCCTCCATCAACTGTTTCTGAAGAAATGGCTAAACATCCTGCCAAAACCTATAGATAACTTCGGAGATAGTACAGTTGAACCTAAATATGCACAGATCATCTACACATGTATGGAGAATTCTAACTTTGTGCATTTAAGAATATTCTCTGCCGTAGTGGTAGAGGTACTTCATGAATACTTTTTGTTTGACCTCATGAAAAGATTACAGAAACGGAATGGCAAAAGTTTGAAATGAATCCGACCAATGATAAGGAAGTTATGAAAGTTTGAAATATGAGATCACTAAGTCTATGCTAATCTCATATTAGTAGTAAGGTTAGTGGATTGTGACGTAGGAAGTGGATAAATCTCCCATTTGCCGTGTACATAAATATCATTAAGTTCTGTGTTTTTTCTCGTAAGTTCCTTCTCCCTTTGGGCACTACTCAAATATATTATAGATAGCATGTTATCATAGGTCCCATTAAAAATATAGACCCTCCTGAGCAATGAACTTTGAAGAAATTTTAGTTATTTTATATGTTTTATACATTGCATTACCTCTTCAGCTAATTTGAAGTGCCTATACCTATAGTGCTTACAAAGTGCAAAAATTCATAATTTTCTTATATTTAGTGCGATTTAATTAAAACTTTTATCAGTTTGCTTCTCTGATTGTTCTGCCTTCTTTTAGAATAGTTGTATATTTGTGTAGGATTTCCCTCTTAAAGGGAGGCTTTACTACTGCAGCTAGAAGGGATTAGACCACCCAGAGAGCCAGCGAGCTCACTGTGACAGGTGGCTATCTCATTAACTCAGCTCTCATTTAACATAAGAAAAAGAGGGTCATGGGGGACCAACAGGCACCGATTTGGGAAGTTTTCTATATAGAGGGAGCAAGTAGCTTCAAGTAGGACAGTGTGCCTTTAAGATGTCACTTCCGCACTAAGTAACCGTTTTCCTATGTCATTATAAATATTTTACTGATACGTATGCCACTACTACGTATAACACTGCACAGAAGGAATTGATATGGAACAAACTGCAAAACGTCGTCAAAGCTCACAATTAGATTCGAGATTAAAATGCGAGAGTAAATGTATGTTGTTTTCTCTACCTCCCCCTTCCCCTCCCTTCTCTCTCTTCCTATATGTATGTCTGTCTAACTGTCTCTCTCTCTCTCTCTCTCTCTCTCTCTCTTTCTCTATGTCTGTCTCTCTAATTCTCTTTCTATATTTCTCTCTCGCTCTCCACTCTCTCTTCTCTATCCTCGCTCTCCTCTCTTCCTCTCCTTTCCTTTTCTCTTGCGCTTTTAATCCCTTTTCGTATCCTGTCAGTCATGATTTTACCGTCAAATTTAGTATTAATATGATATGATATGATATGAAATTTTCAAGCATAAAATATTTCTGTATTATTTTTTTATAATTATGGCGTTTTGGGTTGTTTTTTTTTTAAGTGAAAGCTGTGACTCTAGTTAGGATCTAGCTCGCAATGCAGCCGTGGTGATGTTATCGTTTTCAGTGCATAACTCCCTATGCATTAGGCACGCATTTCATCTACACACACAAACACACACGCGCACATACCACACTCACACACACGCACACACACGATACACACGCATACACGACCAGACACTCACGTTTCATGCCGAACTCTTCTAATTTGAATGCTTTGAAATAGCTGTAATTTTGTCTTAGGTTATTGGTAAATTATTCTGTTGAGACCGATGGCATATTAAGTCATTCAAGCATGATTGCTACAGGCAATGACATAACATAATGAAAAGACATTGCCCTTTTAATTATTTCTTGAAAGATCTTTAAATGAATGCGTATTTTAAAAAAGGAAACAGAATCAATATGATACTACTAATTGGGATAACAGTGATGATGGTAATGGTGGTATAACAGGGAAAGATTCTACTACAGAGAAGGACGCATATAATTCATATTGCAGGGGATATTAAACTAACCTGTGGCTTTCACGATTTGTTAACAGTTCACTGTTTCATTACCCAAAAAATTAAGCAGTCAATATATGATTAATGAACCGCATTCCCGCTTGTGGATTCTTAAAAAGGCAAATTAAAGTAAATAATTACCCCGTTCACAATCTTAGAGAAGTGCGCATATCCACCGCAGCACACATCCATTGTTAACTTCATGCGTATCTAATGCGTCCTTGCATTGTACACGCGAGTAGAACTTTGGCCGGCTGATATTTCTTTTTCCGCTATATTTGACAGTCAGTGGTGAATATCATGCCTGCAGGTTTGACCAATCAGAGTCCTTGACTCTTTACATACGGTATATAATATAAACTAGATGTAGCTTTAATGAATTATTAAAGCTCCACATATAGATGATCAGAACATTTCCAGGACAGTGCAGTCTATAAGCCTCATTGCTTGATTTAATTTATATTTTCGAGTGGTTTTCTTGGCTGCCTCATCAATGGATCAAGACGCAACTACTTTGATTTTGATCCTCGTATCGATCTGTTGGATTGAAGGACAAGGTGGTAAGTAACACGTAGGGTAAAGGTTGTTACCAAACATTTATCTAAATCTGCACAGGGAGTTACTTGGTCCCAGATGCGTATGGCCCTGATTTCGTCAATGGCGCGATGGTCTGACGTTTCTTGCCAGAAGAACATCTTTCCAGTTTCTTCACAACCATCATAACCGTCATAACGCAGTTAAATTGTGAATTAATGAACATTTTCTAACTGGTCTAAATCTTACAAATTATCATTAAATGTTTAGTAAGACGATGATTATTTGAAAAAGGTTAAAATGCATGATAGTTATACGCCTGCATAAAAAAAAAATGTAAACTGTTTTTTTAATGTAAAATGTGGAATAAATAAACTTCAATTAACCAACCTGCATCGGGTCAATAGGGACTTTTAGATTTGCACGAAGACAAGGGTGGATTGCTACGATCGACGTCCTTTGAATGCACTGCCTTGAATGGAAGTCACACGTATCAGTCCACGCAAATCCAAAAGTCCCTATTGACTGTCCTCGGCATACTCGACATTCACAACAAACGACCCCCATCTTGGACCTGGTGTCCCACATTGTCTACACACATTTCTGATCAGACACCATTCATAATGTGCATTGCAATAACCATTCACAACACACAATGGCCATAAGTTTTCTGTGATGGTTGGCACGCTTCATAAACTTCCTTTTAAAACTACTTTTTAAGAGCCACCCCTAAATATCTGCATACACCACAATATTCACTTTGTGTTTTTATATCAGAGCATAATTTTACTATCAAAATTGCTTATCTTGGTCAATTTTGTCAATTTTTATCGGAGAAAGAACGCATTGTAGTCTTCGAAATGAATTGGATATGCAGTAGTGTTGTTAAAGGCCACAAATGGCGCTATAACAAGATTGGAGCCAACACGGACAAACAGTGATGGGTTCAAGCTTGGTGGTCTCCAATTTCCTACACCTACCCTATACGTAATATGCATATTACGTCAATTTAAAGGAATATTTGAATACTGTATAAAAAAATTTTCTTTCTGAAGGATTTATTATTATATTAGTGCGTCCCAGAAAAACCGAGAATTATCGATGTTTTATCATAACTTAATCACAATTATAATTGATAAATGACACATATTTGGGGTTAGATCCTCCTCTTTCATTCGATGCAAGTCATATAATGCATATTTGACGCATGAGTGATAAAAATGAATTTGAAGAGAGGAAACCAAAAAGTCATTTGGCGGACGGTATCTGAATTTCAAAGAGAAAATCACATTTCTAACAAGTTGAGTATCCGCCCTTTCACTGATAGGACATAGATGACATATTCATAATTCCTGCAAAGTTCTACAGGATTTGATGTTAGCTGCAAAAGGGACATAGTTTATTTAAGATATTCCTTTCGAGGCCGCCATTTTAGACAAGCATCATCTTTAATTGCGGTCTCCGGCACTATTTCCACAGATAGTTCGGATAATATTTTTAATTTATAATAATATATTATAGAAATATTCAGTTTCGTTTTTATATGTATATGATTGTTACTGTGATTCAGTTATTGTATTTGGAAAAATGCAGAAATAAAATCATATAAAAAATCAACCTAATCTAATCATCAAAATTTTCAAAATATACGAAATCAAATAATATTGAAATACATAGAGAGCTCTCGCTTATGAATATGATGTAATGGTTGCTGAATATTGGTAACTACATGTTCTATTTGGTGGAATGGAACCCCCATCCCACTTTCAGAATTACTCAGCTTCGGAACAATATATTACTTTCAGACCAATTCATCTTCAGACTAAAGCAACAATTTTGAATCATTACCCCAATGCCATTTTCACATTCATGAACATTCTGGTACAAGATTATTTTTTCGGAATTACGAAGCTTCATGAAAAGAATACTTTGGAAAAATGATGAGCATGTGATATTAAATATTCGATACTTGATACTTTAATACTCTACTTTGCACCAAGGTATATATTTGTGCTGGTACTGAGACACTAGACACGCTATAATTTAAATGTAACTTTAATTTCTTTATCAAGATACAAATTAGGTCATCTTCAGTAACCTCATTTCTTTCCCATGTTTTGTTTCTTTATATGATTTATTTGCTAATTATCTAAATTCATTTTCAAATTGCAATCTTTGCCTGAACACATCTACAATTCGCTAGATCTTAATGCATTATATTTCAAATTCATTTAACTATCTTGGATTGAACAATTATATTATTGCTAAATGTAGAAACATAATGTAAATATTTCCAATACGCTTTACCTCAATGTATCAGTTTTATTATCTTTACTCTTCGTATTGTATACTGTCGATTTCATAATTACATGTATTATCTTAAATTGCCCCCTGGTTGCTCGTTATTTTATCTTAACACTATTAGTTAACGCAGGTCTGCAATTACTCCTTTTGAATTTTGCTTCTCTGCTATATCCGCCTGTATTAGGTTCTTATTATACTCTCTTGATGTTTCTACTACCATCTGCGTTAAAAAAGAAAAACTTTCTCATTTATACGTTTTTATAATATAACTAACCAAATTTGTATAGATGCGCCATACAATGTTAACAATGTATTTTGTGTTCATCTTATTGATACAATTCGTAATGTCAATGTTGCAATGCATACCTTTATCTTTTTATCGTCAATGTGTACGTAATCTGTAAGTGTTGGCAAGATCCACCTTCTCTCCTCCTCCTTCTTTACCTCTTGTCGCTCTCTCTCTCTCTCTCTCTCTCTCTCTCTCTCTTTCTTCTCTCTCTTTCTCTCTCTCTCTTTCGCCTTCCTCTCTCTCTTTTCTTCTCTCTTTCTTCATCTTTCTATCTTTCCTGCTCTTTCTATTTCTACACTATATATCTCGGTCTCTTATCCTTTTTTTTCTCACTTTCCATCCCTCTCTCCTCCTCTTCCTCTTTCCTCTATCTCTCTCTTTCCCTTTTTAACCTCTTTTCTCTACATCTTTTCCTTCTCTCTTCCTCACTTTGAATTCATATTATGTTGAGGTACATATTCCCCTTTTCCTTCGTATTTTTGTTTTTGTTTTGGAGTTGGTACATAAATTTAGGATAAACATGTGATATTAATACGTGTACTTGTAATTATGTAAACGATACTGTTTTTAATCGTACTCTCGTTTTTAAAATGCAATGTATATCCATGTGCAATTCAGTATATGTAACTGCGATACATGATTCGATAAATACCATACCACCATTGGAAATACATTTTGGGGGAGTCGTTTTAAGGATTTCTTACTATCATGCCTTATTATAGAAGTGATGCTTCTATAAAAACCTCGACCCTGATAACAAGTGTTATACCAGATATCCCCACTATTTGTTCAGAATGATAACTTGATATTATTCAGGGCATTATTAAATGAAGGTTGTTATCAATACCCCAGCCGCCATGACCTGATTAAACCGGATTTGAGAAAAAAAATATCATAATTATAAAACTGTTTACTATACAAACTTCAACATAACCATTGCAGTTCATAGTAGGCCCCTTTGGCATAATCCGTTCATTGTCTTATCCTTTATTGAAAATTGATGAGATATAATAATTTAACTTGTTGTTATCATCGTGAGTTAGAATAAGAGAATTACTACAAAAACCTACTAATTCGGACTTGTTTTTTATTGGGTTTTAGTCACCTTGATGCCATCCACGCGTGGACTGCATCCTGGCATCCGCATCTGTGTTTAAATGTAGACGTCACGGGTAAATGCCTTTTGGGTGTGCCATAAAATTGTTTGCTATCTTAATTATGAACCATTTTGAACAATTCGTCCCGCACTTGATAAATAAAACTTGTTATTATATGCAAAATACATCGAATTTATTGTTTTATTGTGAATTTTAATGTTTTGTATTTTACACATTTGTCATTTATGTTATGGGTCCACCCACTTCTCTCAAGCCATCGGCTTTATCGGGTGTAAAATGATCCAGCACAATTCTCAATGTATATATATTGTATGTGATTTTTTATGAAATAATAAATTGAATTGAAATTGAATTGAATTGAATTAAAAAATAATTAAAATATTTTTTTTTTTTTTTAAAGTGATCCAGATTGCAGGGAAACTTAAAATAAGAGACTTCTGTAATACATAATTGGTTTTAATCAATCAAAGAAAAATGAATAATACATGTGAAATATAAAAGCATTTTCGAGGAAAATGGGTGGACCAAATTGAACAACCACTTGTTTTTTCTTCTTCTTGAGACACACCTGCATGCCAGGAAGATCTTACAGGAGTGAACTACAGAGGAAACTTATCTCAGACAATCTACGGTCAAACTTGTCAAGCATGGACCTCTCAGGATCCCCATCAACACGATAGGACTCCAGCTAACTATCCTAACGCGGGACTAGACTACAACTATTGCAGAAACCCGGATGATGAGGACACTGCTTGGTGTTACACCACCGATCCTGCGATAAGATGGAAGTTTTGTGCTGTAGGTTTCCTTGACCCTAGATGCCAAGGTAACAATGCATTTTGGTGTTTCATCGGGTCTGTACGTCGGGTCGAACTGTCGTGAACAATCAAGCCCTAATTCCTCATGTAGCACTTGTGAAATGCACCTCTCATATCACCAAAGCGTTATGTCAAGTTTACCTGACAGTTTCTGAAAAACCTACAGCAAATCTACAAACACTCTCAACAATTCACATAAGAGCATGTTTTCACACATGTGTAATGGTATTAGCCTTATTTCTAGAGCCGTCCTTCAATAAATGTGATTACTTCCATTAGAGTTACCCGACCATTCGTGGATATAGGGGCATGTTTTCACACCAAAGTTCATGTAACTTGACAACCCGATCAAGGTAGAGAGCACTTTATTATTATTTTTTGTTATGGTCCAGGATTTTTTTTCCTGAAAATTTGAATGCTGATCGATATTTTGTTTCATGGGGGTGGGGGGAGGGGGGTAAGGTCACTTTTTCGGGGTCACGGGGGGGGGGTTCCTCCAAAACATACACACATATACAATTTGAGGGGGGTTCGACCCCAAAAAAGCAACACCCTGCATACGCGCCTGCCCATGACCACCTTTACCCCCCCCCCCCTCTCCCCCGGATCCGATTCTAATATGATGCTTCCCTCCTAAACCAATAATAGACTAATAATTGAGGAGGCTCGATAGGTCAGTCGGTAGAGCAGTGGTCTCGTAATCCGGTGACCCGGGTTCGAAACCAAGTCGATGCGCTATTTCCCCTTTGCTAAGGCATTTATCCTCTTTTGCCAGGTCCCTCGGAGAGGAACTAAAGCCCTCGGTCGTCTGGTTGATTACTAACAAGCATTTAATTTATGCTTTCTTAGCAGTCAGGTAAAATAACCACCACCACACTTAATAACAATTCTGGATTCCTTATTTTATGATATTTTCCTTAAATGTAGCTTATATCAAAGAGCTTAATTATTGCAATTTCATTTTTTTTCTATTTTACTTGCAACTATAATAGCATATCAAATTCCGAGCCGTTGTCAAATGTCAAGTTATCCATACAAGAAAACTTAAAAGAATATGCTCTGAAGTATTCTTCATGGGTTCTTCCTACCTGTTCATATTTGTTGTTGCTGTTGTTCTTGTTGTTGTTAATGTTGTAGTTGCCACTCTTGTGGTTGTTATTGTTCATCATTATTATATACATTTCGTTGTTTATACAATTTCTACTCATCTTCTTCATTCACATTTCCGTTCTTCACAGTTCTCAGTCATTTTTGTAATCTTTGTTCTCAATAGTCCTCACTCTTATTCCTACAGCAACGACCGAACCCACGACTAACCCAACGACACCGACACCTGTGCAATCGGAAACTGTTACATCTCAACCCACTATTGGTAAATATCGAGTTGTTTTGTTGTTGTTGTTGTTCTTTTCCTCATTCATGTTGTTTAGATGATAATCATGCTCTCATTTTCACGGTTATTTGTTTGTCGGTTACACCGTGTTGCGAAGACGTCATGAATTTGATTGGTATGTATTACCTCAAAGACTAGATAAATGAAAATACAAAAATGTGATAGTTACTACCAAGGAAATGGATTAGGCCTATCCTTTTTTTATAAATAAATATAGCAAACTCAGAGACAAAAACAACAAAGGATAACAGCAGTTATAGCATATACGTATACAAGTTATACTCATTCGTGTATACAGGAGAACAAATAGTATGATGGGTATGATTAATTTTAGAGTAGAGGAGCCAACTGAGACCAAAATCTTGCCAATTTATACTCATTGTTTATGGATGAAGCATCCATCCGAACCAATAGAAGGGAAATAAAGAAAGAAGATACATTATGAATATAATTACCAGTAGGATAATTTATAAGTAAAGTAGTTGGTAGGTGGCCTAGACTTTTCATGATACAGATAGCACTCGAAGACACCATTTTGTAAGAGCGGTGTCAGAGTCAGGAAGTTGTAATATAACAAGAATTAATTTCTTATTTTGCTTCGAAAGATAGCAATTCGCATGATTAATAACTCAAATTAGTTATCACATATGCACGGAACCCTAATTTCATCTTTTAACAAACATTAAAACTAAAAGATATTCACATTTGTCAGACAGGCATTTTTTACGTATAAATATTCTGATAATCAACTCCCATCCCTATTTCACAACATTTACAATTTGAGGTATAACATAAAATACCTCAAACTGCGTCTTTCAATAAAACCCCCTCCGCCTCCCCTTAACAAATCCTTTTTGTTTTGTTTTTTCTTCTTCTTAAGACAGTGTATTAATAACTCATTAAACAATTCAATACAGAAGAAAAAAACAAGATAACAAACAAAACTCAAATGCATTCCATAACAACGAATGGAAACATATATGGACATTGGTAATACACAAATAATCAAGGTATGGAACAATCTTACATAAAATAATACATCATACAATGAGTGCCTTAAGTTTTTTTATATCATCCTTCCTTCGTCGACCAAAATGCACACTATCCACTCACACACACAATACACTCACATATAACACTCACAGACTTATACAAAAAGATTGTATGAACAAATTTTCATTTTAAAGCTCACCTTAAGATTTTTCTTTCGAGGCCGCCATTTTAGACAAGCATCGTCTTTAATTGCGGTCTCCTGCACTTTTTGCACAGAGAGTTCGGAAAATACTTTAAATTTATAATAACATATTATAGAAATATTAAGTTTCGTTATTTTAAGATATGATTGTTATTTATTCAGTTATTGTATTTGGAAAAATACAGAAATAAAATATATATAAAACAATCAACCTAATCTAATTATCAAAATTATCAAAAAATACGAAATCAAATAATAATGAAATACAGAGAGAGCTCTCGCTTATGAATATGATGTAAGGTTTGTTGAATATTGGTAACTACATGTTATATTTGGTGAAATGGAGCCCCCATCCCACTTTCAGAATTATGGAGCCTCGGTACAATTTCATTTTCAGACCAATGAACCTTCAGAGTAAAGCAACAATTTTGAATCATTAACCCAATGCCATTTTCTCATTCATGAACATCCTGGTACAGGATTATTTTTTTCGGAATTACGAAGCTTCATGAAAAGAAAATTTTGGAAATATGATGCGCATGTGATTAAAAAAACACGATACTTGGTACTTTAATACTCTACTTTGCACCACGGTATATATTTGTGCTGGTACTGAGACACTAGACACGCTATAATTTAAATGTAACTTTAATTTCTTTATCAAGATACAAATTAGGTCATCTTCAGTAACCTCATTTCTTTCCCATGTTTTGTTTCTTTATATGAATTATTTGCTAATTATCTAAAGCATCTTTTAAATCACAATTTATTCATTATAATTCATTTTCAAATTGTAATCTTTTCCTGAACACATTTCCATTTAGCCAGATCTTAATGCATTATATTTCAGATTCAATTAACTATCTTGGATTGAACAATTATATTATTGCTAAATGTAGAAACATAATGTAAATATCTCCAATACGCTTTACCTCAATGTATCAGTTTTATTATCTTTACTCTTCGTATTGTATACTGTCGATTTCAAAATTATATGTGTTATCTTAAATTGCCTCTGTTTACTCGTTATTCTATCTTAACACTATTAGTTTACGCAGGTCTGAAATTACTCCTTTTGAATCCTGCTTCTCTGCTACACAATGTATATCCGCCTATATTTAGTTTTATTTTGTAGAAACAAAAAATTAAGAGGTTGTTATTTTACTCTCTTAATATTTCTACTACCATCTGCGTTAAAAAAGAAAATATTCTCGTTTATACATTTTTATATAACTTACCAAAGATTTTTAGGTGCGCCATACAAAGTTTACAATGTATTTTGTGTTCATCTTATTGATACTATTCGTAATGTCAATGTTGCAATGCATACCTTTATCTTTTTATCGTCAATTTGTACGTAATTGTTAATTGTTGACAAGATCCCCCTTCTCTCCTCCTCCTTCTTTACCTCTTGTCGCTCTCTCTCCCTTTCTTCTTCCTCTTTCTCTCTCTCTCTCCTTCCTCGCTCTCTCTCTCTCTCTCCTTCCTCTCACTCTCTCTCTCCTTCCTTCCTCTCTCTCTCTCTCTCCTTCATCTCTCTCTCTTTTTCTCTCTTTCTCCATCTTTCTATCTTTCCTGCTCTTTTTCTTTTTCACTATATCTCTTTCGGTCTCTTATCCTTTCTTTTTTTTTCTTCTCACTTTCCATCCCTCTCTCCTCCTCTTCCGCTCTCCTCTATCTCTCTCTCTTTCCCTTTGTAACCTCTTTTCTCTACATCTTTTCCTTCTCTCTTCCTCACTTTGAATTCATATTATGTTGAGGTACATATTCCCCTTTTCCTTCGTATTTTGCTTTTGTTTTACATTTGGTGCAAAGATTTAGGATAAACATGTGACATAATACGTGTACTTATAATTATGTAAACGATACTATTTTTAATTGTACTCTCGTTTTTAAAATGCAATGTATATCCATGTGCAATTCAGTATATGTAACTGCGATGCATGATTCAATAAAAACCATACCACCATTGGAAGTCCATTTTGGGGAGTCGTTTTAGGGATCTCTTACTATCATGCCGAATTATAGAAGTGATGCTTCTTTAAAACCTTGACCCTAATAACAAGTGTTATACCAGATATCCCCACTAGGTGTTCAGAATTATAACTTGATATTATTCAGGGCATTATTAAATAAGGTTGTTATCAATACCCCATTATAATTCATTTTCAAATTGCAATCTTTGCCTAAACACATTTACAATTCGCCAGATCTTAATGCATTATATTTCAGATTTAATTAACTATCTTGGATTGACCAATTTTATTATTGCTAAATGTAGAAACATAATGTAAATATTTCCAATACACTTTACCTCAATGTATCAGTTTTATTATCTTTACTCGTCGTATTGTATACTGTCGATTTCATAATTACATGTATTATCTTAAATTGCCTCTGTTTGCTCGTTATTTTATCTTAACATTATTAGTTTACGCAGGTCTGCAATTACTCCTTTTGAATCTTGCTTCTCTGCTATATTCGCCTGTATTCAGTTTTTGTTTGTAAATATTTTGTTTAAGAGGTTTTTATTATACTCTCTTAATGTTTCTACTACCATCTGCGTTAAAAAAGAAAAAAATTCTCATTTATACATTTTTATATAACTTACCAAAGATTTTTAGGTGCGCCATACAATTTTTTTTTCCATACGCCTTTTCCTTCGTATTTTTGCTTTTCTTTTACATTTGGTACAACATTTAAGATAAGCATGTGACATAATACGTGTACTTATAATTATGTAAACGATACTGTTTTAAATTGTACTCTCGTTTTTAAAATGCAATGTTTATCCATGTGCAATTCAGTATATGTAACTGCGATGCATGATTCAATAAATATCATACCACCATTGGAAATCCATTTTGGGGGAGTCGTTTTAGGGATCTCTTACTATCATGCCGAATTATAGAAGTGATGCTTCTATAAAACCTTCACCCTTATAACAAGTGTTATACCAGATATCCCCACTAGTTGTTCAGAAAGATAACTTGATATTATTCAGGGCATTATTAAATGAAGGTTGTTATCAATACCCCCGCCGCCATGACCTGATTAAACCGGACTTGAGAAAAAGAATATCATAATTATAAAACTGTTTACTATACAAACTTCAACATAACCATTGCAGTTCATAGTAGGCCCCTTTGGCATGATCCGTTAATTGTCTTATTCTTTTATTGAAAATTGATGAGATATAATAATTTAACTTGTTGTTATCATCGTGAGTTAGAATAAGAGAATTACTACGAAAACCTACTAATTCGGACTTGTCTTTTATTGGGTTTTAGTCACCTTGATGCCATCCACGCGTGGACTGCATCCTGGCATCCGCATCTGTGTTTAAATGTAGACGTCACGGGTAAATGCCTTTTGGGTGTGCCATAAAATTGTTTGCTATCTTAATTATGAACCATTTTGAACAATTCGTCCCGCACTTGATAAATAAAACTTGTTATAATATGCAAAATACATCGAATTAAAAAATAATTAAAATATGTAAAAAAAAATAAAAGCGATCCAGAGTGCAGGGAAACTTAAAATAAGAGACTTCTGTAACACATAATTTGTTTTAATCAATCAAAGAAAAATGAATAATACATGTTGAAATATAAAAGCATTCATTCGTTCATGTTGTTTAGATGATAATCATGCTCTCATTTTCACGTTCATTTGTTTGTCGGTTACACCATGTTGCCTGTAAAAACTCGAAGACGTCATGAATTCAATAGTTATGTAACCTCAAAGACTAGATTGGAATTGGTATTGGTATTTATTTTCCATCACAATATTAAAAACAATACAAAGGAAATGCATGTACATACTAAAAATAGTATAGTGAATGGCTGGATAGCCCATTCAGCTTTGTTAATATAACAAAGCTGTTCTTCCCTGGGGTCCAGGAATTAAGATGTCAACAGTTATTATACAACATACAATACAACATATAATAATAGAACTTAAATACATATAAAAACCTAAAACATATCAGAGAAGCATAACCCCCCCCCCATCCCAAGCATGTTCCATTACAAAAATGTGTTAGTTACTACCAAGGTAATTGATTCGGCCTATCGTTTTTTTAAATAAAGATAGCAAACTAAGAGACAAAAACAACAAAGAATAAGAGCAGTTAAAGCATGTACATATACAAGTAATACTAATTCATGTATACATGTACGTAGATGAGAACAAATAGTATGATGGGTATGATTAAATTTTGAGTAGAGGAGCCAACTGAGACCAAAGACTTGCCAAATGATAATCCTTGTTTATGGATGAAACATCCATCCGAACCAATAGAAGGGGAATGAAAGAAAGGAAATACATAATGAATATAAGTAGGATAATTGACAAGTAAGGTAATTGGTATTTGGTAGTAGGCCTAGACTTTTCATGATACAGATATCACTCGAAGACACCATTTTATAAGAGAGGTGTCAAAGTCAGATGTGTGTTGCTTTAGTGGTGTCAACACTTGGGAGTTGATGTACATGTTTAGGTGTGAGATTCAAGTGTCGGTCCTGCACGGGTATACATGTAGTGTATTTCTGGTTAATTTTTTGACACAGGATTTTTTTTTAAAGATGGGAGCATTGCTTTTGCTTTTTCATGCACCATTGTATTTGTGTCACTATTTTAGATTATGATGTGTTAACCCATTTCCAGGCACCGATATTTCTTTGCACATTAAAACGAAATTCTTCAAAGAAATGTCTTCAAAAGTTGCCGACATACAAATAATATACCAATGAATGAGGTACAGTTACTTTGATCCGTAAAATGGCCATGCACCTCCTGCCAATAATTATTCTTCTTAGAGCATGACTTTCGTAAGTACGGATGAATTTATTTCATAAAGCCAAAATTTCTTTCTTTGAAAAAAAGGTCCTTTCCAGGGTGCTAGCCCTCTAGGCCTAGAAAGTGGGGCAATCCCAGATTCGAGCCTGACAGCTTCTAGTGAGTGGGACACCGATCACAGTCCTTCCCGGGGACGGTTAAACATCGTCAGAATCGGACTCCTGCGCGGAGGATGGTCTGTAAAAATAAACGATTTGAACCAGTGGATTCAGGTGAGTCTCTATTCCTAAATGTGTTTCTTGTTCGTTTGAAGTCTCTCTCCTTAAAGGTGGTGTATCCCTTTTGAAGCCACTTTCAAATTATGTAGAACTTTGCAGGCCTATGAATACGCATGTGAAATTTAAACGTTAGCAGTGTCCTAGTATTCAAATTATGCAAAAAAACCCGTTTAATTTCTAGACTTCACTGTCAGACACTATTGAGTGACTGACTTCTCTTTTTTCTCTGTCAATAACACACATAACAAGAGCTGTAACGGGTACATGAGCTTTTTTCTACATCATTAACCCACTCTTGTAATGGCCACAATTAAACTGAATAAATCTTTGTGCAGCATAAAACGTTCGACCATTCGGTACAAGGTCTGAAAATCAGACTATTTAATTAAACGAGCGCTCGTTAAATTTGAATCGATAACTAACGGTCGTTATTTTCGTATCAGGACAATTACACCCTGGGCAATCACCCCCCGGAAAATTACCCCCCGGAAAACAACCCCGTAGGACGATTACCCCCCGGAAAATTACCCCCCGGAGAATTACCCCCCAAGGACAATTACCCCCCAAGGACAATTACCCCCCGGAAAATTACCCCCCGGAAAATTACCCTCCGAGGACAACTACCCCCGGGGACAATTACCCCCCGAGGACAACTACCCCCAAGGACAACTACCCCCCGAGGACAACTACCCCCCGAGGACAATTACTCCCCGTGGACAATTAGCCCCCGTGGACACTACTGGGCATGGTGGCTCAGTGGTTAGAGCGCCCGTCTCATAAACGGAAGGTCGTGGGTTCGAACCCCGGCCGAGTCATACCAAAGACTTATAACAATGGGACCTTCTGCCTTCTAGCTAGGCGCTCAGCATATTAGATTGGAGAAGGGTAGTAATAATTATGTTATGTTATGCAGGGCCCGCTGGAAGAGCAGTTTCATAACTGATTATTATTATTATTATTATTATTACCCTCGAGGACAACTACCCCCGAGGACAACTACCCCTCCCCTTCGACGAAAACTCCCCCCCCCCCCCCGAGGAAAATAACCCCTGGAGCACAACTACCCCCAATGACAATCATCCCCGAGGAATGTATATTAAATACTGTGAAGTATAACGCAATCTTCTCTCCAAATTGCTATTTACAGAAAATTGCATAAACCTTCATTTTCTTTGTTATTTATGAAGTTCATTTCAGTCTTTTCAAATTATTCAATTCGATATGGGGGGGGGGGGTGGAGGTTGCCCATTTCCCCTGTAGTTTTGCTACCGAGTAAAGAACAGAAATTATATTTCTTAAAAATTAAACAATAATTGCGCGCAGATGAGTACGCGTTACAACTTCTCTCATCATCAATGGCACAACAAAGAAATAAGGATGTAAGATTTCCTTTATGCATCCTCTGTAACTTTTTTATCAGCTGATCGTGTATTTGTCTTTGTATGTATAATGGGCCCTCATCCATGCCATGATCCATAATTAAGGTTTTCTTCACGTTATCTATTTATTTCCGTTGTCATGCTGAAGTATAATATGTTTTCGTGTACGTTAAATTATTTTGAAATAGAAATTGCCTTCAAGTTATATGTACGGTGCCATGTCAAAAGAAAATAAATATCCGCTCTCTGGTAATTCATCTCATTTGATTTTGTGACTCCAGCACAGCGTTTTTCAACCGGGGTGCCGCAAGAGAATGATTTGGAAAACGTTGATTTTGTAAAAAAAGCAAAAATACCAGAAACGGTTAAAATATGTAATTACAAGAGAAAATAAAATTATGAAGATACTAAAGTGTCTTCCTTCCTCGCTCTCTGACAATATTTTGACAGCAAGGCAAATAAGGGCAACGAGAGGCCCGAATATCCTCATATTAGTGTATCAAGGTCATGACCGAATATATCACTTTTTATTTATGTACGTTCGGCGGCAAGGTGAATAAATTGAGACCTGAACCCACAACTCTGAGATTGTATTACGCTGACCTTACCGATTGAGCCAACGATGGGTTGACGAAAAGTGATTCTGCATGATTTCTATAACCCTATCACTCACCCGAACGGTTACGTTATTGCTAATGACGTAACATATCAGCCAATCAGATGACCGGAAATATTAGCATTGGCAAACCTGTTTGGGGAAGAAAAAAATTAGCCGCCGGACTGTCGATCACAAGGTCCGCGGTTCGAGTACCGCCGCGGCACACTCCAACCTGGTGAAGTTAATGGGTACCGAGTAACAGTGTTACTCGCTCAACCAGGAGATCACACGAACGCACATTCCTTCAAATATTAATTCCTCCCGAGAACACTGACAGACTTTAAACCTTTTCAACTATCCATATCAAATATTCAATTATGGCTACCAGCATGTCCAATTATATTACTTTAGTATTTTATGCGCGCACCAAGTCCGAGCGTAGATCAGTATTACATGTACTATTAGTTACTACAGATACAAATTCGGAAACAGACATAAACACTTCCGATCAAGCGTACAATAATAAGCCATCCCGCAATCAAACTACGTAACCATTCAACATCTGCATTCTATTGAAGAACTTTCTTTAAGAAATGGACACGGGTTTAATACATAAACCGAAAAGAACTAAACAAATCTAAGAAATCCCCCCCCCCCAAAAAAAAAAAAAAAAAAATAAAAAAAAAAATAATAATAATAATAATAATAATAATATCTCCACAAAAAAAAACATATAATACATTTTTACCAAAAATTTATAATTATAATAAATAACTAATGATAATATGAAATAAATATTAAAAAATATTAAAAACCTCCAAATGCTGACAATCCAAAGAACAAATTTTCAAGGCAGTCGACAGAATAAAATGAGGCTCCTTCGTATTTTGCTAACTATAAACTATTGCTACGACTAATTTCTAGGCCTAATTCACAAATTTCGTGATGATTGATCCAGAAACAAAGGTCGATATGATCGTCGGCTATCGTTAGGTCTCATGAAAATCATACAAGTCTTTTTTGGCTTCTTTTCGGCATTTTTCAGTCTTTTTTTAACATATTTAAAATCAGAGGTCTATTTTGGCTTCTTATGGGCTTTTCCCGACTCTCTTGGAATAAATTTGATTTGGATAGGACCACTTCAATCATGATGGATCCGTAGATTTATCGAGGGAGCTCTGATTCGATAGGTCAGCATAGACGTCGATCACAACAAAAAGATAAACGTCTTTTAAAGGGAGTGTATCATGGCAAATACTGGTTAACGCCATCTTCGTCTTCTTTTGAACAACTGCACGTAAACGAATGAATTCGATTAACTGGGTCAGCGCTCGCTAAACTGGGTCAGCGCGCTAGCGTTCGCGAAACAGACCGAAGTTCTCCTCACGTTTCTGTTTCACGTATGTTGCACGCACATGAATGCTGCGGTCGCGTCGTCCGCGACCCGGCCCGAGTAGGGCCACGGGAAAGACAAATTGTCTCGTCATGATACAATCTTTTTAAGCAATCTTTGAGGCAATAACTGCCTGCCATAGGCCTGACGCCGAATTTGAGCATCGATTGAATAGCTATTCCGGGTTTAAACATCGAAATTCTTTTTTTGTGTAAGTCCTTAAAATGGAACTTTTGCTCTCAATAACTTTGTTGTAAATTGCAGATAAGATCACTAAGGCAGAACAAAATCCAATATGAGAATATCATGTTAATATCAGCAACATCAAAATTAGACACATATTATTTGTATTTATACATATACATATATCTTTATAAATATATATATATGTATATACAAACATCTTTTTACTTGTTCTTTTAACATTTATCATCTCAGGTTGATCTTTTAGAAACGTACAACATCGTAGGAGTGGCAACACAAGGTCGTGAGGATTTGTCCCAGTGGGTAACCAGCTTCAAGATTGCCTGCAGTATGGATAGTTTTACCTTTGATACAGTGAGAGACCCCGTTGACACCGACACCGACAACGTAGGTACCAATTTACTCACCCTTCGACCCTAATCAGTTAATTGGTCGATTACCAGTCAGGTGTGATTCGTTTATTGAGCATTTTTTTTTTCTTCTTATTTTTCTTATCGTGCAATAAAGTCCAATACGTTAATTTCTTCACCGATGATGCCAATCCTATGAGTTACATCTCTTTCGAATTACACATTGTGCTATTCCCAAGTGAACGATTTTGCGTGTTTTCCTCAGATCTTTCCCGGCAATAGTGACCGAAACACCGTGGTTTACAATCGCTTCCCCGTGCCAATGACATGCCGATATGTTCGCCTTCTACCTTCCACCTGGAATCAACATATTTCTCTTCGTATGGAGCTCTTTGAAGAATTCCTAGGTGAGTTTCAGGTTTAAACTGAGCCTCCTTCATTCGAACAAAAAAAGGGTAGAATATGATGTACGTAGTATATATTATTAGACGATGTAGTAAATCAGGGTGACGGTCCAAGGCTTATGCGGCGGAAACGCCCCCAGATATGCTAAAGGGAGGGGGGTAGCCGGGTTCACAGTTTACAAAGTAAGGACTACAACTGCTTATGTTCTGAATTGCTGTAGAATGCAAAAACATTATTAACTTTTTTCATTAAAACATTGGAAATATTAACAAATGAGAAGAAGGCAAAAACAAAACAAAACAAAACCTCATGCAGGACCACTTTTAGATGAGCCATACGGAACATGTATAATTATCTGGATTGATTACATGATATAAGAAATGAATATATTAAAAACTTAATAAACAATTGAATATGTAAAATCAAACAAATAATTAAATATGTAAAATCAAACAAATAATTAAATAATTTAGTAATTATTCCTATTTATCTCCAGTATCAACTGCAGCATCAACAACCATGGACACCACGATGGAAGAATTACAGGTTAGAAATGGGTCACGTGATTGCATAGTGAAAGATATTGTCCTCACGTAGTAGGGCATGGTTGATCAAATAGGCCGTGTTTATAGGTAGAGAAAACATCAAATTAAAGGAATTGACTCAATCTTTTTCGAATCACTGACAATGAAAAGCTCTGCACACAAGTGCGAGTAAATAATACTCTGCATGCGGCATTAAATTCAGGAGAACATTTTGAAGATATTTTTGTCATGTTTGGATTATTGGGGAGGCATTTCAAGAACAGTATTATGGCATTGCTTCTATGACATTCTTTCACAAAGGAAACTAATGAAAAAAGATCGGAAAGCGCAAAAATTATTTCCCGTTTTCACAAAAGCCACCCTTCTCTTTAACGAACAATACCTCATTAGACTACTGCAGGTGAGACTACCGTTTATTTGGAGACAACACAAAGCGATCAGGGAACGACCAGGACAGCATCAACAACCTCAAAGACACCAAGAGAAGGTACTGTCGCTATGACCGCATCGACCGAAAGAACACCCCCACAGCTTCAAGGTAAACCTCGTATATTATCGTTCCCCACAATAAAATGGATAGACTAGCGAAAGCGAAATTAAAGTGAAGGGAAATGCTACATTTGGCCTAAGCGTTCATCAACTGCTTCTGAAGTGATGGCTGAACATCCTGCCCAACCTATAGACCACTTCGGAGATAGTACTTGTACAGTAGAACCTAAGTATGCAAATATATTTTACACATGTAAGGAGAAGTCTAACTTTGTACATTTTAGAATATTCTCTGCCCAAGTGTTTGAGGTTCTTCATGAATACTTTTTGTTTGACCTCATAAAAAGAATACTTCCGCTTGTGTATCATAGATTGCTCACTTGGTGATGCTTGCCTAACTTTCAAGAACCCGTTTCCAGCATTCGTTTCGATTGCTTTTACAGATTTGTGTACATGACTTTTCATCTGCACATGCGTCGATAATATGTCTGTAGTGGCTTATCCTGTAATTTAATAGCTACGTACCGAAACATATTTTTTGTACATAATTATAAAGTATATCTGAACATGATGTTGCGAATTATAAAATAATATATATCGCTTTATAACTGAAAGTCAAATTATCATCTCTTTCTGAAGTTAACCATATTTTATTCAAATCTAAATATATTAATAATAAGATGATATTTGTCATGATGGCTACTGCTACATCGCAGTTGAGTCATATTCATTATCGATCTTCTGTATATGAACCTACAGGTGTGTTGCGTGTTTTAGCGGATTTAAACGAGGCAGAAGCTGTAACTTTTGGAATTTCGATGCCGATGATTTTGTACTTCACATTTCTCATGCTGGCTCTCCTTCTTCGCTGCATCGTCATTTGGATTAGAGGACTTAACAAAAAAGTAGTAAGCGAAATAGCTAACGATTTGATTTGACAACTTAATTGATTGAATCTCGGCATAGAAGGCTAAACAGTATTGTTTTTCCTGATTCATGTCGATTTTGCCTCTGCCTAAGTTTTGAAGAAAAAAAATAATTAAAAGTCAATCAATACTTTGGTTGAATGGTTTCTATATAATTAGAAATTACTCACACATACATCTCATTAATCAACTCCTGAATATCGTTCATTAAAACTTAGGTAAAGGCGATTAAACATGATTGCAACTACTTTCGAAATATCAACTTAAAGGAAGTTCAGTAGCTCCCTCTATCACCGTTTGAAACATGCGAATATTACATTAACGTTTTATGTAATCCGAAAGTCATGATTCCTATAGTATAAACAATGGGGGTTCAATTGCTCTTGAGTTGATGTTTCTAATGTAGTTACGATCATGTTAGTTTTATATGTATTATACGTTGTTAGTGCTCAGTCATCCATAATCACACTTTGATGAGCAGCCTATTAAATTATCAAAGAATATATTATCAAATGTAATACTGTTATTATATATTTTAGCAATTTCACTACACTTTTGAGAGATAGAGATTGAATATTAGTATACTTTTTATTGTCTTTTACACTGTCTTGACTAAAAATATCCCTCTCTCTCTCTCTTCATCCCTCCCCTATCTCCCTAATTAAGGTGAAACCAGACCCAAAACGCCCTCAGCGGATGTATGAGCTAGTAAAAATCTGATGACTGTAGAACCACACCAACGACGGGGAAAAAAGCCGTAAAATGTGTTACTTGCATTCGTTGCCAATTTTACATGAGTGAAATGCATGTCAATTGAGACATCACTCTCCTTGTATATAACGAGTATATTGTCTTCTCTTTCATCCCAACTCTTTATCTGTCTCTCTCTCTCCCTTTATCTCCACTCTTTCTTTATCTCTCCCCTTGTCTCTTCCGCTTTAAATCACTTTCTCGCCCCTGTCAGTCTTGATCTATACCGTCATATTTAGCTTCGATGTGACACTGCACTGATATTTTGTTGCTCATTATATTTCTGTATTCTAAATTATGTCGTGTTTTTTTTTTCAAGTAAAAACTGATTTTGGTTAGGATCTAGCCCGTAATGCACAGCAGTGGTAATGTCATCATGTCATAGTTTCTAAATTTTAGTGTATAATTCCCTATGCAATATGTACATAATTAATCTCTCATATATACACACACACACACCACACTCGCACACATACAACAGTCACCTACCCACACACTCACATGTCACGCTAAACTCTTTTAATTGTTGATGCTACGAAATAGCTGTCTTCTTTTCTCTAATTTTATTATTAAAATTATTCTATTGAAGTAGATAGTATCATTCTCTCAACATTTCTAAAAACAAAATATAACCATAATTCAGTTCGAAGTACGTGATTTCCATTTCTTATCAAGATTTCTTTCAACATTTCTTATAACTGACAAATGCACGCAATATGCCTAACATTATACCATTAGATCGAATGACATTATTTGAATACAGACTGAGAAAAAAATATATATATACAATTTGTACAGAAACTCTGAAACTCGGTAATACACGTAATGAATACTAGAATTGACCTAGAGGGATTGAGAACTGCATACGAGTAGAGAATAAAACAGTTTATGAAAAATGAAAACTATATATAAAACCAGACGGTAGACATTTGAAAATGTACATGTAAAAATCATAAATGAAGCAGAAATTAAAATAAACGACTTTCGCAGAGAGGCAAATATTATTAAGATTATAGTAATTCTATATATCTTTAAGGTTACAATATTATTTAAATTGTGTAAATTAATTCATTTCTGAGCGATTGTTTGATTGAAACGAAAGGTGCGGTTGTGGGTCAAGAATAGTGTCAAGAAATGTAATATGCACAAAGTGGTATATTTTTGTTTCTAAATCCAGACCAAATAGACTACCTTGCCATGTATTCAATAGTACGTTGCTTCCATACCGTGTAATTGCAAAGAGTTCAACATTTGTGTGAACTTACAAGAGAGATGAAAGAAAAGTACGAATTTCAGAAAATTATAATGCACAAACGGATTATACTAAATCATTTAAAAACGAACAGCATTCTTATGATACAAATTACCTTACGCATTGCAATTACGATTACATGCCATTATCATGTACACTATATAGGAGTGATGTATCTTACCATATGAATTTAAGATATTCCTACTTTCAAAGCAATTACGATTACATGCCATTATCATGTACACTATATAGGAGTGATGTATCTTACCATATGAATTTAAGATATTCCTACTTTCAAAGCAATAATTCGATCGTATAGAAACGATTAACTATGATAGTTAGAATTAAATACAACAATCTGGTGTTTAACCCTTACTGTACTGGGGGGGGGGGGGCTGGGAGCCCGCCCCCCCCCCCCTTGACATTTTCGGAGATTGCGCCGCAACCGCTTAAAATTTTGAATTGTCGTTTCATGACTTTTTTCCCTCAAGTCTTACGCACATTTTGGATATATACCTGTAAGGTGTTACATAACAATTAGTATGCGCATGTAATCAAAAAAGTGCTATAATTGCATATTTTCATGTACAAGCAGAAATGTGAAGATATGAATTGATAACAAATTGCTTGTATATGTTTCTCAAAGTAACATGATGTATTCTAGAACAAAAGAATACATTAGAAATAAAACAATAGATATAATAAGAAATAAAAAACAATCAAATAAATAAGAATATAAATAGTTGAATATCGCATCAAGTTTGCATAAATTATCATTATTAATTACATCAAATAACTATTTTGTGTCAGAAAAGAATTTCATATGAATAATGAGTTTCAACATTCAAAAAGTGGAGTCTGACAATTTTTTTAATGATTCTAGTTCCCTATATATATTTCCAGATTTGATATTCATGAATGCGTAATTTGCGTATTCATAATTTATGTAAATTAACCTATGCATTTTCAAATATATAAATAGTGAAACCTCATGAATATGAGATGCAGGAAACATTTATTCAATAGATTTTCAAGATTCTTCACAAGTCTACGGACAAATATATGTAGAGTTTTCTGTAAAGTGCATAACATTAGCATTTTGCATAATTAATTAGCCTATAACGACAAAAATTTGCATATAAGGAAAAAACTAATTATACCATCTTGTTCCTTACGTAAATATCTACAAATATGCAAAGTTTCGTGTTCATCGGACATTCGACGGCCGAGATCATAGCCCCCCCCCCCCCCCCCCAGTCAGAGGGTGCTCAAAATAGCCCAGTATAGTAAGGGTTAAGGTACTTTGCCCCATTTGCAGGCCAAAAAATGAAAATGTTAAATTCCAACGGCATTTGAAAGACAACACTAATTTAGAACTTTCCTTAAAACGAAAGGGCTTTAAAACGGCTTTTATTGGGAAAATAACGACCATTGGTTGTCAAATCGACTTAAGTGATAACTATCACCTAAGTAAGAGTCGGATTTCCAGACCCTTTTACCGAATGGCTGTACGTATGGTGCAGCACAAAGATTCAATCAGTTTAATTTTGGCCATTACAAGTAGTGGGTTATTGATGTAGACAAACGTTCATGTACCTCTTACAGCTCATTTTAGGTATGTTTTTACCAAAGAAAAAAAAAGGTCAGTGAGTCACTCAATAGTGTCTGACAGTGAAGTCTAGAAGGTAAACGGGTTACCTTGCATAATTTGAATACTATAACACTGCTAATGTTTACATTTTACAAATAGGACATACATGACATATTTATAATTCCTGCAAAGTTCTACAGAATTTAATGTTCGCTGCAAATGGGACATAGTATTCTTAAAATAAAAGACAATCTATGCAACATAAAATTTAATTCTATTTTTTCCTATTATAAAATTAGCATTGAATCGCTATCACAAAATGAAGAGCTTTAAATTTACATCAACGTAGTTTCACATTCACTCATTCAAGTCACGCAAGAACTCTTGGTGACATAATAACGTAGACAATTTCAGGGTAAAAATATACAACACTAATACAGAAATCATTCGAATCTTTACAGAAAACACTTGAGAATTTATTTATTCCAAGTGAACTATACGTTTTGTCAAATAAACTTACATAATATCGTATCAAGCTATCGCCTCTATTTATGGTGCTTTGCGTGAACCTTATTTTATGGATCAAATATCCTCAGAGAAAAGTAAAAGAAGTAGTAATAGTAGTAGTAGAAGTATTAGTAGAAGTAGTAGTGGTAGTGGTAGTTGTACTACTACTTCTACAACTACTAGAAGTAGTGGTAAAAGTACTACTTCTACTATTACTCGTAGCAGTAGTGGTAATAGTGTGGAAGTGGATACGAGTTTCAATAAATGATATAATCACTTCTTCTTACGATAGTTTGTGCTGATTAAAAAAGAAAAAAAGCATTTATCGGCTCGAGTTATTGTGTTACACTTCAAAGATATATAGACGGGCTTCATTGAATAAGTTTGTGACCTTGGTTTTGTTTTAAAGTCCATGTTGATGTCCTATATGAGCCTACGGGCTGATGTCAGACTTGGTCTGCGCAGCCTTGACGGTTCGACATGTACAGATAGATAGACCGATGATGGTTAGAACCATGACAGCAATCAGGCAGATGAGTGCGATCCACCACGGGTCGATCAACAGGTTGGACTGGCTTTGAGTGTCGTTGATTCCATTATCAGCTTGGTTGTAGAAAATATAAATAGAGAACAAAATCAAGGAGAGTGAGAGTGAGAGAAAAAATATATTTATATGTAAAATTAAGGGTTATAGAATAAAGTTAAAGAGAATTACATCAAGAGGGAAAGCAATACATACGAGGAGCAACAAAACAAAGTATTGATAAGAATTATTATTATTTATGTTGAACTATGTCATTTGACCAGAAGAGAGGAATATCAATGATTTACTTTCAACGAATCAAAAAGCGATCTGTTTAAAGACGTTGAATTAATAATTTAAAATAAAATGGGTATTGGTAAAGAGCATTTTTTGCCAATGTTGGAGTCTTTTTTAAAGCTCCTTACGTAAAAGCTTTAAAGGAGTTAAGCCGATAGATGTAAAATAAGTCGAAGTTTGACTAAACTTAATAATAGATGAATTGACTGGAAATATCACCATTAGTAAATTCCGAACAAGGCAACAAGATTAATTAACCAAATGAAATTCTTCATTTTAAGACAAAAATCCATTAACACGATCGCAAAGACTTTAAGAAAATCAGCGTTACTTGAGGAAATGTGCGAACATGACAATGATATATTACGTAATCTTAGCATGATTTCTATAGACAAGGACATAAAATATTGAAATAAGATTGTCCTTTTGTTGATTTCTTGAAAGTCTTTACGATCGTGTTCTGTTTGGAGATCCATCAAACTGATGCAACGAGGAAGATTATCATGCGTTAGTCTGTTTTATCAGAGTCGAATCAGAGTCATAGATAGATTTTTTAAGCTACCTTGATCGCACAATTCTCCTGTATATCCATTCTTACACGAGCAGGCAAATCCATCGACTAGGTCCACACAGTTAGATGTTTGTGAAGGGCATGGCTCAGAAGCACAATCATCTATGTCTACAATAGAAGAAATAAAGGCATGTTCCTGAATCTACCTTTCTTTCTCATTTTGATCTTCATCTATATGCACATCTAGTATTTAAAGAAGACATATCACTATGTAATGACAAGTATTATAAGATCGCTTAAACCACATGCAAATGGAACATGATTCAAGAGCATTATAAGGTATGGAACGCAGAGCTCGGGTTGAACAAATATGCATGTGTGGCGACTTCTCACCTGCAAATCCCTTTTAATGTTCCAGAATGGAAATTTGGATTTAAATTATTATTTTCTCTTTACAGAAGTAGCAATACGTATAGCTGATCGTTATGTCATTGGTCACTAGTATATGGAACCCTAAACAGAGAGCATTTTTTGAGGGAAACAGAGCACAGTTTGCATAACTGGCAATGGCTTACATTAAGCGAAGTATGGTGCATTCAATAGTTGCTTGTGAAGAGCGAGCTACATTTTTTGTAATGGTTATATTAAAAAAAATGCATTCAATAGTTGGTTGTGAAGATCGAGCTACATTTTTGTTGTAATGGTTATATTAAAAAAATACTTAAAAGGTTCTATAGACGTTTGTATCTATGAAGATTACACGACTGGGGAAATGTATATTCAAAGCGATTCCACGACTAGCACATGTGCTATTTTTGACTCGATTTTACCATCGATCACAAACTCATTGTAAATAGTCATTTATTGTTTTACTCTTGACACTAAAATTACTTATAACTATTTGTTAACAGTTTTATAATGTACATGTATATCGCTGTAGGACATGTATTTTTTATAAGTCATGTCATGTATTTATGTTATATTGACATTGTCATTGTACATTTATATATCTTTTGTTTCAATGGTGGTGAATAAATTCAATTCAATTCAATTCAAAGAGTAGACTCCGACCTTAAGAATTCAGGTTTAGCGATGCACTTATAGGCTTTACTAGAATGTAATTTTAAAGAAATACCACCTCATTTTTATCGCAAATATATATTTCTTCCCCAACAAGATAGAAAACACATATTTTTTTCTTTTTCTCCAGATAAACAATTAGCAATAAATAATAATTTACAACTGTAATCTTTACGAGATTTTTACTTTGCTAAGCTTTTTTCTTCTTCAGAAAAGGTAAATGGTACTTACTGTTTTCGCATAATGTTCCGGTGAAACCAGCTTGACAGACACAAACATTGGAGAGGCATCGGGCGCCATTCTCACACGGGAGCGGACCCCCGCAACCTTCAACTGGTGCCTCGGTTACAACTGTATAGGAAATGGATTTTAAAATCAAAGTTAGGCCATATGAAATGGTCATTAAGTATCCTTATATCTTTTTTTTAACATGGGCGCAATTTTCTCGCACTAACCAAAGAGCCTCTGACCCAAAGAGCACTTTTTTTTTGTCCCGAAAATTTGGCCGATCGATATTTCGTTCCGTTGGGGGGGGGGGGGGTAAGGTCACCTGTTTTGGGTCACCCGTTAGCACAGTTTTTATATTTTTATTAAAAAACAAAATTAGAGGGGTTCCTCCAAAATACACACATAAACAAAAACAAATTTGGGGGGTCGACCCCCAAACCCCCCCCCCCCCCCCTGCGTACGCGCCTGTCTCTATACAATAGTTACCATTTTCGCAGAACCTTCCGCTGTAGCCCGTCTGACAGACACAAACATCAAAGACGCATATTGCACCGTTCTGGCACGGGGAAGGCCCTTCGCAGTTGATTGGAGATTCGGTGGATACTAAGTAAATAATGATAGAAAAAATATTTTTGAATTCTTTATAATTATCAACTCTCACCATATCCCATTAAATGATCGAAAACATGATTTGTGTTACTATAAGTATTCATCATCAGGTGTTGGAATATAGACACTATATTAGTTTTAAATTCCTACCAGAGGGTGGTCAAAGCAGTGTTAAATGCCAAATATACTAAATAAGTTAACCAGGCTGCAAAATAGAGTTACAATTTTAACAAGCTCACGGTGGAGAAGAAAACAAAACTTACTTAATCTTAAGCTGCTCTCACTTTAAGAAATGTGATCCCAGCTTTCCCATTCTAATGGCTATTTTCTTTTCCTCATCCCTATACTTAAAAATGCTTTTTCCATCTTTTCTAAAGTTACCCGATCTTGACATAAATGTAACATACTTCACCATGAAAATTATAGTATTACACATTTTTATTCTATATGAACAACCTGCCAACCCAACAAATATATCTCACCATTCTAAATCTTTAATTGCATCTAACTCAAACACACACATACAAACATATATATATACACACTCTCTCTCTCTTCATTCACCCAAAAGTTTGAGACAAAGATTTGAGTAAGCAAAATGCATTCAATCCTTCTTGAGACTCCTCTACGACGAACTTACGATCTATCTCTTCACACGTAGGGCCTGTATATCCAGTGTCCCGGCAGCTACAAACGAAGTCAGTATCATCATTACTGTTGGAACACAATCCCTCATTCATACAAGGTGATGATCGGCAGTGATCTAGAAAAGACAGGGTGGGAGAGCGTATAAGTTAGCGTACACCAACAATTAAGAAATGCAGGAAAAAAATGGAAGGGAAAGGAAGAGATATATACATAAATATAGAAACGGTGCGATAAGGAGAGAGAGAGAGAACGAGAAAGAGAAAGGCGTCGAATCAAGTTAAATATAAAGGGCAGAAATAAATACAAAATTAATAGAGAGAGAAGAAAATAAATAGAATGAATAGACGTAATATTCGATACAACTTAAATAACAAAGGGGATAAATAGTTACAACAAATGAAATATATCTGGTATTGAAATCATCTTGAAAATAAGATGAATATCTAATGTTTAGTGGACGGAGGAGACAAGAACATACGATTTGCTGTATTAGACAAAGATCACAGAGATAAGCATAACGAAGTGAAAAGAAAAAATGACAATAATAATAATAATGCATCTCGAAGTTGCTCCAATGGTAAATTGTACTTTTTATACGAAACGCCATATAAAATCTTATTTACAAATGTATGAAAGCTTTTAAACCTTCCAATTAGAGAAACGCATTCAACAACAAAAAATGAATTTTATGACAAATTTATAGAAGGAGTTCATAATCGAATTGTTTAGTACTATAGTAATTTTATTTCCGTGACATTGAAGAACTATAATTGTGTAACAATAATGTGACAAAAGTACATGCATTCATTCAAAACAAAAGTAAATTTAAAGGGTAATAATTTATATTTCTACAACCTGTATTTTAAACTATTTAGTCCTATACATAAAATGTCAGAAATATTAATCACAATGTTCAATCGAAAAGAAAAAGATAAATGAAAAACAAGTTCTAAATAGTATAAGATGTGTTTATTAGATCAGTGTTGCGCCAAAAGGGAAATCCATCTTTGTGCAACCAAAGAAGTAAACAATAAAGTAATAGAAAGGACAATATCAAAGCCGTAATAGACACATCTATCTCATAATCAATGTACACCATACTATTTTGTATAATGAAAACTTGCAAAATACAGGAATAATTTCAAAAATACTTGTTAACGATTTGATTAATTTACTAGGAAAAATATTATTATCATACAGTGTTAAATATTGAGAAGCCTCTGTTCAAAAAGGAAAACGTTCAGAAAATTCAATACGAAGTTCTACTTATATTTTACAGATAAACTATCATCATTTTGTAGTATACATGTATGAGAACATCTAATGATTTACGGGGGGTGGCATAAATCATCAGTAGGCTTGGAATCTTCTAAAATGATACAGACAATGGTTTATGACGACAAATATAGATTAGTGATGAAACAAATTATGAGATGTAATACATCATCGACTGATATGCTTTCTTGTGATAAGTAAATTTTCTTGTGATAACAATGATATGGGTTACGCATGCATGAAGCTATACTATTCTAATTTACGACGACTTCGAGAAAAAACACGTTTCTATCTGAAGAATGAGGTGTGTTTCTGTAACTCACTGGTGACTTCGCATGCATCTCCCAGAAACTCATCACCACAGTCGCAAACGAATCCAGAATTATCTCCATTATTGGAACACGGTCGGTCATTCTCACATGGGTCGTTTATACAGAAATCTGAAATCAAAAAGTGATTTGATTAGATATACCTTCTCCAAATATTAACAGATAAGTCATATGTATTCGGATATGATATATATCAGGTAACTTGGAACTCAATCTATGACATCATTTTAACAAAAACCGAAATTCAGCTGAATCATGGAAACAACAAAGAGTCAGAAAAACTGAACAGAATATTAGCCGACCCCAAATTAATAGTGGTAAGAAACTTGCATAATAAGACGATAGTGGAGAAGAAAATATTTTGTTTAATCACTGACATGAAAGGCTTCGTTATTTCTGTATCCTCCTTTATAATGAAATATTGTTGTATTTTTTGTTTGTTTATGAAAGTTTTTCGATATCTTTAAAGTGAGTTCTTTGCAATCTCAAATCTCAAATTACCGATATTATTACAATTTTTTCGGTAAAACGCGGTGTAACTCGCCTCCATCCACAATATTGAAGCCCTTACCCTGTGGTTGAAAGTCGTATCCGCTAGACCACAGAAACTTTAGTATACATTAAAATACATTCGGTAAACTGAGATGTCAGATTTAACCTTGTCCAAATCGTAATCACACATGCAAAGATTATAATTAAAATCATTACGAATATGTGTTAACAAAGGTTGTATTTCATGACAAATGATATGATAATCATGCTTAAACTCATAATTTGACCCAAGAAAGCAAAATGGAAACTTACTTGTGAACTCGCAATTTCCACCGACAAATTCATCGCCACAGTCGCACTCGGAGCCAGTGTTATCATCGCTGTTCAAGCATGTTCGCTGATTTTCACACGGGTTATCTAAGCAAAAGTCTATACAACACAATCAAGACAATTATTAGACCTCAAATAAATAATTTGGTCAAGTGATTTTTTTCTTCTCATAAACATATGAAAAATGTAAAGAATATTTCTGACCTTAGTCATTGTTCTAAATTCTCAAATCTGAAATAGAAGTACGATGAACATGTAACAAACAAACTAGAGGGCCCCCGAGGGTATCAAGGAAGGAATTCAAACCCTATAACATGCACCAAAATATATCGACAAACGAACAAAAAGCTCAAAGAGAGGGAGTGAGAAAAACATATCTAATTACCTAAATATGACGAGATTACATACAGTTAACCACTAAATTAATCATACTTCTTGTAAATTTGAAGTTTTTTTAGTGTGTTTTCGTAGATCAAGAATGAAAGATGGACTGGTTGAAAAGGGCATTTGTTGGATACGTCTATAGATGTAAGCTTCAATATGTAACATTCTCAATTAATACAAATCGGGAAAAAACGATTGTTCACATACTAAAAAATCAACTCGGTAAGTTTAGGAATAATTTGGTTGTTAACTGTATTAATAGTCATGTAGAGATATATGCCATAGAACATCTAAATCTAAACAAATCTAAATTAAATTAGGAAATGTACACCTAATAAACACAATACTTTCACTTCATTCAAAAGTAAAAATGTAAAACAAAAAGACTTCTTATATAATTTATCTTTCTTAATAGAATTTGCGCTCAGCTTTTGTGCAAAATGTTACCATTTATCATTTAGCTATTTAATTATGAAATGTATTTATTAGTAATTTCTATACAACTCTAGTATTAATGAAATGGTACACTACGTGCATTAAGATACAAGTCCCCCCCCCCCCCAGATTCTTTTTTTAATAATCATAATGTCCTTGTTTTTGACAAAAATATCCATGAATTTATCGTTTAAGGGAAGGAGGTGTTTGTTGAAAGAATTGACTTACTAGTGAATTCACAGCGATCTCCAATATACTCATCGCCACAATCACATACAAAGCCATCGTCATCTTCGTTGTTTGAACAAGGCCGTCCGTTCTGACAGGGGGTGTCCATACAGAAATCTGTAGCTGAGGATGAGATAGATCGTATATCATCCAAATACATTTAATACTGCTCATGATAATGTTATCGCAAAAGTTGTCATATACATCATTTCTTATTGCAAATATTTAGAAGTTATTTACTGCTCTTAAAGGTAAAGACCAGTTTTGGAAACGCTCCCTCTCAAAAAATGAAATGGAAGCTCTTATTAACAATCATGTGAGACAATATGTTTTGACTAATACGTGATGATACAAATTTTGCAGGGAAACCGCCTACTAATTGATATATTTGGTCAATTGTTATCTGGATAGATATAGGGTGGTCCCATATACATCTTTCTGTGTACAGTGCTTGTAACTTGACCAAGACTTGGCCAAATTTCTTTTCATTTTGATGATTCCAGAACCTTGCAGTACACACCAATACTATTATGCTAGATGATCAAACTTTTCTGATCGATTCCACAACGTTTCTTTTACAATGCAATCGCATGATCAAAACTGACCTATACCTTTAATGTATTTAAAATCGCAAAACTTTACACTCTTCAAAATAAGCCAAAATTGACACCTTTTAATATCAGTGAGTGAAATTATGGACAGCAGCCGTTACCATTTAGATACAACTGTATCAGTCAACGAGATGTGAGAACTCATTATCTAAGTTTACTACATTCCATGTACTTACTAGAAACTGGAAATCCACACGTTTTTCCAATAAAATCGTCGCCACAGTCACAAACGAAATCGGAGTTGTCATCATTGTTAGAACATGGTTTTCCGTTCTCGCATGGATCATCAAAACAGAAATCTGCACACAAAAAAAGGGATGAGTTGTTGGTTGTTATTCAGTTATGACTATGCCTTCTAATAACGTTGGGAGATATAAATAAGTCTTCTGAAACATAAGTTCTGATTCCAAAACATGTTTTTGTTCTAACAAAGTCGTTACAAAGTGACACATTGACTAGTGCATTCTTCATTCCCATTAGGCACTGGTAGCCGTAGACAAGCAATGGAGTAACATGATTCTGTGTAGATGAACTTGTAAATCTGCATTGCCATATAAAAGAAGAAGAGACTATAGGGCCATATGATTCACTCTTTCGTCCACCGCCAAAATAGAGAGCAGGTAGGATTGATAATTCAAAGTTATTATTGTGGTAGCTTACTTGTCCATTGGCACCTGAATCCTAGATACTCCTCACTACAATCACATCTGAAGTTTGTATTAGCTGGATTGTTCTCACAAGGGCGCCCATTACGACAAGGATCACTCAGGCAGAAATCTTGGAAGGGATAAATAGATCCGACTCATTAGATATCATAACTGCGTGAAGTTTTACATACCGGAAGCTCATGAGCACGGTGAATTAAAATTATGAAAAAGTGTATTAAAATGAGAGCCTTAAATTAGAGACGATATCCTTTAATGGTTGACCAATAACGTAGCTTTTTTTACATTGTTAAAGTTGGGGAGACACTACAATCGCCCAATCTCGAGAAATATGCATTACCTGAGTAAACAATGATATTAATTAATGAATCATCGTGTTATTTTGAGGACAATTTGTTATCTCATTAATTTTTCTAGAGAAAAATGGTTGCTATTTTGTTCATCATCTATAAGTTCGGATTATTCTGTGCTTTTTCAAGTCTAAAGGAACAGTTAAAATGACAAAAGAGCTATGTAAATGTAGTTGCCTTTACACAGTTAAGAAAAGTTTAATTCTAAATGCCAGGATTTTAATAGGACTTACTTGTAAATTCGCACATATCGCCGATGAATTCTTCCTCGCAGTTACATACGAACCCAGTGTTTTCATCGTTGTTTATACAAGGTTGGTTATTCTCACATGGATCACCATTACAATAGTCTGAAATAGAACACGAAAAACGATTCTACCAGTGGTTCTTATATCACTATTTTTACCACAAGGTCCTCGTTGACATCCTTTGACAATGCAAAGATCCTCTAAAGGCTATTCCTACAGTACCTGTATTACAATTGCACATGAGAAATGGACAGTGATTTTTTTTTTTAAGTAAGAAATTAAATCTCGAAATACATCTCTAAGACCATCTGGTTGACCAAAATCGTATTTTGTGGTACATTGTTAAAGTTAGGGAAAATTTAGAAGTAGCAGAGACTTAGAAATGTCACACCTGGTATTTACTTACTGGTAAATTCACAAATGTCTGTAGTGAATTCATCTCCACAATCACAAACGAAGCCAGTATTATCATCGTTGTTTGAACAGGGTCTCGAGTTTTGACAAGGGTCGTTCTGACAAAAATCTGAAAAGAGCAAGACTTGGTGATTAGTAACCTGCAAGCAATTAGTTCCCATGATCGTCCATGAAATATGTTAGCTGAGATATCTATTCAACATATATCAGTTTTAATCTAAGCTGTGTACCCTTCTCGTGGTCACGTTTCTTTCATTTAGATACCAACTCTTCTAAAAGACAAAATAATATCATGTTTAAACCTGCTAAAAATACTCGATTCCTAGATAAGATAGCTTTATGACGATATTTAATTCAATATTTTTAGAAAGAATGAGGGAAGCCTGGAGAAAAAGATTTATACCTCCAAACATTGAACTCATGTTAAGAAACTGAGGAGCAAAGCGACGGAAAAATTAAAAGAATGCTAAGTTCTATTAGAGGATTTTATTAAAAATTAGATAAAACTACAAGAAAAGTGTGAGGTATTGTTATTTCTAATAAGTCAATAGTTAGACAAACATATTGTTAGAAGTAATAATGTCGAAAGTCAAATATAGATGTATTATGAAAACAGTATCAGTGAGAGAGAATGAAACTAAACAGGCGAAAAAAGGTTCTAGATCACATGCCGTTTATATCCTTTTTAAAATGGCATAAACTATATCACTGAATGTAAGACCAACTTACTTGCAAATAGACACGAACAGCATATGCAATCAGCGTGATCTGCGTTGTTCATACTCGACTCTCCATTGCGACAGGGGTGTTTGAAGCATAAAGCACTACGCGCAATAAAACCGAACGCAACTGCTAATGCAGCATAATGGCCGTCAACAGGCAGTTAACTCTACCCGGACTGACTTTGGATATTCGTCATACCATGTGAGAGATATTGCGTCACATATTTACAATATCTCATTCTCCAATATACTCCTACAAGAAAATTAAGATCAAATAGTAAATCCCTCCTGGTAACTCTAAGCACTCAAACCAAATATTATGGCACTCGCTCTTTCAAAAGTTCGTCGGCCGAATTGTGGAACAGCTTGCCTGATATTGTAAAACAGGAGTCTTTTAAGACTCAAATTTTCATTTTTAAATTTGTATTATCTGAATGTACAATCTATTACATGTAAGCTATATAGGAATTGCGTATCAGGCATAAACGTTCATTTCTATTCTGCCCTATCTCTATTTCCTTCTTTTCTAAAAGCGCATAGGGACTTTCTTTGTGTTAGTGATATGCGCTATACAAATAACGTTTATTATTATTATTATTATTATATTTCTTTTATCCCTCTCTTAACAAATGAGAAAATATGATATTTGTATTGCTAGTTGGAGATCCTCCAATGAGCTAGGCATGACGACATGCAAACATGTAAATGTGAAAGAGGAAAAAGGAAACCGTTCTAAAGAAGAGACAAACAACTACTACATGCAGAATGTCTCCAGATCATGCTATATTTAGTTTTTCTTAACACATGCACACTCTAGATAAAATGCACAACAACTTACTCATGGTGTCACATACAACTCCCAAATATTCATCTCCACAATCGCAAACAAAATCTGAATCATCCACGTTGTTCAAACACGGACGCTGATTATCACACGGGTCTCCTGCACAAAAATCTGTTCAAGGGATAAAGAAATAGGCATCTCTCAAACACAATTTAGATTAAAAGCTGTTGAGAGATCGATCTCCTGTAGTCATGGTAGCTGAAATAGATGAAGCCAAAGGTTAACAAACAAAATAAGAGTGAAAAAAAATAGACAATAAGATTATTAGAACATGTAATAATCTTAGGCCAGGTTGTATAGAAATGAAGATCATGTTGAATACTCATGAATGGAATTATGAAGTTGACACCATGGTGATTATACTTACTAATTACGTCACAAGTGTCTCCAAGGTACTCGTCTCCACAATAACAAAGAAATCCATCGTTGTCCTCATTGTTCTCACATGGTCTACCATTCTGGCATGGGTTGTCGCGACAAAAGTCTGATAGTTAAGGAAATTGTTACAAAAATATATTTCATCCGTTAACAATGATCTTCCCATCAGTTTGAAACATGATCACATTGGTCACATGACATTAAAACAAACATATCCGCTTTTGTTATAGCTTAATGGTAGTGTATCAGGAAAAACATGGGACAAATAACTTTCAGATTAACGAACCACCTAACATCAAACACTACCTAGGAATAAATATATAATATACCATAGCCCATAGATATGCCCGTAGGCATATTCATTAAGTTTCATGAAGAATATATATTGTTGAAATGACATCGATAAATCTGATACATTATACAGAGGAACGATTCTTGTTAATTGAAAGAATGAATATTCTCTCTGGGTTTCTTAAAGGGATTGGGCATCTTAGTCTCAGATTCTAAACAAAATCCTGGATTTAGCTCGTGCAGGAATTCCATGACGTTTACAAGCCAATCACCCGTCTGATTATCAAGATATTTATTATTGAAATTGACATTTCAAAAACCCGTTTTCCCTAATGGTTTTGTATAACACAACAAGCTATTGGAGAAAATGAGTATGATAAAACCGGTCACTCAAAGATTTTTACTTTTTTGAGGCACTTCATGATTGTTTTGAAGCGCATTTTTGTAGGGCTTCAATATTACACCAAATCAAAGACGCTGATAAGACGTAGGGTCATGCACTTCAGATTTGGCATTGTTAAACAATGCCATTAAGTTGAGCATAGCGTCATAACTAAATAATTTCTTTATAATCAAATTTGTATTTCGAATAACTATAAAGCGCATTAAGCTATTTGAAAATAACGTAGAATCTGGAAATAGAAAATCACTATTCTTAAAATACTTTTGAAAATGGAATGCAGATAGGCCTATGCCATAGTAGCATTTAAAATATATTAGCAGATCTTATCTCGCATTAGGTAGATGTACTTTACAGCAGCTAAATGTATTATGAAACACCGAGTCTGACAAGATATATTTGAAATTCAATTACTTATAAGGCCTGTCTGTTCTTGTGAGTATGGATTTAAAATGGATAAAACTAGTTGTGTCTTTACCTTGTGTTTGACACGTTGTTCCTATCCAGCCGTTGGTACATTGACAGACGAACCCATCATTCTCATCACTACATTCAGCACCATTCTGACACGGATCCGAATCACATGCAGGACGAGTGATAGCTGTAAAGAGAAAAAAACATTCATAGATTTACTCCATCAAAAAATATACATGCAATGAAGTTTACATAGAAGCATTTGTGTGGGGAAAAAAATAATCCTTATTTATTCATTTCATTTCCAGGCAAAGATTTTTTTAAATATAAAGAGACAAAGGAAATAGGAAATACCACAGACTAGTGCAATGGGATTGCCTGAAGGAAGCTAGTTCCCGGTAAAACGGTTCTCGTCACTAGTCAGTGGTTTACATACACTGAAAGATAATGCGTTTAGATTATCATACAGACTTCTCTTTGTCATTGCCGTATTGGATCATGACAGAAATAACGTTGAACCTATTTGTTTAATGTAACAATAATTAATTAATTTAAAATAAATTAAAACACAAGTGTTGACCCTAAAGTCTACTGAGACAATCATTTATTCCCTATTAAATGAACATTTACAAATATTGTGCAAAACTGATGCAAGAAAATCAAACGCGAAATGTCGATACTTCGGAATAGAAAAGCATTAAACAAACTTAGTGCATTTTTTATAACCCCCTGCTCTTCTACAAATTGCTCAGCAGGGTTTAGAAGTAGTATGGGTAACATCAAAAAAAGATCTTGGAAGTATATACGCATTTATTTATGATGCGAATTCTTACGATCTTCACAGGTAGGCCCTGTAAACCCAAAGTCTTCGTCACAGGTACATTCGAATCCATCATTATTCGCAGTGTTGGAACATGTGGCGCCATTCTTACAGGGGAAGTTCACACAAAAGTCTGAAAGCAGAAATAATGTCAATGATTAATGTTTGGATGTATGAAAGCTGTATTTCCATCAAATTATATCTTTTATCATATTAGAGATATCGTAAGTCCAGAACTTAACAATACGCCTGGAAACCGTGATAAACCAAGAGCAATGTATCATTTCGATGTGATTATCCCAAGTAAGAGCTTAAAATTCACAACAGATTTTCAAACTTAAGAGATCATTGGCCCTACAAAAATCGAAAAGGATCATTTGATATTCACTACTATTCTTTATTCACCAGTATTCTTTATTCACTGTTTATGTCATACAATTTCTTCCAAGTTATCTAAGTACTAGAATCTTGTTTTTCATTGTAACTTTCTTTGTCAAACGTTCTATTTATTCATCATTTTGTACATTTGCTTGTACTGTTTTATGCTTTGAGGAAAAAGAAGATAAGACAGTAGTATTTCTTTACTTACTTGCATTTTCACAAGCATCTCCGACAAACTCTCTGCCACAGTTACAAACGAAACCAGAGTTATTGTCAGTGTTACTACATGGACGATTGTTCTGGCAAGGGTCATCAGCACAATGATCTGTGTTAAAATCAAAGGAAAATTGGTTATTTACAGACTGTTTACAAAACAATATCAATGGAAAAAATGTACCTGAAATAAATTGTATATTTCCCACTGTACTAGGGATATGATTTGTATCAAGTACTCTCTGTCAGAAATAGAATCTGGGAAGGGATAAATAGATCCGACTCATGAAATATCGTGGAGCTTGTGAACAAGGTGAGCAAGACGGTTCTGTGAAGTTCCCATACTACATAAAACATTTATGTATTTATTTCATTCATGAATGAAAGATACCTTGATATGACAATCACTAATCACGCTAATGGTAGCGATACCAAAAGCACATGTCATGTTGGACACTTTGCAATTACCCAATATAAAGAAATATGTATGATCTGAGTAAACAATAAAAGGAATAATAAAACATCGTGTTCATAGCAAAATCTATTACCTAGATTGCTGCCTTTATTTGAGGATTTTTTAAATTTCATTAGCTGTTCTAGAGAAAATGGTAGCTCTTTTTTTTTCTTCATTATCAAAAAAAAAGAAGATATATTTAAACTTTATGACAAAAGAGCTATGTTAAATGTAGTTGCTTTTAAAAATAAATTTATATAAGAGGAAGAATACTGCAAATGCCAGGAATTTAGTAAACACCTACTTGTAAATTCACACATATCGCCGATGAATTCGTCCTCACAGTTGCATACGAATCCAGAGTTGTCATCGTTGTTAGTACAAGGTTGGTTATTCTCACATGGATCACCATTACAATAGTCTGAAACAGAAACAGGAAAACAATTTGTAATATCACTCTTTTTACCCCAATATCCCGGTTAACATCCCTCGACAATGCGAAGACCCTCAAAATGCTACTCATACCTCTACCCCTGTTGAACAATTGCACATGAAAAATGGACAGTGGCACATTCGTTTTCCAAAGTAAGACCCCAAAAGGACTCGATAGTAAGAACTACTGCATCATGGCCACAACGAAAAGAGTCTTAATTTCTTTTATATTCTTAAAGTCAGAATTTAAATCTCGAGATATCTCTCCAAGACTATCTGGTGACTACCATTTCTTTTCTTTACATATGCATACGCTTATCATTCAATGAGAGCACAAAATGGGAGCTGATATGTTATGATGGTTGACCATTATCGTAGCTTTTTTTTACAATGTTAACGTTGGGGAAATGTAGGAGTAGCAGAGATTTTAAAATGTCATTCCGGGTATTTACTTACTGGTAAATTCACAATTGTCTTCAGTGAATTCATCTCCACAATCACAAACGAAGCCAGTGTTATCATCGTTGTTCGAGCAGGATCTTGAGTTTTGACAAGGGTCGTTCTGACAAAAATCTGAAAAGAGCAAGACTTGGTGACCTACAACCTACAAGCAATTAGTTCACATGATCGTTCCTTGAATATGTTTGCTGAGATATCTATTCTCTATACACTGTTTATTTCATACAATTATGTATCCATCACTTTGTACATTTGGTTATACCTTGTTATGCTTTGAGAAGAAAATGATAAGACGGTAGTATTTCTTTACTTATTCGCATATTCACAAACATCTCCTATAAAATCTCTGCCACAGTCACACACGAAACCAGAGTTATCGTTAGTGTTACTACATGGTCGATTGTTCTGGCAGGGGTCATCAGCACAATGATCTGTGTCAAAATCAAAGGAAATTTGATAATTTACAGACTGTTTACGATACAATAACAATGGCAAAATGTATCTGAAATAAATTGCATATTTCCCACTGCGGTAATGATATATAATTGGTATCAAATGCATTCTGTCAGAAAGTGAATCATTGAAATTCAAGTCTTACAATATATATTGTGGCCAGTTTTCAACATGTTCGGTTTTAGTTGGTTTACATGCTTTTAAAATAGACCTTTCACGAACTTCACTGAGATGCTCCATTTACATTCAACAAAATATATGTTATGTATATTATCTCTGTCTCCCAAAATTATAAATATCATATAAAGCATGACATAGTTTACTCTATACGTAGCACAATCCAGAAAATGAAATAACTCTTTGCTGCTTACTGATTATTTCGCACGTTTCACTCAGGAATTCCTCTTCACAATCACACACGAAACCAGTATTGTCGATGTTGTTTGTGCATGGCTTCTCATTTTGACACGGCTCAGATAGGCAGTGGTCTATATAGAACAAGAACACACCCATTTGATTACCATGCAATCATAGTTTAGTGTAAACAAGGTACAATATTTTTAAAGAAAGTTATTAGGGTCATGTCCATGTACAACCTCCTATCAGTCCACAATACCGAAAGTTAATATTTCCATGTTAGATTCAAAGGCAACATCAAATAGTCACCTTTTCAATTCTTTTTGAGGGAACCAAATGAAGTAGGATGGATTATTTTCTTATAAATAAATAACATTAGGAACGGGAAAACAGAGAACAAGGGCACTGAATAAGAGAGAGAGAGAGAGAGAGAGAGAGAGGTTGCATATGAGAGAGCGAGGGAGATGGCGGTGAGAAATGGAGAAGCGAGAAAAAGAATATGTGATTGTGAAGACAATGACGAAGTTTTAAAAAAACAGATGGAATAAAAAGAAAAACTAGGACACATTGATATGGGAAGATCACATTAATCACTGACAGAAAAAAGAGGACAAGTCTAGATACGTACTTATGACTGTGCAGACATCATCTAGATACTCATCACCGCAATCACATACAAAGCTTGTTCCTTCATTATTGAAGCTACATGTACCGCCATTCTGACAGGGCTCGGGGTCGCACCAATCTAAAATTAAGATAAAAAGATGTCCATAAACAAGGACATTTTTCTAAAATAAGGACTGCTACATATTTAGAACAGTCACAGAACCCTTTGAAGACCCACTCAGTTAGAGAGCAGGGATTAAAGTAATGATTAGTATTATTGGTGTTTTTATAATTGTTTAAGCGGCCCTTACACTACGTTGTAGAGCAAATTTTAAAGCGTTCTGAAAACGCAAGTAAAATGTGCTATATCAAATACTCTATGGATGGATTTGGAAGAAATTGATGACTCTCACGAAGCTGATAATTTAGATATACAGTGTCGTAATATATTCCACAATGTCTTTAAACAAATGCACTTATAAATCTCAGAACTGTGAGTTGCAATACATATACACATATGAACAACGTGAACAAACTATGTTATTTATATTATTACTTTGTGTGGCACAATGTTAGAACATCAGAGTGTTTCAAATCACCATTGGATCACATTGCACGTTATCACAAATTTATTTTTACAGTCCATTCCACCATCGTGGAACAACAGAGTGTATACACTATTGGGACAAAGGAAAATACCTTAATCTGCTGGGAGTCAGAAAGGCCTAAATTATTTTTAGTTAAAAGATATTTAACGCCCTCTTGGTTGCCAGGAGACATCATGATTATCAAAAACTAACAATATATTTACATCACTAAATCAACTTACTCCTTATGTCACAGGTGTGACCTAACCATCCCACTGCGCATGTGCAAATGTAACCTTCACTGTTGATGGGCGGTGTACATGTGGCGCCGTTCTGACACGGATTATCGTCACACGTGGTAACTTCATTTGACCAATTGTAGAAGAGATGGAACCAAGAAGAGAAAAATAGTGTCAAAAATGTTTTGTCAAGTGTTAGGCTTGGGGTAGTAATTAAGCAGAAAATCCAACACAGTAGACCTACATATCACCTAAGCCACTAAATATCACGTCATTTTGCTGTAGCGAGTTTTAATTTGTAATTTAAAAATGAAAAACAAAAATTATATTTAAGCCTATATTGCACTGATTGTACTGATTGTAAAATATTTCTACAAAATATTTCTACAAAAGTATTGAAGCATCACTTCACACTATGAACATGACTGACAAAGAGAGCGGACAAAATATACAGTTCCTCAGGTAGACAAAGGAACATCCCTTCACTGCTATTATGTAAAAATGTGTAGAACAGGTGTCACATGCATATTCACCTTTTTACATAATAGCAGTGAAGGGATGTTCCTTTGTCTACCTGAGGAACTGTATATTTTGTCCGCTTTCTTTGTCTGTCATGTCATAGTGTCAAATGCATATCTTAAGTATTTACGGCTAACAATAATTACTATGCCCTTTGAATATTCAAAACGAATTCTTTGTAAGCCCCTTTTGAGTCTTGTAAATAATGGCGCAATACGAAAACAATAGAATATGAACAAAGAGAAAGAAGACGAGGAAGTGAAACTATCCATGCCGTGGAAATAATTCGAGAACATCCAACTTTCTGTAATTTTTTTCTTTTCGTAAACATTCAAACTTGTTTGAAGAAAGCACTTTTGTTCACATTCAAACAAATGATCATGGATCGATAATGACCGAAAATATCAATAATGAGAAAACTGAACTCGTTAATGAGGAACACAGAGCAGAATACCTCCACAATAGGAAAGAAATGAAAAACAAATGTGTACGAAAATAGAGAAGGTTTATATACGATACATATTTAGGAGAGAAAGAGATTACAAGCACCAAACAAACTAATCCATACAGAATACATTATGATGATGCGGTACATATATTCTTCCTGCAAGAATAATGCATTTTTATACGTCAATACCATTTTTTTGTCACAAAATATGAGTATAAAAGCGATAATATACAAAAAACATCCGCTACCCATTATAATGAAATAAAGGAACCGAATAGGCCTTCGACCACTTTTCATTTTTTTAATCAAAATTTTCAATATTCAAAGCAAAAAGTGTAAGAAATCACCATGACCTTTCTCTTACAGAAACTATAATAAATCAGACGAAATCTGTAGAGAAAAGAAACACATATTTGCCTGAGAATAACAGGTTAACGCATGTAGATATAATTTTACATTTGGTATAAAGGAAATTAACTCGAATGGTAATAGGAGAAAAAGAATATAACAGACGAACATTTACAGCAAATTGTTCTTTCTTGCAGTATGTTGTTCTATTTATGAATTGAATCATCATTAACTGAAATTATACTAGTAAACAGACTGTACTGAAAAATTCCACTTGTTCCAAATAAAATCGAAAGTAAAGAGAGAACAGGGCCAATAAAAAGGCAATACAAGACGTTATAAATGAATTACAGTAATGCTATTTATTCCCAAGTTTCAACAGTGTCAGTGCAATCTGAAAATTTAAAGTGGCATCTCACTTACTTTTAATAAGACATTGCGGACCCGTAAAGCCAGTGCCCCCACAGGCACATGTAAACATACTGAAGTTATTGTCTCTACATACTCCATTGTTCTGACACAATCCCGGGTTCTGAAGGCAGTAGGAGTCTATAATAATGAGAAGGAACGGTGAATGACACGGGTGGTATAAGTGCTAACGTCATATTTGCTCGTCTACAAGGCTACTTGTTCTAAACAACAGACTTCGAAAATATGCCCGCTAAAATACTCCAAGGTAATTCATAATGATGGATATAGTGTTAGAAAAATTGAAATCTGGAAGAATATTTTGATGAAAATATTACATTAACCAGGACTCTAATAAAAACATAAAAAAGACTCTGTGTGCATTACAGAATAGCGTACGTGCATAACGGTCAATTTCCAACAAAGTTAAAAATTATAAGATGGAATCATTATTATTTGTTCTTGCTCAAAAATGATTGAAAAAATAAATTCTTTGGATTTTTTGTTAAAATGGAATCACCACCTATTAAAACAACTAGAACAAAGAATAGGATACCTTTATTCATTGATTTTACATATTTACCGTTCAAGCAGATGGCAAAGAAACTTACTGCATTCAAAGTAGTGAATATTGTGACAAGTTGGGATAACAGGAAATTTGTTCAAACAATGGTAGTACTGTCAATAAATGAAAGACCGTAAATAGGTCGAGAATTATCACTTCATACAATCCTTACTATTCCTACCCTTCCCATTGTGTGATTTTCCTTTCTACTTACTGGTCGTTTCGCATCTATTGCCTTCCCATCCTGCTACGCATACACACGTGAATCCTACTCCACTGTTGGAATTGAAACAAGTGGCGCCATTCTGACATGGATCATCGTCGCACGTGATAGCTAGAATTGACCAATGAGAAGACAGATTTTTCATGAGGAATGTGAAGTAGCCTTTGCTTTACAAGATGTATAATCCATCGCTCCTGGTAAAAATGTTAACAATATTATTATTACCCCATTTTTCATCGTATGACTCCAAAATATTTTAAAAATTAATCTTACAAAATTTGGAAACATTTCTAAACACATACACAGCGACGGTCTAGAACACGTATAAAGTAAATTTAGAAACGTTAAAAATCATTTTATTCGATTGAATTATGTTTTTATTTGCAAATGATACTCAATTTGTAGCAATGTATCATATTATATAATATGTTCCCGGACAATAATTAATGAAAAGCTCAAAGGTTTTAATGAGCTAGAAATATGTTTGTATAAAACGCAATTTCAGATTGTGAAATTAAATCATGATATATGTTACGGTATATAATACCCATACAAATATAACCCGTCTGGTTTCACTTACTACTTGTTTGACACGTGTCGCCCGTCCATTCCGTTGCGCACATACAGACGAAGCCTGTACCACTGAGTGGCGTTGCACAAGTGGCGCCATTCAAACACGGGTCATCAGCGCACGTGATAGCTACAATTGGCCAATGAAAAGAGAGGGAATCCATATTAAATGTAGGGCAGAATGAGAAGAAATGCAGATATATGAAGGGCCATGAGGTTTATGCACTTCCTTTCAACAATTATCCTTCTAAATATATATAAAAGTATTTAAAAGAATTGTTTTAACATGTCAATAGTCAATAAATGTGTACAGGGTTATGTAATTTTGATATTTCATTGCAGACGTCAAATTTATATTATAAACAAGTTATGATACTCTACAATCTTTTTATTTTTTTGTTTATACTTTCAACAAAAATCAGCTTAGTTCTATTTTACATAAATATTCTTAATCAAATCACCAATTAATAAAAATATTCTGCGTGTTTTTTTACAGCATATGAAATAATTATTCACCTGTATGTAAAACTTCAAATTCAACCTGTATCTAATTCCATTTCACTTACTACTTATTTCACATGTATCCCCTGTCCAATCCGCGGCACATGTGCAAGTAAAACCGTTACCGCTGATGGGTGTTGTACAGGTGGCGCCGTTCAAACATGGGTCATCATTGCACGTGATAGCTATAATTTACCAATAAGAAGAGAAATAAAGTTACAAGAGCGGTAGGTTGTAAAACCATTGCTTAACATTGCTCATTCAAAATGTATTTAATAGAGCGAAAGAGAAACAGTTTTCTGCACGGTAGTTCTACTGCTCTCAGGGGAGAAAACAACAGAAAAGATGATAATACCTAATTGCTGAAATGTAAATTGCAAAAGTCGAAAGCAACTTAGTGAGCTAACTGCCAAACAAGTCATTCAGGGGAATAAACTCTGATATAAGGGCATTGGGCAAACTGAAATACATTTATATATAATAGAAACTTCAAAAATCAGTGCTTACCTTATTTTTTTACTGAATAATTTTCAGAATGTTCGGAATTCGTTAGACTACATAATTACCTAAGAGATTTTATATACAAGAAAATTACCCCAGCCTCACACACACAAACATAATTATTTATATGAATTGAATCAATCATCATTTCATCGCGCGTATGTATAAATTAAAAACTACAAATTCAACTTTTATCCAATTCCATTTCACTTACTACTTATTTCACATGTATCCCCTGTCCAACCCGCGGCACATGTGCAAGTAAAACCGTTACCGCTGATGGGTGTTGTACAGGTGGCGCCGTTGACACATGGGTCATCATTGCACGTGATAGCTATAATTGACCAATAAGAAGAGAAAGTTACGGTAGTAAGAGCATTGCTTGATTTCACTCATTCAAAATGTATTTAATAGAGCAACAACAAAAAATTCTGCAAGGTAGTTTTACTACTGTCAGAGGAGAAAAAAACATACCAGTGAAAGATAATAATACCTAATCGCTGAAATGTAAATTTCAAAAGTCGAAAGCAAATTTTTTTAATGAATTTAATTAATCAACTTACTGCTGATTTCGCAAAGGTCGCCAGTCCAACCTGCAGTGCATGCACAGAGGAAACCTAGACCATTGATGGCCGAGGTGCAAGTTGCTTCGTTCAAACATGGGTCATCAGCGCATGTAATGGCTATTGGTTAAAGATAGATCGAAATGAAAAGTATTTGCGACATGTTTTTGTGCTAAAAAATGCTAATGAACAATAATTAAGTTTGACGAAGTGTGTTAAACAAAATTACATTGAAAGAAAATCGTTATTACAATTGTTACAATCTGCACATGAGCAGATAAAGGGCATTCATACCAAAGTTTTACTAATTTATGCGCCAACTATACATTCCTTGGTATTGGAAAGTGACTTGTTATTGGTGATATGTCTATTACAAAATAGATAAGGGTTATCTTTCTACTTACCACTTGTTTCACATGTATCGCCGGACCATCCATCTGCGCAGACGCAAACGAATCCTGTACCGCCGTTAGATGTAAAACAGGTGGCGCCATTCTTACACGGATCGTTGCCGCACGTGATAGCTAGAATTAACCAATGAGAAGAGAAATCAGTAATTTAGAGTGTGTGATAGCATGGAGAGGTACTTACGTTTCATTTTTATTAAAGTTCCTCTCAAAAGTAAGATGTTTCCAAATATTTATGAGTAGTCACATGTTCGTTATCAGGAAATCATTTGTTTTACTTACTGCTTGTTTCGCATGTATCGCCGGACCATCCATCTGCGCAGACGCAAACGAAACCTGTACCGCCGTTTGATGTAAAACAGGTGGCGCCATTCTTACACGGATCGTTGTCGCACGTGACAGCTAGAATTAGCCAATGAAAAGAGAGATCAGTCATTTAGAGTGTGGAGATTGCATGGGGTTAATGAAGAGAAACTTTTTATTTACGTACCGTGTTTTTTTCTTCAAAGTCAATGAACAAATTATTATTCAATGTTAATTGGATGATATAATAAATAAACAGGGATTGGATATAATGAGATCATTTAAGGCAAATATAACTATTTTAATTTAAGCAATTGCCGCAAACCATTATTACAATTGTCCAATAAGAAGAGAGAACAATCATTTAAAATTTAAAAATAAATGCACAGGTTGTGTAAGAGCAAAGCCCATAACCTTCAGTCATGTTCCGTATAATCTCACTCACCGCTTGCTTGACAAATGTCGCCTGTCCATCCGGATGCACACATGCAGGTGAAGCCCGTGCCGCCGATGGGCATTACACATGTGGCACCGTTCAAACAAGGGTCATCAGAGCACGTGATAGCTACAATTGACCAATGAGAAAAGATGTTAAGTCAACAGGAAATAAAATAATAAAGTTTTTTGTGAAGTATTAAGGTATATAATGACAATGCCTCGTTCAAATGAGCTTGTAGTAGTTTGAGCAAACTTACTCACAATATGGAGAACATGAAGGATAGTTTGTTGAAAAAACCACCTATCATGTATTAATACTAATAACCCAATAACTATGTAGCTAGCGTTTCAATTTTGTTCTGTTTAAGCACTTTACAACCCATCTTTTCTTATGGCGTATCATCATCAATAAGTTTACATTGCTTGTTTACCTCTCCCAAATATGTAGATGTATAGTTAATTTTACATTTAATCATTTAAAACTCACTCCCCTCCCCCCCCCCCCCCGAATGACCTTAAAACCATTCCAAAGCTAAATCCGAACTTTTTTATTATTCCACTTACCATTAGTCTCGCATGTATCTCCTGTCCAACCATCTGCACAATTACAAATGAAACCTGTACCGCTGTTGGATGTGAAACACGTCGCGCCATTTTTGCATGGGTCATCGTTGCAGGTGATAACTGCTATTAGTCGTAAAGGAAATTATAATCATTATAAACATCTATTCTCAAATCTGTTTACAACATGATTAAATATTTTCAATGTAGTGCATTGTTGGTGTTGATGTTTTTTTTTTTTTTTAACAATATATATGATTTTCATCCTTGGTAGATAGAGGAAACATAACAAATTATTATATCAGCTTATTTTGTTCTAATAATATGAAACGACATTATTTTATGTAAATAAAATGTTTATTGTATGACCACTGTTACCAAATAATAATAATAATAATAATAAGATATTTGTATACCGCAAATTGCAAAATTGCCTCTAAGCGGTTCAAATGGGTTAAATAAGTCTTCCAATGACAGAACAGAATATTGTTTTGCATAAACTAAGAGGGATTGATTTGAATCTGTTCTACATATCGTCTACTTACTACTGATATCGCATATGTCGCCTTCCCATCCATCTGCGCACATACAGACGAAACCTGAGCCGGTGTTAGAAGTGAAACAAGTCGCTCCATTCAGACATGGTACATCCGCGCATGAAATAGCTAGAAAGGAACAATAAAAAGATAGGTAATGGTGGCCTAAAAAAGATATGGTGGCATGAACTTTAAAAAAACACGACCTGGGAGTTGTGTATTAAAGTGATATTCTTTATTCGTTTTAAAGAGCTCCAGCATAAATGTTGAGGACAATTTTGTTTAAAACAAACACTGAACGTTTTCTTCAAATATTGTTGTGGAGACAGATAGGCAAAAGAGAGATGACACCTGACGATCTTTCGGTTAGAATATTCTTTTTTTCAAATAATTATCTTGAATATGTACTTTTAATGTCAGATTTTAAATGAATAGATTCTTATAAGACCGCTATCAAAGAGTTATTATTATTAAAATTCTAATCAAGCATTCAAAGTCTACACCTTGAAAATGCTTAAACGGTCCTATTTTATTTTATCTTGGTCAGGTACAATATGGGGAGCAGAATAAACTTTATTTGTTCAATACTATAAGATTAACTGATTTTAAGACTGTGCACGTCTGAAACATATATTTTGAATACGTAATAATCTTTATTTTAGATGTGCAGCAACTTACAACTTGCTTCACAAGTATCGCCAGTCCATCCATCTGCGCATGCACAGACAAAACCGTTGCCGCTGTTGGTCGTGAAGCAGGTGCCGCCGTTCAAACAAGGGTCATCGGCGCACGTGACAGCTAGAATAATACCAATGAGATAAACGAGAAAAAATCATAATGGCAGCAATCGCATTGTCTTTTAGTAATGGAGGTCTTGAAATTAGGAAGTTAAGAAGAATTTCAGTTCCCTATCGTTCATTGTCGTGAAGCCAATTAATCACTATACATTTGGTAACGCAATGAATATAATATTTTATTGTTTTTACAATATTTAAATATTTGCTGCATATTTGACGTCACATTTCCCCGTATCATTTCATTACTGATATCCGGATTCAGTCGGAACGTTAATGCCAGTTCTATCAAATACCCGGATTTCCAAATAAATACATAGTTTACATCAATTTTAATAGCTAAATACCATTTGGATATATGGGTTATATTCAATGAAAAAGACTTTCTTTAACCAATTCTTTTTTAATTCGTGGCTGAAGAATCAGTTGCGTAAATCCATGCTAAAAATCATTGATAAGTGATGTTTTAACCACTTTACATTCCAACAGAATTTTGAGCTAGAGATTGGTTTGCTAATATTGTTTCAATAACTTGAACTCTAAAAATTCTTTATTTCTACTTACTCATAGTGTCACAGACATCTCCCGTATACCCATCTGCGCAAAAACAAACGAATCCTGCACCACTACTAGATGAGAAACATGTTGCGCCATTCAAGCATGGTCTATCTTCACATGTGATGACTACAAGTGATAAAGAGCGGTACATAAATGGTAAGATAAAAATCAAACAAACTATAGTGTTGTTCTAAGTCTATGAAATGACGTAAGTTTCTGTATTTTTTTAGGATCATCTATCTATAACTTTCTGTACTTTTGTATTGATACAACCACTTAGTAATTTCCTTTAGTGTATTTTCCATTGCATTGTCTAGTCCATATTCGTAAGTAATATTTTATTGAATTCTTTGACTTTACATGTGTGTATGCAAATGGTGAACAGATTCAATTCAATTCAAGCCTAGAATATATATCATTTGAGCATGTATCGGAGCACCCAAGTTTAAGGCGCTTGACTGGAGATGCAAAGGTCGAGGGTTCGAATCCCGACACGGCACTAATATCCTTTGGCAAGATATTAACCTACACTTGCTACTCTCCACCCAGGTGTTAAAATGGGTACCCGGTAGGATGCGACCGTCATTGTTGGTCAAACAGTTTTAGAGCGTCAAGTAACGCCTGGCTGAAATGCTCCCCAGGGAATGGAGATTGTGCACACTGTGCACACAGTGTGTGCGGGCAAGCACGGAATCCAATGACCGGGGTAAAAGTATATCTGTAAAGCGCTTAGAGAAGTCCGAGATGTATTAAGCGGTATATAAAAGATGAATATTATTATTATTAATCTGGTCAATGCTAAACTAAAAAACATATATACCTGGTATAGGATCAACGGTGATAGGGGGATCCGTGGGGTCTGGTCCATTGGGTCCGTAGATAGGAGATGATTTGACGTTAACCCAATACACTTGGGAACTTGATACGAAGGTTGCTCTGTAGGGCAAGACATGGTGAGATTAGCAGTCTGCATCATCATTCAAATATATTTTACTAAAAGTTACTCAGATTACTAAAACTAAATTTATCCATATCCATCTCATTTGCTTATTTATTTAGTAAGTTATAATGTTTAAAAAAAAGGAAAAAAAAAGCTAATACCAATATACAAATAATAATAAATATAATTCGTGAAAGCCGAAAGCCGCATTGTGAATATAGCTTTGATTTTACTGCTTCAAGTAGATTTACAAACAAAGTATTGGTCATTTTCTAAACAATGGCATGTTCAATATTTATCGATAACTGACTTTGATGTTTTGGGTATCATCAAGTTTTATTAAATATGATTAGCAACAGTGAGTACTTATTTAACTTCTTTATACAGATGCAAGCGCTTTTTCGAGCGGGATGGCATTTTGGTATTATAAGAAATCAATACACCAAGTATCCTTTTTCATTGAGCAATATTTTCGTGAAGGTAATCATCTAGCTTTAATGAACACAATCTCACACACTCATCAACAAAACTTACATATTAACTTAGATATTATTAGCGAAAGTGAGTACTTATTTAACTTCTTTATACAGATACAAGCGCTTTTCAACGGGATCGCATTGTAACATTATACAAAATCAAAAGACCTTCTTTAAGGTAACCATCTAGCTTTATTGATCACAATCTCACACACTCATTAACAAAACTTACATATTACCTTCGATATTAATAGCGACAGTGAGTACTTATTTAACTTTTTACAGATACAAGCGCTTTTCAACGGGATGGCATTGTAACATTATACAAAATAAAAAAAAACCTACGCATCAACGAAACTTACACAAACTCGACATCGCCTACGTCCAATGATGGCGCTACCCAGACGACTGTGGCCGAGCTGGGCTTGATACCGTTATTCGTATGCGTGACTGTATCTAAGTTGTCTTCACATGAGACAACCTGCATGTCATTATTCGGGAGTAGGAAGAGGGATCCGATGGGTGTGGTTGTACCCCTCTCACGGCCTTGGAGTATTAAACCACGGTAGCTGGACCCATCTGCGGCCTCAATTTGCACTGGGGTTGGAAGAAATATATACAGTGTAAGATAGTCTCTCAATAACAATGACAATTAAGCGTGATCAGGTTTGTCTTCTGTATGAAACACTTTAAAAAAAAACTTTTGCTTGAAAGCAAATAAACAAGTATTTAACATTAACATGGAACATAAAATGGGGAAATGGAAAATTTAGCTCTCCATCAGCTAAGGGTGTTTTGTTTTCACCCCGCCCTTTGCTTGATAATCCACTTGTAACACCAATGAAGACAATTCACCTGTTACAATTAATTGTATTTCAACAGTCAGTATGCAAACTGCATTATATTACATGTTGTTATATAGAGCAATCTACTTTCCTTCTTAGCAACAACTAACATATGCAATTCGCATTATGACTATTGAAATTGCACATAAGTGATTTACAGTCATATTCGTGTAAGTATATTGTTTTTGCTTGACTAACGTACATGACAAGTTAGAGTCTGTTGTAGGCTTAGCTTATAAATATTACAAAAAATCTGAATTATTATAGTGCTTGTACATGTATTTATATAATTTTTGTAGAATCGTTCAGAAGTTACAAAAAGTGTGATTGTCACACTTATTTTAAAAATTCACAACATTCACATTTGAAAGGAAAGCAAAATGATGCAAAACACTGAAGCTACAATTCAAACCAATCGAAGCATTATACAAGCCAAGGTGGGTTTGGCTTTGTAAAAATACACTTTTTTTCTCATGTCGTGGATTAATTCAAGGAATGTGGGTTCCCCATATAACTCATGTACTGATTCATATACGATTAATGTATTGACGAAAGGCCTGTGCCATGTCAATATTGATTTTCTAAACAAGTTACGTAAACCTAACAAAGGAATAGGATAGAACATGGTTCTAGTGAAGAATAGACCAGTTTGCAAAGGGCCTTCAGGGTATTGTTTGGATAATATACTCTCAATGAGAGCGAAGAATGCATTATGAGAATACTGAAAAGGGATGGTGTTAGTGTCTGTATTGATGCTTTCACCTCAGTTCGTTGAATTTCCTCATATTTTGTTACATTTCAAACATGTTCTCAGTCACATCTTACTGTCTGACCCAAGTTCACGCTGGTTCAATGTTCACAGATGATTATAAACAAGTTAGCTTCATATTTCATTTTTTTTTTTTTTTTTTTTAAAGATTATTACACAGACGATCAGGTTATTTTTCCGGATATATCATGGGTTATATCAATGATTGCTAATAGCATTACGAGGCCTTGTGCAAGAGATGATGTCATTGATGTCAAATTCGTTACTAAGTATTTGTGAAATTCTGCCAAGTAATTGACTTTAAATGTGTCATTGCATTTCATACATGTATCTGGTTCATAAACTATTAGTAGGCGTATCAACTTAATACAGTGATCAGATATGAAATATAAACAAATCAAGCAGTCGATAACGCATGGGACACCGGGCACTATTTTACATTCAGTGCAGAAGGCTCTTGGTTGTCATATAAGAGGTTCAGGGTTCGATCCTCGCCCGGTATTTTCCCCAAGTGTAAATAGGTCCCTTGCAATTGCAAGGCCCGGAAGAGCAGAATTATTACTAATCTGGCCTACCCAGCTATTATTATTATTACATTACAACTTGTACTTTCCCTAAATCAGCAAATATTATGGCTGATCAAATTATAGGGGCTCAAGAGGCACTATAATTGTACTTGCCCCATCCATAGGATAGTCCTACAACACACCATTGAACGGCAATGACAAATCAATAACTTAACCATTTTCGACATTGTAATCGTAGTCACCACAATCATCATTGGCGGTCACTCAGGTTAATGAAAGCTATAGCTCATTCATATCATTCAATTCTGCATGACCATGATAATCAAATCAAAAGGTACGTGTTCCTTTTATTTGCAATCGATGCTCGTCTAAAATCGAATTAGATCACCTTCAAATGTGATTTTCAGAGATTATACAGTGTTGCGTATGCAGCTAGACTTGAGAACTTTAATTCATCATCATCCATTCATCACCATTTATACAATTCGAGGGGTTTCTGACTTTTACGCCATGATGGCACTCACTCCGTTCACATCTTCTTGTCTCGAGCACCCCCTGGCTCATTTAGACCACTTTTTTAACGTTCTCTTTCCATAACATGCCAAAACTGTGATGACGTAAACATAACATCTTGATTATAGATGGTCTACCTATAATCGTTTAATTTCAACTCTTTTCTTAAAGATACTATGTCCCTTTTGCAGCCAACATCAAATTCTGTAGAACTTTGCAGGAATTATGAGTATGTCACGTATGTCCTATCTGTGAAATTTAAATATTAGTAGTGTTCTAGTATTCAAATTATGCAAGGAAACTCGTTTACCTTCTAGACTTCACTGAGTGACTGACAGATATCTTTTTTTCTTTGGTAATAACATACCTAACATGAGCTGTAACAGGTGCATGAGCATTTGTCTACATCAATAACCCCCTACTTGTAATGGCAAAAAATAAACTGATTGAATCTTTGTGCAGCACCAAACGTACAACGTATCGGTAAAAGGATCTGAAAATCAGACTATTGCCTAATGGTCGTTATTTTCCCAATAAAATTCTTTTTCAAGGCATTTCGTTTTAAAGGAAGTTCTAAATTATTATTGTCTTTCAAATGCCGTTGAAATTTATCATTTTCATGTTTTGGCCTGCAAATGGGACATAGTACCTTTAAAGGAGTTCAAATTATATCGGACATCCCTGAAATATATCGTTAAACAGCTACTTCTGGCACATACGTACATTACTGATTACATATGCAAACATCGATATGAATCAATGTTTGGTTGGACAGTATAATATTGTAGTCACCCGAAGAAAATTCACGACAACTGATAATTATGGACAATTTATTAATGGATTATGGATGGAAATATTTTCTCTTGAAAAACACGAATAATATGCTGAAAAATCATATAGATATCGAGAAAAATCGTAAAATGCTTTGTAACTAGCCGAGTCTCGCATGTGACGTCATGAATCTTGACGCTCTACGGAGGACCGCTAAAGAGAGAGATGATTTTCTTCGGGTGACTACTTTAACCCTAAAAAGGCCGGGCAATTTTAGGTCTTAGTACGGCCGGGGGGGTGGGGGCATTATGCCCCCCCTTAAGATCTCGGCCGTGGAAAGGCCGATCTCCGCGAAACTTTGCACGTATGTCAAGTGGAATGTATAGAATACTATGATAATTTCAATTTTTTGAAAAATTCACTCATTTGCATATTTATGGAAATTTATGCAAATAAGGTCATACAAATTTTTTTACCCATAAATCATATATTATTCATATTTAAGCATTCTTTTTCACTACATGTATTCATTAGACTATTTGGAATAATAATACCAAAAAAAAATGGAAGACCCAGCTTATTCCTTATATTATCTCTTGTTTTGATAATTTCTTATTTATTTCATTGTTTTTTTAACTTATATAACTTATAACTTGTATTTTATTGTTTGTTGTTTTATTTCATTTCTAACTACAATTCAACTATTTTGACTACCAAAACAACCACCTAAACTTTAAACAAGACCCAATAACCAATGTTTGATCTATTTTTGGGAAAAATGACTTTTCCATATGTTTTGTACACAAATCACGAAAATGAGCGATTTTCGAGCTGACATGCGAAAACAAAAGGTCACGTGACCTTGTAACTGTAGTTCCGATTTTCAAAAAAATTGTTTTAAAAGATGCACAAGACTCGAAAGGAAAAAGTCAGCGAGCGGCGGGGCACCATCCTTATGGTTAAGCACACGTGTCTAGATATCAAGTAAAATTTAATTTTTATTATAATATTGGTAGATGGGCTATTCTCTGGGACACCAACCGTTGCGTTGATGGAAGACATAGTCAATATTCGACATTTTCTCTGACGAATGTTTTGTTTGTTCGTCTCTCTTCATGCAAGCGGCCATTGAATACTCGGATACTAGTAACAAACCACCAGTAATGTACGTCACTTGAACAAACATGATTTAGATTTCCATAAAGAGGAATTATGGGCACTCTTCACTCATGAGACGAAACCCACCCATGTTTACAAATAAGATATATCTGCCTTCATTCTTATTATCCAAAATGCATCCTTCGCAGTCCTCAGCAGATTTGAGACATTTAATCGCGTGCTTACTGCTCGGTCTCCCGGAAACAGATCATTTTAGTAACAAACAAGCGTCTCTTATTAATGTGCTTGTCGTTGCATAAAAACAGTCTGGGAGGAGCAGATAGGGTGATGTCTTTCCTCCTTCTTTATTCAAGATCCCGTGTTTTTACGTGACTATGAATGTGATAGAATCGAATAACTTTCATAGTCCATAAATTATAAATATGCATAAGCCTACATCCCACCCCTCCCCCATGAATAAGAGAGTGAATATCATCATTCTGGATTAAGATATTTTGTATTAATACATCCACAATTTCTCTTACAGATGTCGGGGAACTTGTACATATGACGGTTTCGTGAAACATTGCCCTGGATCATTCCAGCCAGATGCCATTTTAGAGACGCTTGCAATGTTGAAGGAACTCAAATGACTCTTACATTTTAGCAAATACCCACTTACACACCTGGGTGTAGAGAAGCAATGTGTATAAATGCCTTGCTTCAGCACATAAATGTCCCCAGGCGCGTACGCAGTGGGGGGGGGGGGGGTTAAACCCCCCTCAATTAGTTTAATGTGTGTGATTTGTGAGGAACCCCCCCCCCTTTAATTTTGTTTTTAATTAAAAAAAAATATATTAATATTTGTGTGTGCGTGTGTGCAAAAGGGTGCCCCCCCCCCCCCCCCCCCACTGAAAATATCGCTATAGACAGGCTTGACTGTATTACAATTACAGATTAATGCCCACGCAGAGGAAGAACCTCCTAAAACCAATGAATTGTCATCTTCTTATTATTATTATTATTCTTCTTCCTCCGCTCCATCAGCAGCCTCGGAGTTATAGAAGCATCAGTCATGAACACAGACAAATGACGTCAGTCAGCTGGCCTTTTCAATTTTTCTCATGCATTCGACCTAGCTTTGTTCACTGTGGCATTATACTTTTGTCCGGTAGTTTCCGCTCCTTTGTGTTGTGAGGTATTATCACGATAAGTAACATGTAGTTAAGACTCGCCCCAAACTTCCTCCTCCTGATGCATATATAACAATGCATCCATCAGACTGGAAAAGAAGTTCTTCTGCTCCTTCTTCTCTCCTAATTCTTCTTTTCATGTTATTCGCTCTTTTCTTCTCCTGTTCATGCCATTCTTCTTCTGTAATTTTCAATAGGCTACATCGTCTGTTTGGGAGCAAGAAGGGCGTTAACTGTGTGTGTAATCATCCGAGGTAACACCCTCCTGGCGTCAATTATCATGTTAACAGAGACTCCCTAGATACGACGAAGATTGACATCGAATGTCCACATTGATGTGAGGAAAATGCAAGATATAAGATTAGATGTTCCTTCTGTTTTGTGTGTATGTTGATCTTTAGCCTCAGATTCAGGTGACTGGAAGATGCTGACCGATGCAAACTATGCCAAGGACTCTGGCAGGAAATCATGAACATTATATCACATTAACAACTAATTTATCTGACTCCATCACCTTTTAACAACTGAATTCATGGCTTTCCTTTGTCGTCACTCCCTTTTCCGAATGTTTGATGGAATAACTTAATTACAGGTTAAAGGTTTGATAATATTGATAGTTTTGTTGCGCTACACACAAATTCCGGCTTCCTCCAGGCCATTGGCATGTTTTCCTGGATATTTGCGGAGTTTGAGCTAATATCATTTTTTATAGACAATATATGTGTATTAGAATTGTACTACATGTATGTTTCACTTTGTTTCCGTTTAGTTCCTGCATGAGAAGTATCTACAAGAAGAGGCAATTCGGCTTAACTCTAGAACACTTCAACCATGTGTGTATGTAAATGACAGGCCAACGCCTAGGATAACAGTTGCCAACGCCAAGGATAACAGTTAGTGTTAGTTTTATGGTAAGGATTCGGCTAGGGTTGGTAACGAAACTTAATTCTGTATATGTAGCTTCATTGGTAAAGAGTTGGTTAACCTACGGACGTCTGGTCAACTTTCGTGGCGGGGTATTTTATACATGTAGTTGCTCCGTTAATTAATACAGATAAATTATGTTAACTCCTTCTTTGGCCATACATTAGGGTTATTATACTTACAGGGTACATTTCCACCAGGAACATATGAGTCCACTGTTGGTGTGATTGTGAAAGGAGAGGGTGAAGTCTGTGGGATGGCTCCGTGGCCGGGTGTCAGTGTGCTACAGATTTCAGGGTTCGAATCCACAGGAGCACCTGTCGGATATCCACTGGACTGAGAAACTAGAAGCGATAATGCCCCCACGATGAGAATTAGTGCTGATGGCACATCATGAGTAGTCCGTAAGTACATGGTGGTGCTGTGAGGCGATACTTAATTATGTAAGAGTTATTTTGTAGAAACCTCAATTTCAGCTAGAAAAGATTGACTGGTAGATCACTTTCAAATTATTGCAGAACTCATAATGCCAAAAAGAGCTTCAGATTATTCTCATATCCTTGAAGGGTGGATATGATTCACATAAAAGATCAATGAAACGTTTCTATTGTCACGAAATGACGAGGACAAAATCTTATTTTCTGTGGCGAAAATTTTGAATAATCTCAAAATTGTGGTGGGGTTGACTCCGTGATATGTGAAATCTTTCACTGAGACGATGTTTGCTTTTTCCTCAGTCCACAGAAACAGAGACGATGCGTAAATACCACTTTCAGTTATCGACGAATGCTGATAAAGGCGTCCGTTCCTTGTCCACGTAATCAAGTGAGCTCTAATGGTTAGCTTCACTCCTCCAATAGAAATATGTATCGTATTGACATTTTCTCCTTGAAAACGTTTAATCTCTTTTCATTACCTTTAGAGTCGGTTGCCGTTGAATAATTTGTGTAGAAGTACACTCAAATGGTAGTGAAAGTCTGAGCAGAAAAGCAAATATCCATCCAAGCAATACCGGGTTGTTTCGTATCTCGTCTTGTACAGATAGCGAGGGTATGACTTATGCATAGATTACAGTGAAAGTGAGAGACGTCCCACACGTAATAGGTCAATGAAAGGGGATGTTAAAAGAAAGGGAGCGCGAAGCGACGAAGCGGAGAGGTCTTACAATAATCCCGTAGGATGCCATTGTATTATTAGGTAACAAGACAATTCAGGAGGGTTTTGTTAAAGAAAGGCGTAGGCGAAGAGTTCAGGTGGAGGGACGGAGAGATGAGGTCATCACCCAAGCGACTTGTTTTGTTCTCAGGGTGGGGGCGATAATGCTCTAAATGTTTTATAATACGTAGGTATAGTGAAATGAAGAACATTGAAAGTCTTTGGATTAGGATTTGTAGAATCATTCTCTAACGCACAACAGATGTTAGCAGTAGTTATTCAAAATAACCTTTTAGCAAAGATTGATAAATATTCGAAGTAGTTTAGTTAATCATATTACATTCAATTTCATTGAAATTTAGCATTTCTAATCGTTTTCAATAATAAAACGCTTTTTCATCTGTCTATTATTTCCCGAATATACCTTTATTATAGTTTTATTAACTTGCGAATTGTATTTTTTGTCGTCGATAATTAGCACTTTGGTTCAGACTGATTAATTTTCTCGAGTTGGATTCAATTTTTTGTTTCAGTAACCTACAAAAATTCAGGGTAACTGCTCTCAAAGTCCTCTATCAAAATTCCAAAATAGTTGTTACCTTACAAGTATCCTAAGACAAAACTACAACGTTAATGCTTCGGATTAGTGATGATGTCACATAGACATAACCAACAAGAAACCGGGACATGCCATTTGCCCTGCGACCCATGAGAGCGGCAATTACTGTCTGGAGAACCTTCATAAAAGTTGAAGGAAGGCCCACAAGCGAGATCAACAAGTGTCAAGTCGATCTAGTGGCACTTTCTGACAATTTGTTCTAAGGTTCACTAGCTAGACCAACATTGCCAATGTCGTGGGCTATTCCCCACAGATACATGATACATGTATGCCTATAATAATCGTGTTGTGTGCACGTAGCCTACTCACAGTAAAGCAGTTCAATCATTCATTCATATGCATTCTATTGTTTTGTGCTTGCCCAAAAATAGAAGAGCAGTGTTCGTTATATTGTGCCTAATGCTATGGTCACATTACCCAAAAGTAGCCTGCTCGACGGCCGAGCGGCGAGTTTTTAACCAATTCTGCCCGGCGGCTGCCCGGCCACCGAGCGGCGGCCGCCCATGCACCGCTCGTTTTTAGGGCATCGCTCGGTCGCCGCTGAAGTTTTAGCGCGGAGTTAAAATTTGGGCGGCGCCTGCTCACTTTTCACTCGCCGCCCAAAATACGCTCGGTGCCTGGGCGGTCGCCGCCTGAGCACCGACCTAATCGCTGGGCGATGCCTAAATTCCAGCAGCGACCGAACAGGCTACTGATCGGTCGGTCGCTGCTCTGATTTGTGACCATAGCTTTAGCCAGAGGAACCACCGAACTGGTTTGGCCATACTTGATCAATGACACTGTACTGGGTTGACAAAGCCATCTGTATACAACAGGGGCGGATCCAGCCGGCGGTAAGGGAGGGGGCCCAATTCGTGAGAAAATATTTATATAGCGTCGACTCATCCGACCGGCCGAAAAGGCGGCGAGGGGGGTAGTGAGCACTTTTTTTTTCGTGAGAAAATATTTAGCGGTGACACAGCCAGCCGGCCGAATAAGAGTAGGGGGTGGGTTGGAGCTCTATTTTTTTCTTCTACTCAATTAACACCCCCTCCCCCTTTGAGCAAAGTTTTTAGAAACCTTTTTTTGTTTTTTGTTTGCAGGGGGGCGTTTCTTTTAAAGGTAAAATTAACGTTACCATCTTTTTTTTAAACCTTTTTTGGCCAGGGGAGGGGGCCCTGGCCCCCTCTCCCTGGATCTGCCACCGGTATACAGAGTTTGGTTAAACCGATTCCAGACGCCGGGCACAATGTGGCGAATACTGCTTTGTTGGGCAAGCATACACAAAAAAAGAATATGATCCATCGTGTGACCAACTGAAACCAAGATGGCAAAATTCTCTGCATAATGAGATGATTAGATGGCTCAGATCGCGGGTTGACCAGAGCCATCTATACACAGAGTTTGGCCAACTTGATTTCACTGGGTCACAACGTGGCATATATTCTTTTGTTTTGTGCTTGCCCAACAAAGCAGAAGTCGCCATGTTGTGTCCAACTCGAACCGGGTTGGCCAAACTCTCCTAATACCATCGCCCTCTACGATACTATTCAATAATGGTACATTTTGCACCGATCTGTCTGTCTGGTAAGGGCCGGGAGAAGTCTTTTATTTTCTTCCTTTTTTTCATGTAGTAATTCATTTTTAGTGATGGGCAAATATGAAAAATGGAAAAAATGACATAACCATACTCGAATGCAATTGAACTTTCGGTCCTCGCCTTCTTCAGAATATCTTGCTATATCAATTTAAACAGAATAATCAGATAGACAACAAACAAATCAACAAAATTAAAGACGGCAAAATTAAGTGAGCTAAAGATGAAACAAATCAACAGTAATAATACATTTGGGTCAAATTCCGAAATGAACCGAGGACGAAAGCTAAAGCTTATCGAGTCTGATCTGTGTCATCTCATCTAAATGCCTACATACACAGTTTTGATATGTGGTCATAAATTTGGTTCAAATAAACACATTTGAAGCATATGCGATCTTATGATATTCAACGATCGTTTTCGTGGTTAAAATCAAGTCTAAAGTGATGAAATTGTGAATAATAAACTATTCATGTTGTATAGCTCCCTCTCATATTGATAGTACTTTAGCTTCCAAACAAGTTTCTTGACTACAATCGACCGATTTATTATACCCGTTTGGAAATTATACAGCAGAACTGCATATTCTGAGATTTTCATGGTCGCAGCTACCATGGAATGATTTTAGGCGCTATTTTAAATATTTGAAAGTTACCGGGACCACCGGTAAATTATGATTATTCAATTTCTCAAAAACAGAAGTGTTTTACGAGATAAATTGTCTAGTGCCTATAATACATTTACAGGGGCATCCAAAAATATCAAAAAGTTAAAGAATTACTATCCATCCAATTTTCAAACCTATAATGACGACTGTGTTGAAACCGGAGTAATAATGAAATATGGAGTAAAGATAATCATTTTTTGATACAGTATTGGCTCTACAAAAAAATATATATATCTATGGAATTAACAACGGGTAAAACATTTTGTACATGAAGGCTATTAAAAATAAAGTCACTATATTTTATCTTTATCCAGGCTGGCGTTTTGACAGGCTGGCTCTCGACTAGGGTATATTGGATGAGAGCGAGAGAAAGAGAGAGGGGGCGACAGACAAACAAATGGACAGAGAAAGACTGAGAGAGAAAGAGAGAGAGAAGCAGAGAGAGTGAGAGAGAGAACTAAATACACAAATTTCTGCGGAAAGACGATTTCAGAACATTTGAATGTTAATATTATCCTATTTACGTGACTTCAAATGTACCCTTGTTAGTCTTTAACGCCCCCTTGCTCGCAAACATACGAATTCCTTCTTGAACTTGTTATCCTTCAAAATCTAGGCTTTAGAAAGGGGGTTCTATTTACCATTGTTGTATAATCAAAATTGAGGTCAATTTGAGCAAAACACGTAGTGCAAACGAAATTTGTAAAGAGTTCGATTCAACGTGATCCCTCAAGTGTAGCCTTATCAAACTATATAGCATTCCCGAAAAATTGTATTAAAGTATTGGACACGTTTCGACCAAACCAGCGGGATACTAAAATAGGATAATTCGAAAAAAAGAATTATTCGTGATTACTGCCTTTCATCATTGCTTGGGTATATTTGAGATCGTACTGAATTAATACTTTAGCTTTCGAAACATAGATATACAATTAGCAAGACGTTGTGATATGGATACAATTGCATTGTCGTTTATAATTTTTACATCACTCTGTAGCTATGCATTGGCGGAAGACGGAATTCAAGATGTCAACGGTAGGTACCATAAACGTATTATTTTAGAAGAAAAAGAAGAAACTCCTCTTCCGAGTATAATGTGTATGGCTAACGTGTATATTTTGCGTGCGATAAATACATGTGTGATATATCAATATGACAGATTTAATGAAATTATCAAACGTCTAGACCTCAGCAATAAATGAAGTATTGGAATAACAAAGTATATGAATTATCCATCCCGAAACGATTTAACATCGAAACATGTATGGCACGGGTCCATCGTAGGAAAGGGAAGGTTATAGGTGATCGGGTCAAATGTCCACCAGGAATCCAGCTACATCGCTTTAATTTTGGACGGGGTATAAGTTAACTCTAAATGTATAGACATAATCATTTTATTCAGTGAGGGGGGCACATGTCGTTACCGCTTTTTGCTGGGGAAGGCCGCGGGGGGCACTCGAAATTTCATTTGGTAGTGCAGTATTTATTATACGCTCATGTGTTATTCTGCGAAGGTGTGATTAAAGCCCCACCGCACTAGTTTGACCTGGAGGAATTAGACCTTCATGTATGGTCACTGACAGGTGGTTATCTCATCAAATAAGCTATCAATTAACAAAAAGAGGATCATGGGTGACCAATGGTCACCGATTAGGCATTGTTTGCTATATACAGGGCGCAAGTAGCTGTAAGTAGTGCAATGGGGTTTAAAGGAAACCTCACCTTAAGAAATACTTTACTTATTCTGAGAGATTTTTTATATTCTTGCCCATTAATCTACAAGATTCCCCACCAAAGTATATGAGAGAGGCATTAAGCAAGAGTAATGTACAGTTTCTCAGCACGACATGGACATCGTCATTTCCTTAATAACGTAGCGTAGTTTGTGAAGCGTATATGAAGTTCGTGAAGTCCTGGTGATCGATAAAGCATTTCATTCACCTGCATCTATTATCCTTTTTACTACAATTGCCAGAACGCGGATTGGATAAATAAATTGGTGCTCTTCTGAGGTGAAGGTTTCTCATAAATGTTCGAGGTAGTTTAGTTAATCATATTACATTCAATTTCATTAAAGTTTAGCATTTCTAATCGTTTTCAATAATAAAACTTAATATGTATTTTTTTTAAATCTGTCTATCATTTCCCGAATATATCTTTATTATAGTTGTATTAACTTGCGAATTGTATTTTTGTTTTGTTGATAATTAGCACTTTGATCCAGACTCATTAATTTTCTTGAGTTGGATACATATTGTTTTCAATAACCTAAACATTCAGGGTAACTACTCTCAAAGTCCTCTATCAAAATTCCAAAATAGTTGTTACCTTTAGTATCCTAAGAAAACAATTGAACGTTAATGCTTCGGATTAGCGATGATGTTACATGAACATGACCAACTTGCGGCCCATTAGAGCGGCAATTTCGGTCTGTAGAATCTTTATAACAGTTGAGGGAAGGCCCACAAGCGAGATCAATAAGTCGGTCTAGTGGCGCTTTCTGAAGAAAAGAATGCTAAGGTTCACTAGGGTTCGTAGGCTTATTCCCCCACAGATACATGATACATGTATGCCTATCAAATAAATACAAATGTGTAATAATGAAATGTGGAATAAATATAATCATTTTTTGATACAGTATTGGCTCTACCAAAAAAAAAATCTATGGAATTAACAACGGGTGAAACATTTTGCACATAAAGGCTAAATATAGTCACTGTGTTTATTTTAATCAAGGCTGGCGTTTTGACAGACTGGCTCTCGACTAGGGTATATTGCATGGGAGCGACAGAAAGATAGAGGGGCGACAGACATACAGATAGACAGAAAAATACTGAGAGAGAGAGAGAGAGAGAGAGAGAGAGAGAAGCAGAGAGAGAGAACTAAATACACAAATACAAATTTCTGCGGAAACACGATTTCAGAACATTTGAATGTTAATATTATCCTATTTTCGTGACTTCAAATATGCCGTTGCTAATCTTTAACGCCCCCTTGCTCGCAAACATACGAATTCTTTCTTGAACTTATTTTCCTTCAAAATGTAGGCTTTAAAAAAGGGGTTTTATTTACCTTTGTTGTAAAATCAAGATTGAGGTCATTTGAGCAAAACACGAAGTGCAAACAAAATTGGTATAGAGTTCGATTCAACGTGATCCCTCAAGTGAAGCCTTGTCACACTAGCATTCCCGAAAAGTGTATTAAAGTATTGGACACGTTTCGACCAAACCAGCGGGATACTAAATAGGATACTTCGACAGAAAGAATTATTCGTGATTACTGCCTTTCATCATTGCTTGGGTATATTTGGGATCGTACTGAATTAATACTTTAGCTTCCGAAACATAGATATACAATTAGCAAGACGTTGTGATATGGATAGAGTTGCATTGTCGTTGGTAATTTTTACATCACTCTGTAGCTATGCATTAGCGGAAGACGGAATTCAAGATGTCAACGGTAGGTACCATGAACGTATTCGTTTTGAAGAAATAGAAGATACTCCTCTTCCAAGTATAATGTTTTAAAGTGTATGGCTAACGTGTATATTTGTGTACGATAAGTACATGTGTGATATATCAATACGACAGCTTGAATGACGATATTAAACGTCTAGACCTCAGCAATAAATGAAGTATTGGAATAACAAAGTATATGAATTATCCATCCCGAAACGATTTTACATCAAAACATGTATGACACGGGTTCATCGTGGGAAAGGGAAGGTTATAAGTGATCAGGTCAAATTTCCCCAAAAATATAACTACATCGCTTTAATTTGGGATTGGGTATACGTCAACTAGACAGAATAATTTTATTCAGTGAGGGGCACATGGCGTTTAATACTGCTTTTTGCTGGGGAAGGTGGTGGCACTTGAAATTTCAATTGGTAGTGCAGTATTTATTAAACGCTCCTGTATTATTCTGCGAAGGTGTGATTAAAGGAAACCTCACCTTAATTAATACTTTACTTATTCTAAGAGATTTATTATACTCTTGCCCTTTAATCAACAAGATTCCCCAACAACGTGTATGAGAGAGGCGTTAAGAAAGAATAATGGACATCGTCGTTTCCTATAATAACGGAGCGTAAAAATGTGAAGCATATATAAAGTTCGTGAAGTCCTGGTGATCGATGAAGCATTTCATTCACCTGCATCTATTATCCTATTTACTACAATTGCCAGAACGCAAATTGCATAAATAAGTTGGTGCTCTTCTGAGGTGAAGGTTTCTCATAAATGAAATAGATTTGTCAACTGCTATATTTTATTATTTGTTAGTGATTTTTTTACAATCGAATACCTGTTATAAATTTTTCACCAAATATAATTTCTATCTTCTCAATTATAATCTTTCCTCATTGAATAGTAAAGGTTTTGTTATTCATTTAAAGTATCTTTCCAACTAGAGCTTGGTGCATGATATATGAACAACATTACCGGGTACGTCACATTTCTAAGAAAATGGCTGCGCCCATGTCATGAAAAGAATATCTTCATCTATATATCTCTTGTACATTTCGTAAGGAATATTGTACATCAAAGGGCAGGAATACATCTCATTTTTCAGAATACGTACACCCATTCTTTGGGGTGAGGTTTTCTTTAAGTATCGAAAATAAATATTGAAATACCGAGCACTTGCAGCACTAGGTTATACTATGTCAATGTGTTGCCTATTTCCAATCTTCTTCTTTTTTGTGGGAGACGATATTATTAGAAAGTGCGGTACTGCTTTGTCCATACGATGTTAAATACCGTGCCTTGTTTCTTAGCAATTCAAATTATTGTTTTCTTGTATATTACATCAAACGTAATCAAATCGCTTATGATTAGAATCGAAAAAATATAAATAGATGTATCTAACGTTTTAAAAACCACCAAGTATCAATTTGTTTTTTTTTATTTTGGGGGGTACAGGTGGCGAGAATGTATATAGATCATGGAGCATAGCTGTCGGGGTATTGGTGGTGGTGACCTTCGTTGCAGTGCTCATCCTGTCTGTGTCTTACTTCCGGATCGCCATGAAAGAAAGTCGTTCGAAGCACAAGCTTGCAGCAATGAGGTAAATGATTCTTAGATTTTATTTAATATTTTTGTTGAATAAGCTAGCCGGCATAGGATTTACATATTTGTATAGGTATGAACCTTTTCATAAACCACGTAGTAATACACAAAAGGAATACTGAGCATGATTGCTTCTTTGACGGTATGGGCAATTGTCGGCATATTATCCTCTTATTCAACGAGCAAACACGAAGTACCAAGATTTTTATATTTACCGACGGGATTCAATATGGGTCGACTTTTCATTTTTCTTTACAAACCTTTGTTGACAGACTTCCCACACGCAAAAAAATCCAACAATATCATTTCAAGAAAATTGTATACGGGGTGTCTCACCGCCTGTCGCCTTGCCTCGTTTCAAACCATTAAATTATGGAACTAGAATCAGTATCGGATAAACCAAATTTCCTGTTAACGATTTCCTGATTGAGAAAAACAGAAGTCATCAATCCTAACTATAAAGTATGACATGTGATTACTTTATGAAAAAGGCGTATTAGAATTATAGGTTCATGTTTGAAGTTTGAAGTTTATTTATTCCACGTTTTACAGTTTAAATTCTTTTTTTTTATTTGTTTTATATATAAGAGTAGATTTCACACCCAATAATAAAAAATAAAGATTTCATTATCATCTCGAAAAAATGAAATAAACAAATTCGTCTTGTGATTCTCTCCATGAAGGCGTCATCGAATGCTACCTTCTGAGATTCTTCCCCGTGCTCACCTACCAGCTCGGCACGAAACCATGCATCCATGCCGTCTACCACCAGGCCTTGTCGGCTACGACTACGCCTTTGACCACCGAGCGACGTCGATTCCACCACCGAGTTATCGAAGCGATAACCATAACAGGGCGACGAGGTACGGGTACGGTTCCGGTCCGTCTGCCATCGACAACGGGTTGCCTCATCCGATGAGGTTTGCCGAAAACGAGCCGGTGGGTGACTTCGACCAGGGGCCCGGAGCGATGACGGCAATCGAGTCTGCTCTCTACCAGACGAGGTCGAGTGTGACTAGGTCCAAGGTGTTGTATAATCCGCTGTCTCGAATGGCATCTGAGTCGAAATCACATTTGGTATATTTTTGAGCGCAGACCAAGGTGACCAAGGAGGAGGGCTGCATTCCCGGATGAGGTTAAAGATATAGACCGGTTCAAGGGTTTTGGGTGCAAAATATCCATTCCATATTCATTTAAATATTGCCCTTCGGAGGTTTAGATGGCAATACTTCAACCTAAATTCGCAAAAAAGCAGAAATATATGCCCAATATTCAATTTTGAAGTGCATTCGCGATATCTATCCAGGCCGGATCGATATGATAATTTACCAAATATATCAATTATTCGGCGGTTTCCCGGCAAAATTTGTATCATCACGTATTAGTCAAAATATATTCTTTCGCATGATTGGTAATATGAGCTTCCATTTCATTGTTGTGAGGAGGGCGTTTCCAAAACCGGTCTATACCTTTAAACGACGAATTTTCGGGCAACTGTCCCCTTAATCTTGTACTAAATTGAAAAACCTCTACCACGTTCATCTTATTTGTGGTAGTTGATTACTGTTCATATATCATTTTCTAATTGCTCTTCTTATTCTTCTTTTCTACATGTTGTAACAGGGTATTTTTAAGCATGCAATCAAACGCTGTTTATTTTCCCAACCCTCCTGTTAGAAATAATCTGAATTTATTCCTTGAATACTCGGAAATATTTTGCCATGGCCCACTTTGTCTTTTTGTCATGTATAAATTTTGCAACGAGTTTTTGTCAGATAATTTGTGTAAACATGCAAAAAAGAGGGGCACATATCAAAATATAATTAAATATATATTAAAAGTCTTCTGGCAGCACCGTAGTCTCTTTGTATTTTTCATTTCTAATTGTGTATATTACACTGTATTAACAAAATAAGCTACAGATAAATGTATACGCATGCCTACCAACAGTGGATGTTACTAAATAAAGTGCCAAATAATTTGCTCGCTGCTGTGATATGCTCAAATTTGGTAAAATTCATGTCAGAATATTAATGTTCGAAGAGGCAACGAAACATTTGCACACTGCAACTAAAATAAAGTGACTGAGGAAATAGCACTTATTGGTCATTTGAGTCCTTGCTTTTATATCCTTCTCACTGTTTTACTATCTGTAGCCCACCGCAACCACCCATCCCTTTCTTTCTTTCTCTCTCTCTCTCTCTCTCTCTCTCTCTCTCTCTCTATGTCTCTCTGTCTCTTTCTCTCTCTAGCTAGTATCTAGCTATGTTGGATATGCAACTGTTAAGTATCAGCTTAACATAACTTGTATGATTAAACAAAACAACAAAACAATGTTCGTCAATGTATGAGCTTGTATAACGCAGTTATCATTATTTAATAATGAACAGACACACAATTAAATATGAACTTTGAAGAAGAAAACAAATTCCCTCGGATGGGAGCAACTCAATGATCTTAGATTCATATCTTTCAGGCCGTTTCCGACGCTATATGCGATAACAAATACTAGCACGAGTTTGAGACACAATGCAAATAATATGCATAAAAATGTGAATTCAGCAAGATGTGAGTCTTCTATAACACAATAATAACACCAGTGACATTGATGATGACGTTGATAATAAAAATAATGATCATGATAATAACAATAATGATCATGATAATAACAATAATGATAATAACAATAATGACCATGATAATAACAATAATGATCATGATAATAACAATAATGATCATGATAATAACAATAATGATCATGATAATAACAATAATGATAATAACAATAATGATCATGATAATAACAATAATGATAATAACAATAATGATCATGATAATAACAATAATGATAATAACAATAATGACCATGATAATAACAATAATGATCATGATAATAACAATAATGATAATAACAATAATGATCATGATAATAACAATAATGACCATGATAATAACAATAATGATAATAATGATAATAACAATAATGATAATAACAATAATGATCATGATAATAACAATAATGACCATGATAATAACAATAATGATCATGATAATAACAATAATGATCATGATAATAACAATAATGACCATGATAATAACAATAATGATAATAATGATAATAACAATAATGATAATAACAATAATGATCATGATAATAACAATAATGACCATGATAATAACAATAATGATCATGATAATAACAATAATGATCATGATAATAACAATAATGATAATAACAATAATGATAATAACAATAATGACCATGATAATAACAATAATGATCATGATAATAACAATAATGATAATAACAATAATGATAATAACAATAATGATCATGATAATAACAATAATGATCATGATAATAACAATAATGATAATAACAATAATGATCATGATAATAACAATAATGATCATGATAATAACAATAATGATAATAACAATAATGATCATGATAATAACAATAATGATAATAACAGTAATGATAATAACAATGATAATTCTTTGGTGCAAGACCAAGCAATTACGTTACAGACCACATCTAAGATTCCGGTATATTGATGAGTGTATCAAGCAGGTAGTTCTCCAGGAGCTTAAATCAGACAAAATATTAAATAAAATGATACGTTTTATGTAAAATACATAATACCATTCAATGGTATTCGGGAGCATATGGGACATACCTTTGACTTGCCTTATTACGCTAATGGCAATGTGATGATGATGAGATGATGATGAGATGATGATGATGATGATGATAGCGATACTACTTCTACCACCACCACTACTACTACTACTACTACTAATAATAATACTAATACTACTACTACTCTATTATTAATACTACTAGTAATGCTACTTCTGCTACTACTACTACTATGGATAATATTCTTGAAGAAAATATTTAAATCACTTTTAATGCCATCTTTAAATAAAGAAAATAGAGAGGTGTAGAATGAGCGATATATAGTTGGTACACAGCGAATAAAGGAAAGAGAGGATGAGAGAGTGAAGACATATAAGGAGAAAGGTACGGAATAGAGGGGAAAGTGGGAGAGTGAAAGGAAAACAGGATGGGGAAGGAGAAGGAGAGAGATAGAGAGAGTTGGGGGAGAAAGTTGATCGATGTCTAAAATAGGATAAAGTGAGATGAATTTTGATATGCGACCATCGAGGAGTCATTCGTCTCCGGCCATAATATCAATTTCCTCCGTCTTTCGAGTAAGAGATCTCCCAAAATAATCTTTCTTGATCAGGCGATAAAACAAAAGAATGTTTAACATAAGCAATGTGGCAGCCATGGGAGGAAGGAGCAAGCCAACCTCCGTCCAATGTCCGCACAACCACCACGTGACGTAAGTGAAAATACCCAGGCGGAGCACGAAGTAGGTGACGACGTTGAAGACGTTGTTGATCTGGAAGACGATGTCGCCTTTCTTGTAGCCACACATGAGAATGATGTGGCGGAGATGAAGAAATATTCCGTTGAATTCCATGCATGAACAGATGGCGAGTATACCAACGAGCTTCCTCTCTATGAGCACCCAGGATGCAAAACCGATACACTGCGGAGACGAGAATAAGACCAAGAGAGGTGAAGGAGAAATTCAAGGGAAATCCAAAAACAACTCTAGAGGTGCAATTTTCTTTTTAAATTCAAGTTATTTTATAAGATCAGTTATAAATTAGAATGAAATAGAATCTCCGATATCATATTTTATTTTTGCATAATTAATGACTTTGAAGAATCCTGGATAACTACTGTGACTCCAATCTGGTGATATCGGCATTAAAGGTCTCTTATACTGAAATTGTATAACATAATTGTTTTCATCGGACAATCTTAATTCGTTGTTTTAAGATGGGAAATTCTTATCAATAATCAGTGATATGCAGTTTGTTGGATGATCGATAAACACAGAAAAAATAATTGATGGTGACACTATTCTTTCTTTCTTTTTTAAAATGGTGCGGGGGGGGGGGGATTTAACACTTTTGTCTTTTTTTAACACCCACCCCCTTTTTGCCAGGGGGGGGGAGCCCATTTTCAATTTTTGTTTTAAAAGGGTAAAATTAACGTTCGTCTCTTTTTTAACCTGTTTTTTGCCAAGGAAGGGGGCCCGAGTCAGTTGGCCCCTACCCCTTTGATCCACCCCTGGGTACCTGGCAAGAATTAATTCCTTAAAATGCTAGAGCGCCATAATGCAGGGATGCTAAAGTCGGAGTGCCAGGAGTGTCAAGTCTGACAGATATGAGCGCTATACAAGAACCCAATATTATTGTTATTATTGGCAGGTCTACTAAAAGGTTGGATTGCTCTTTACTTCGTTACAAAGACATACGCATTACAAGGCGCTGCCCATATACTTTAGTATGGCAATTATATATGTTACTCGCATTTCTATGGTATTGAACACATGATGATGAGAAAATGTTCATTATAGATATTCTCGTGAAGAAACAAATATCATATCAACAAGAAAAGCTTTTGATTCGCTTGTTTTATTTCACTTATCATTATTTCAGTTATCATCTATCATTATAATAAATTATTTTTCTCCTATCAACCTGATGGCAATAGTCTAGAAGAATATCTATTGAGGGGGAAATAGAAACATCCTTTCTTACCATGGTATGGTGTATCATCAGCGGAATAAACTCAGCCAGTTTGGTGTTTCTTGCTAGATCGCAGAAATCATAGACAAAGTATCCTGCATGAAGGGGGGGGGGGGGCAAGAAACACAGGGGTGTCGAAACTTAGGTGTAAGTTCATAAAGGTGTTGAAACATAGATTTATTGAACCACATTTAGGGATATTGAAACAATTAGGTATCGATACACAGGAGTGTCGAGGCAAAGTGGTGTCGAATTATACTCACCGTTACTGCTGTCAGTATATATCAGCATAGTGGTGTCGAAAACAAATAGATTTCGAAAAATAGTGGTGTCGGAACATAGGTGTGCCAAAACATAGGGATGTCGGCACAACGGGGTGTCGAAACAAAGAGGTGTTAAACACGGGAGTGTCGAGACATAGTGGTGTCAAAGTATACTCACCGTTACTGCTGTCAGTATATATCAGCATAGTGGTGTCGAAAACAAATAGATTTCGAAAAATAGTGGTGTCGGAACATAGGTGTGCCAAAACATAGGGATGTCGGCACAACGGGGTGTCGAAACAAAGAGGTGTTAAACACGGGAGTGTCGAGACATAGTGGTGTCAAAGTATACTCACCGTTACTGCTGTCAGTATATATATCAGCATAGTGGTGTCAAAAACAAATGGATGTCGAAAAATAGTGGTGTCGGAACATAGGTGTGCCAAAACATAGGGATGTAGGCACATAGAGGTGTCGAAACAAATGGTGTCAAAATTTAGTGCTATAAAACTTAGTAGTGTTGAAACAAAATTTTGTCGAAGCATAGGGATTGAGGTATCATACTCACCGTTACTGATGGCCATAGATATTAACATAGTAGATGAGAGAGCATTTAAATGATCACTCAGTAGATCCGGGGTGAGGTATATGCTGTAACGGAGGAAGGAAAAATTAGTGTTAATCCATATATAAAAACGAAAAGATGATTGCAACCATGCTTGCAAATCAGGTGTATAGACTCTTTAAATATACTAAAATATTGGTAAATTAATGGAATGAAATATGGTTTTTGTCTATATAGTTATGTGAATTTTAAGAAACCAATGTATAAGAACTGTATCGTGTTGTGATAATAACATGATCTTTATGACCTTATAAAAATCTCCAGCTCTGTGCGAAAATCACGATGTTTCATTACGTAATCTGTACATGGAATATACAATAGGATATTTTAACAAAAACTTGATTTGATTTCGTAAAACTGTTTTGCAATCTTGTTTGATTTATGTAAGAAAAGAAATAGCATACCTAGCGAAACCTCCAATGGTGCCCGATACCGCATGGACCGTTGAAACCAACACGTTTCTCCATTTATGTCGGCGGGATATTTCGGCGTATTTCGATGGTATGGGCAGCTTGTCGATAAGAGCGTTGAGTATGAAGAACGTGATCGTCGACATCGCCATGACAGCAAAGCTGGTGGATGATGAGACTTCCATACCGTAGACCAGGATGCTGATCTCAGAAGTGATTAATTGTACGAGTGTGTTCATCAACATGTGCAAGACCTGCTAGAATGTAAAAGGTTGGATCGGACCAAAACAACTTTTAAGAAAAAAAGCTAGATGCCTACTCCATATACCTACATTACAGCAACTGCCATTGAATTATGTCCTAAATTCTGACTATATTTAAATGAACAATACTTTTTACAAGAGCTCATAAAATAGCTCAACACATATGTATTCATGCATTCGTTTATGCATTGGTGATACTGTTTTGACCTGGTGGGTCTCTTCAATGGAATCTCGTGATTTAATAAAAAGAGCCATTTCACCGTATTTATGAATGAAATAAAGGGAACCGAGGTCAAACACAATAAAGGACCTATCCCTGCAAGCTTATGCCTGCAATGCCTGCTAGAATGTACATGTAGAAGGGTGGTTCGGATCAATACAACACGGATGAACAAATTTCGACAATGAATAGCGTGAACAGGTTAATGTTGTAACCGTCCTAAGACCCCAGTCACATCAACCAGACCGACACCAAACAGACTGCAACGATTCCTCCACAACGACAGCTAGTGCGGGTCAAGGCACTGTCGGTGTACTAGCACGAGGGGGTGGGGGGGGGGGTCAAGTACCTGATTTAGTGGAGACAGTGGATAAAATGCAAACTTACAAGATAATATAAGGGGATCGTATCCTATGTTCCCCCCGTCCCCCCCCCCCTTTTCTCTCTCTCTCTCTCTCTCTCTCTCTCTCTCTCCCTCTCTCTATCACTCACTCCCTTACTTCCCGTTTTTGTTTTAACCATTTACATGAGGGGTACGTGCCCCCGTGCCACATGTAGCCACATTACCTAGCTGTAACGGGGAAACCGTTTTGCATTATTATTAACACTGCAAAAGTTGAATTGTAATAAAACCATCATTGAGGAAGGTTATGTATAAGACCAAACAGTTATCTAATATATTTTCTAGTTACAACCCGGAAGAATAAAGCTAGATGCCTACTCCATATACGTACATTACAGCAACTGCCATTGAATTATATCCTGAATTCGGACTATATTTAAATGAACAATACTCTTTACAAGAGATCTATAAAATAGCTCAACACAAATGTATGTATGCATTCGTTTATGCATTGGTGATACTGTTTTGACCTGGTGGGTCAATGGAATCTCGTGATTTAATGGAAGTTTCTTTCAATATATTCGGATCAGTTCGGATCAATACAACTCGGGTGAACAAATTTCGACAATGAATAGCGTGAACAGGTTAATGTGTAACCGTCCTAAGACCCCAGTCACATCAACCAGACCGACACCAAACAGACTGCAACGATTCCTCCACAACGACAGCTAGTGCGGGTCAAGGCACTGTCGTGGTACTACCATGAGGGGGTGGAGTGGGGGTCAAGTACCTGATTTAGTGGAGACAGTGGATAAAATGCAAACTAACAAGATAATATAGGGGGATCGAAGCCTCCCCCCCCCCGTTTTCTTTCCCTCCCCCTCCCCACCTCCCCTCTCTCGCTCTCTCGCTCTCTCGCTCTCTCTCTCTCTCTCTCTATACACATATATATATATATATATATATATATATATATATATACATTTAAAAAATAAAAAATAAAATCGTTTTTTTTTTTTTAGTATTGATTCCAAACAATACAAATTCATTTTTAGAAATAAAGTACTTTTTTCCCCTTGACATAAATTAAAAACATTTACATTACATACATTGTACAATTGATGAAAACAAAAATGAAATCAGTTGTATCATAAAACAAATAACCCCATCCAACCAAACACACTACTACTACTACCCCCCCCCCCCCCCTCCCCATCATGCGACACACACTCCACCCGACCACACTTCCACCACACACTGTTCCTAGCCCCCTCAGAATACCCCAAATTGGAGCGACAGACAAAACCGAAACAATCTATTTAAAACATATAAAACAAAATCATTTAAACGAGGCTACAACAGTCCAATGTAAAAAAATCATGAAAACTTTACTTGTTCCCACTTCTGTAAATGTAAGGCCAATTTACCTGCCCTCCCTGCAATATTCTTTTCTTCTTCCCTAAATTCTAACAGTTCTTTTTGAAACTCCCCCAAAGACAATATTACGGACTTTCCCCTGCATCTATATATCCAATATTTCAATGCAAAAATAATTGTATTCAACATTTTTATTCGTGGGGAGTTACCAGACAACCCTAAATTAATATTTATCCAGTCGATTGACCCTAATTCACTTAGCTCAAACTTAGCTATTACATTTTGCCATAATATGTGAACATAGCCCTCTCTCTCTCTCTCTCCCTCTCACTCACTCACTCCCTTATTTTCCGTTTTCACCATTTAACTGAGGGGTACGTGCCCCCATGTCACCTGTAGCTACATCACCTAGCTGTAACGGGGAAGCCGTTTTGCATTATTATTAACACTGCAAAAGTTGAATTGTAATAAAACCATCATTGTGGAAGTTTATGTGTAAGACCAGACAGTTAACACGTGTATTTTCAAGTTACAATCCTGAAGAAAAAGAGCTAGATGCCTACTCCATATACCTACATTACAGTAACCGCCATTGAGTTATATCCTGCATTGGTGATACTGTTTTGACCTGATGGGTCTCTTCAATGGAATCTCGTGATTTAATAAAAGAGCCATTTCACCGTATATATGAATGAAATAATGTGAACCAAGGTCAAACACAATAAAGGACCTATCCCTGCAAGCTTAGGCTTGCAATACCTGCTTGAATGTAGAAGGTGGGTCGGACCAAAACAACTCGGATGAAAAACTGCAACGATTCCTCCACAACGACAGCTAGTGCGGGTCAATGCACTGTCGGTGTACTAGCACGAGGGGCTGGGGGGGGGGGGGGGGGTCAAGTACCTGATTTAGTGGAGACGGTGGATAAAATGCAAACTTACAAGATAATATAAGGGGGTCGTAACCTATGTTCCCCCCGTCCCCCCCCCCCCCTTTCTCCCTTTCTCTCTCTCTCTCTCTCTCCCCTCTCACTCACTCCCTCACTTCCCGTTTTTGTTTTAACCATTTACATGAGGGGTACGTGCCCCCGTGCCACATGTAGCCACATTACCTAGCTGTAACGGGGAAACCGTTTTGCATTATTATTAACACTGCAAAAGTTGAATTGTAATAAAACCATCATTGTGGAAGGTTATGTGTAAGACCAAACAGTTAACTCATGTATTTTCCAGTTACAACCCGGAAGAAAAAAGCTAGTTGCCTACTCCATATACGTACATTACAGCAACTGCCATTGAAATATATCCTGAATTCGGACTTTATTTAAATAAACAATACTCTTTACAAGAGATTATAACATAACTCAACACAAATTTATTCATGCATTCGTTTATGCATTCGTGATACTGTTTTAACCAGGTGGGTCAATGGAATCTCGTGATTTAAAGGAAGTTGCTTCAAACGAAAACTGTCACCTTAATCCTTAACTAAATTGAAAAACCTCTACCACGTTCATCTTATTTGTGGTAGTTGATTACTATTCACATTTTTATCTTCCTCTTGTTCTGCTTTTCTACATGTTGTTAGTAGGTATTTTTAAGGATACTATCAAAAGCTGTTTATTTGTCCAACCCTCCTGTTAGATATATTCTGAATTTATTCCTTGAATACTCGGAAATATTTTGTCATGGCTCACTTTGTCTCATTGTCATGTATAGATTTTGCAACGAGTTTTTGTCAGAAAATAAGTTGTAAACATGCAAAAAAAAGAGGGGCATATATCGAAATATAATTAAATATATACTAAAAGTCTTCTGGCAGCACCTTAGTCTTTTTGTATTTTTCATTTCTAATTGTGTATATTATTAACAAAATAAGTTACAGATAAATTGATACGCTTGCATACCAACAGTGGATGTTACTAAATGAAGTGCCAAATAATTTGTCGCTATGCCTCTTTTCAAACCATTGAATTATGGAACTAGAATCAGTATCGGATAAACCAAATTTCCTGTTAACGATTTCCTGATTGAGAAAAACAGAAGTCATCAATCCTAACTATAAAGTATGACATGTGATTACTTTATGAAAAAGGCGTATTAGAATTATAGGTTCATGTTTGAAGTTTGAAGTTTTAAGTTTATTTATTCCACATTTTACAGTTTAAATTTTTTTTTTAAACAATTTTCTTTATACAGGCGTATATATAAGAGTAGATTTCACACCCAATAATAAAAAAATAAAGATTTCATTATCATCTCGAAAAAATGAAATAAAATATTTCGTCTTGTGATTCTCTCCATAAAGGCGTCATCGAATGCTACCTTCTGAGTTTCTTCCCCGTGCTCACCTACCAGCTCGGCACGAAACCCATCCAGGCCTTCTACCACCAGGCCTTGTCGGCTACGACTACGCCTATGACCAGCGAGCGACGTCGATTCCACCACCGAGTTATCGAAGCGATAACCATAACAGGGCGACGAGGTACGGGTACGGTTTTGGTCCGTCTGCCATCGACAACGGGTTGCCTCCTCAGATGAGGTTTGCCAACTTGGACCCGGTTGATGACTACGACCACGGGCCCGGACCGATGACGGCAATCGAGTCTGCTCTCTACCAGACGAGGTCGAGTGTAACTAGATCCAAGGTGTTGTATAATCCTCTGGCTCGAATGGCATCTGAGTCGAAATCACATTTGGTATATTTTTGAGCGCACACCAAGGTGACAAGGAGGAGGGCTGCATTCCCAGATGTTTAACTACGAATATTCGGGCAACTGTCACCTCACTAGTATGCTAAATTAAAGAACCTCTACCACTTTCATCTTATTTGTGGTAGTTGATTACTATTCACATTTTTATCTTCCTCTTGTTCTGCTTTTCTACATGTTGTTAGTAGGTATTTTTAAGGATACTATCAAAAGCTGTTTATTTGTCCAACCCTCCTGTTAGATATAATCTGAATTTATTCCTTGAATACTCGGAAATATTTTGTCATGGCTCACTTTGTCTCATTGTCATGTATAGATTTTGCAACGAGTTTTTGTCAGAAAATAAGTTGTAAACATGCAAAAAAGAGGGGCATATATCAAAATATAATTAAATATAGACTAAAAGTCTTCTGGCAGCACCTTAGTCTCTTTGTATTTTTCATTTCTAATTGTGTATATTATTAACAAAATAAGCTACAGATAAATTGATACGCTTGCATACCAACAGTGGATGTTACTAAATGAAGTGCCAAATAATTTGCTCGCTCCTATGATATGATCAAATTTGGTGGGATTCATGTCAGACAATGTTCGACGAGGCAACGAAACATCTGCACACTGCAGCTAAAATAAAATGAGTTAGGAAATAGCACTTATTGGTCATTTAGTCGTTGCTCTTATACCCTTCTCACTGTTTTACTATCTGTAGCCCACCACAACCACACACCCCTTTCATTCTTTCTCTCTCTCTCTCTCTCTCTCTCTCTCTCTCTCTCTTTCTCTCTCTATCTAGTATCTAGCTATGTTGGATATGCAACTGTTAAGTATCAGCTTAACATAACTTTTATGATTAAACAAAACAACAAAACAATGTTCATCAATGTATGAGCTTGTATAACGCAATTATCATTATTTAATAATGAACAGACACACAATCAAATATGAACTTTGAAGAAAAGAAAACATTCCCTCGGATGGAAGCACCTCAATGATCTTAGATTCGTATTTTTCAGGCCGTTTCCAACGCTATATGCGATAACAAATACTAGCACGAGTTTGAGACACAATGCAAAAATTATCCATAACAATGTGAATTCGGCAAGATGTGAGTCTTCTATAAAATAATAATAACAACAGTGACATTGATGATGACGTTGATAATAACAATAATGATCATGAAAATAACAATAATGATAATAACAATAATGATCATGATAATAACAATAATGATCATGATAATAACAATAATAATAATACCAATAATGATAATAACAATAACAATAATGATAATAACAATAATGACCATGATAATAACAATAATGATCATGATAATAACAATAATGACCATGATAATAACAATAATGATCATGATAATAACAATAATGATCATGATAATAACAATAATGATAATAACAATAATGATAATAACAATAATGATAATAACAATAATGATCATGATAATAACAATAATGATAATAACAATAATGATAATAACAATAATGATAATAACAATAATGATAATAACAATAATGATAATAACAATAATGATCATGATAATAACAATAATGATAATAACAATAATGACCATGATAATAACAATAATGATCATGATAATAACAATAATGATAATGATAATAACAATAATGATAATAACAATAATGATAATAACAATAATGATCATGATAATAACAATAATGATAATAACAATAATGACCATGATAATAACAATAATGATCATGATAATAACAATAATAATAATACCAATAATGATAATAACAATAACAATAATGATAATAACAATAATGACCATGATAATAACAATAATGATCATGATAATAACAATAATGACCATGATAATAACAATAATGATCATGATAATAACAATAATGATCATGATAATAACAATAATGATAATAACAATAATGATAATAACAATAATGATAATAACAATAATGATCATGATAATAACAATAATGATAATAACAATAATGATAATAACAATAATGATAATAACAATAATGATAATAACAATAATGATAATAACAATAATGATCATGATAATAACAATAATGATAATAACAATAATGACCATGATAATAACAATAATGATCATGATAATAACAATAATGATAATGATAATAACAATAATGATAATAACAATAATGATAATAACAATAATGATCATGATAATAACAATAATGATAATAACAATAATGACCATGATAATAACAATAATGATCATGATAATAACAATAATGATCATGATAATAACAATAATAATAATAATAATAATAATAATAATAATAATAATAATAATAATAATAATAATAATAATAATAATAATAATAATAATAATAATAATAATAATAATAATAATAATAATAATAATAATAATAATGATAATAATAATAATAATAATAATAATAATAATAATACCAATAATGATAATAACAATAACAATAATGATAATAACAATAATGACCATGATAATAACAATAATGATCATGATAATAACAATAATGACCATGATAATAACAATAATGATCATGATAATAACAATAATGATCATGATAATAACAATAATGATAATAACAATAATGATCATGATAATAACAATAATGATAATAACAATAATGATAATAACAATAATGATAATAACAATAATGATAATAACAATAATGATAATAACAATAATGATCATGATAATAACAATAATGATAATAACAATAATGACCATGATAATAACAATAATGATCATGATAATAACAATAATGATAATGATAATAACAATAATGATAATAACAATAATGATAATAACAATAATGATCATGATAATAACAATAATGATAATAACAATAATGACCATGATAATAACAATAATGATCATGATAATAACAATAATGATAATAACAATAATGATAATAACAATAATGATCATGATAATAACAATAATGACTAGAAATGCAATCGTGTCAGAACGATGTGCGTGCAATGACGCCGTGCTTCTACGTGTCGAACGAAAGAGCTTCTCTCGGACTATCCAGAGCAATTTGCACGAAGTCTTTAGCTTCTGTAATTTTGGAGACAGGTAGGGCGAAAGAAAGGCCTCAATAGTGACCTTGATGGGATGGTAGTGACTATATATGCCTACGATGTTTGAAAGTAATTGGGATAGGGGAAACAACCTAGAAAGGGCTCGCAAGCACTGCGTGCAAAAACAAATGGGATTAGTTGCATGTTCGTCATTGCAATCAAGATCGTTCTAGGGGTCAAAAGCGTGAACCCGATTTGCCCCATAGACAATGCGTGTAATGCATGGGCGGAAAACGTAGAGGATCTGTATTATGACCGGAGTTAAATTGTTTTTTTCTCTCTCTCTTTATGTCTCTTCATGGGCCGTATATGGTATCATTGGAAAGAGATTTTCATGGTCGTTATTGTAAACTACTCTCTTTTTTTCTATGATAATCCTATCGAAACATGTGATGTAAAATAGATTTAAAGGACAAAATGGCGTCTTAAATGGCCCCCTTGACCAATTTCAAAAATCCGGCCACGAGGTGCCCTGCGTATTGCATCTCGGAATGTCATTGCAAATTTTCAAGGAAAAAAAAGGATGTTTGGGGGGCGAAAAGTAGTCTGAAAAAAATGACGTCATGGCCGATAAGTGTTATAATCGGGCGGAATTCGTATAGTGACCCTTGTTCAAATGCGATTTACTCACAATTTTCTGTGTAAACATATACCATACTTGGTATCATTCGAAAGGGCACTTCATTGCGGTCAATTTGACACCATTGTCATTTGCGCACAATGTACTGCACTCATTAAAGGCGCTATTACGTAATGCATAGCAAATTCATCATTTTTGGCGATAACTTTGCGCTGACGTTATTAAATTTTACTAAAATTGGCAGACAGTTGTCACGTATATGGATACATGTGTCTGCTAAGTTTCATTGACGTACGTAAAAAGATCGCCATTTTAGAGCAAGTTGAAGTTATTTCTCAATTTTCTTGAAAACTCCATATTTATAGGGCATTTTTCGCAAAGTCGGTCAGTGTTAGGGTATATAATTTTGTATATGGCTTGAAAGGGCATATCTTCAAGTATCTAAATCCAAAAAAGGGTACGGGTCTGCCAAGCCATAATGGAGATACGGCCACAGAAAGAAATCCCATTCCCAGAACTTTAGAGGGCGCTATTTATGTTTTGCAAAGTTATTGGAGCGTGAAATTTGGCATGGCTATGTGCAGTTATGAGATAAAGATACTGTAAGATTTAAATACAAAACGGAATTTATATGAGAAAGTTATGGCAGTTTTAGATTATTTAGGGGTCAATTTTTCAAGAATTTGAGAGATTTTTGACGGAGTCGGTTTCAGATTTGAATTTTGAGTACGAAGATGGCATTTTGAAGGGCAGGTTATGCATCGCAGATTAAAGAACATCTCTTAGACTATCTAGAGGAATTTGTTAGAAGATTGTAGGATCTAGGATAGTGGAGATAGGAAGGAAGATAGAAAGGCCTTAAAATGGACCAAAAACGGACAAAATGGCGCCTGGACGGTTATGCATGAGTGATTTCGAAAATCAAAGAATGTAGTGACCTTTATGAGATGTTAGAGACCATGCCTATGAAATTTGAAAGGAAAAGGACATGAGGAAAGCACCAAACCAGGAATAACAAACACTACGTGCAAAACGAATGCGATTTCCTGACGATAAGGATAAGGATAAGGAAAAGGAGGAAAAGGAGAATATTAATGGGGCAGAATGTGAACGAAAACAAGGCAATGACGAAGGTCGTCATTGCAATAATAACAATAATGATAATAACAATAATGACCATGATAATAACAATAATGACCATGATAATAACAATAATGATAATAACAGTAATGATAACTAGAAATGCAATCGTGTCACAACGATGTGCGTGCAATGACGCCATGTTTCTACGTGTCAAACGAAGGAGCTACTCTCGGAATATCCAGAGCAATATGTAAGAAGTCTGTAGCTTCTGTGATAGTGGAGATAGTTAGGGCGAAAGAAAGGTCACCAAAACGGCCCGAAACGGAAAAAATGGTGCCTGGACGGTCACGCATGAGGGTTTCCGGAGAACGAAGAATTTAGTGACCTTGAAAGAATGCTAGAGACTACGCCTACGAATTTTGAAGGGAATTGGAGTAGAGGAAGGGATCTAGAAAGAGCTCGCAAGCACTGCGTGCAAAACCAATAGGACTTGGTTCATGATGAACATTTTGCGACGCGTGCTTTGGCACGAACGGCCGCCCATACTAACACAACCGAATAACAGTCTTAAACTAGAAATGCAATCGTGTCACAACGATGTGCGTGCAATGACGCCGTGTTTCTACGTGTCGAACAAAAGAGCTTCTCTCGGACTATCCAGAGCAATTTGTACGAAGTCTTTAGCTTCTGTAATATTGGAGACAAGTAGGGCGAAAGAAAGGCCTCAATAGTGACCTTGATGGGATGGTAGTGACTATGCCTACGATGTTTGAAAGAAATTAAGATAGGGGAAAGAACCTAAAAAGGGCTCGCAAGCACTGCGTGCAAAAACAAATGGGATTAGTTGCATGTTCGTCATTGCAATCAAGATCGTTCTAGGGGTCAAAAGCGTGAACCCGATTTGCCCCATAGACAATGCGTGTAATGCATGGGCGGAAAACGTACAGGATCTGTATTATGACCGGAGTTAAATTGTTTTTTCTCTCTCTCTTTATGTCTCTTTATGGGCCGTATATGGTATCATTGGAAAGAGAATTTCATGGTTGTTATTGTAAACTACTCTCTTTCTTTCTATGATAATCCAATCGAAACATGTGATGTAAAATAGATTTAAAGGACAAAATGGCGTCTTAAATGGCCCCCTTGACTAATTCCAAAAATCCGGTCACGAGGTGCCCTGCGTATTGCATCTCGGAATGTCATTGCAAATTTTCAAGGAAAAAAAAGGATGTTTAGGGGGCGAAAAGTAGTCTGAAAAAAATGACGTCATGGCCGATAAGTGTTATAATCGGGCGGAATTCGTATAGTGACCCTTGTTCAAATGCGATTTACTCACAATTTTCTGTGTAAACATATACCATACTTGGTATCATTCGAAAGGGCACTTCATTGCGGTCAGTTTGACACTATTGTCATCTGCACGCAATGTACTGCCCGCATTTAAGGCGCTATTATGTAATGCATAGCAAATTCATCATTTTGGGCGATAACTTTGCGCTGACGTTATTAAAATTTACCAAACTTGGCAGACAGTTGTCACGTATATGGATACATGTGTCTGCCAAGTTTCATCGAGTTAGGTTTAAAGATCGCCATTTTAGAGCAAGTTGAAGTTATTTCGGAATTTTCGTGAAAATGGCGAATTTGGAGGGCAATTTTCTCAAATTTGGTCAGTGATAGGGTATATAATTTTGTATATGGCTGGAAAGGGCATATCCTCAAGTATCTAAATCCAAAAAAGGGTACGGGTTTGCCAAGCCATTATGGAGATACGGCCACAGAGAGAAAGCCAATTCCCAGAACTTTAGAGGGCGCTATTTATGTTGTGCAAAGCCATTGGAGCGTGAAATTTCGCATGGCTATGTGCAATTATGAGATAAAGATACTGTGAGATTTAAATACAAAACGGAATTTATATGAGAAAGTTATGGCAGTTTTAGATTATTTAGGGGTCCATTTTTCAAGAACTTGAGAGATTTTTGACGGAGTCGGTTTTAGATTTGAATTTCGAGTATGAAGATGGCATTTTGAAGGTCAAGTCATTTGTCGCAGATGAAAGAACATCTCTCAGACTATCTAGATGAATTTGTTAGAAGTTTGTAGGATGAAGGATAGTGGAGATAGGAAGGAAGATATAAAAACCTTAAAATGGACCAGAAACGGACAAAATGGCGCCTGGACAGTCATGCATGAGTGATTTCCAAAATCGAAGAATGTAGTGACCTTGATGAGATGTTAGAGACTATGCCTATGAAATTTGAAAGGAAAATGACATGAGGAAAGCACCTAACTAGGAATCACAAACACTACGTGCAAAACGAATGCGATTTCCTGACGATAAGGAGGAAAAGGAGGAAAAGGAGAATATTAATGGGGCAGAATGTGAACGAAAACAAGGCAATGACGAAGGTTCGTCATTGCAAAAATGACGTCATGGCCGAAACGTGTTATAATAGGGCGGTAACTCGACGGAATTCGTATAGTGACCCTTGTTCAAATGCGATTTACTCACAATTTTCTGCGTGAACATATACCATACTTGGTATCATTCGAAAGGGCACTTCAGTGCGGTCAGTTTAAAACCATTGTTATCTGCGCAAAACGTAATGCACGCATCAAACGCGCTATTACGTAAAGCATAGTAAATTCATCATTTTGGGCGATAACTTGGCGAAGAGGGCATTACAATTTACTAAAATTGGCAGACAGTTGTCACGTATATGGATACATGTGTCTGCTAAGTTTCATTGACGTACGTAAAAAGATCGCCATTTTAGAGCAAGTTGAAGTTATTTCTCAATTTTCTTGAAAACTCCATATTTATAGGGCATTTTTCGCAAAGTCGGTCAGTGTTAGGGTATATAATTTTGTATATGGCTTGAAAGGGCATATCTTCAAGTATCTAAATCCAAAAAAGGGTACGGGTCTGCCAAGCCATAATGGAGATACGGCCACAGAAAGAAATCCCATTCCCAGAACTTTAGAGGGCGCTATTTATGTTTTGCAAAGTTATTGGAGCGTGAAATTTGGCATGGCTATGTGCAGTTATGAGATAAAGATACTGTAAGATTTAAATACAAAACGGAATTTATATGAGAAAGTTATGGCAGTTTTAGATTATTTAGGGGTCAATTTTTCAAGAATTTGAGAGATTTTTGACGGAGTCGGTTTCAGATTTGAATTTTGAGTACGAAGATGGCATTTTGAAGGGCAGGTTATGCATCGCAGATTAAAGAACATCTCTTAGACTATCTAGAGGAATTTGTTAGAAGATTGTAGGATCTAGGATAGTGGAGATAGGAAGGAAGATAGAAAGGCCTTAAAATGGACCAAAAACGGACAAAATGGCGCCTGGACGGTTATGCATGAGTGATTTCGAAAATCAAAGAATGTAGTGACCTTTATGAGATGTTAGAGACCATGCCTATGAAATTTGAAAGGAAAAGGACATGAGGAAAGCACCAAACCAGGAATAACAAACACTACGTGCAAAACGAATGCGATTTCCTGACGATAAGGATAAGGATAAGGAAAAGGAGGAAAAGGAGAATATTAATGGGGCAGAATGTGAACGAAAACAAGGCAATGACGAAGGTCGTCATTGCAATAATAACAATAATGATAATAACAATAATGACCATGATAATAACAATAATGACCATGATAATAACAATAATGATAATAACAGTAATGATAACTAGAAATGCAATCGTGTCACAACGATGTGCGTGCAATGACGCCATGTTTCTACGTGTCAAACGAAGGAGCTACTCTCGGAATATCCAGAGCAATATGTAAGAAGTCTGTAGCTTCTGTGATAGTGGAGATAGTTAGGGCGAAAGAAAGGTCACCAAAACGGCCCGAAACGGAAAAAATGGTGCCTGGACGGTCACGCATGAGGGTTTCCGGAGAACGAAGAATTTAGTGACCTTGAAAGAATGCTAGAGACTACGCCTACGAATTTTGAAGGGAATTGGAGTAGAGGAAGGGATCTAGAAAGAGCTCGCAAGCACTGCGTGCAAAACCAATAGGACTTGGTTCATGATGAACATTTTGCGACGCGTGCTTTGGCACGAACGGCCGCCCATACTAACACAACCGAATAACAGTCTTAAACTAGAAATGCAATCGTGTCACAACGATGTGCGTGCAATGACGCCGTGTTTCTACGTGTCGAACAAAAGAGCTTCTCTCGGACTATCCAGAGCAATTTGTACGAAGTCTTTAGCTTCTGTAATATTGGAGACAAGTAGGGCGAAAGAAAGGCCTCAATAGTGACCTTGATGGGATGGTAGTGACTATGCCTACGATGTTTGAAAGAAATTAAGATAGGGGAAAGAACCTAAAAAGGGCTCGCAAGCACTGCGTGCAAAAACAAATGGGATTAGTTGCATGTTCGTCATTGCAATCAAGATCGTTCTAGGGGTCAAAAGCGTGAACCCGATTTGCCCCATAGACAATGCGTGTAATGCATGGGCGGAAAACGTACAGGATCTGTATTATGACCGGAGTTAAATTGTTTTTTCTCTCTCTCTTTATGTCTCTTTATGGGCCGTATATGGTATCATTGGAAAGAGAATTTCATGGTTGTTATTGTAAACTACTCTCTTTCTTTCTATGATAATCCAATCGAAACATGTGATGTAAAATAGATTTAAAGGACAAAATGGCGTCTTAAATGGCCCCCTTGACTAATTCCAAAAATCCGGTCACGAGGTGCCCTGCGTATTGCATCTCGGAATGTCATTGCAAATTTTCAAGGAAAAAAAAGGATGTTTAGGGGGCGAAAAGTAGTCTGAAAAAAATGACGTCATGGCCGATAAGTGTTATAATCGGGCGGAATTCGTATAGTGACCCTTGTTCAAATGCGATTTACTCACAATTTTCTGTGTAAACATATACCATACTTGGTATCATTCGAAAGGGCACTTCATTGCGGTCAGTTTGACACTATTGTCATCTGCACGCAATGTACTGCCCGCATTTAAGGCGCTATTATGTAATGCATAGCAAATTCATCATTTTGGGCGATAACTTTGCGCTGACGTTATTAAAATTTACCAAACTTGGCAGACAGTTGTCACGTATATGGATACATGTGTCTGCCAAGTTTCATCGAGTTAGGTTTAAAGATCGCCATTTTAGAGCAAGTTGAAGTTATTTCGGAATTTTCGTGAAAATGGCGAATTTGGAGGGCAATTTTCTCAAATTTGGTCAGTGATAGGGTATATAATTTTGTATATGGCTGGAAAGGGCATATCCTCAAGTATCTAAATCCAAAAAAGGGTACGGGTTTGCCAAGCCATTATGGAGATACGGCCACAGAGAGAAAGCCAATTCCCAGAACTTTAGAGGGCGCTATTTATGTTGTGCAAAGCCATTGGAGCGTGAAATTTCGCATGGCTATGTGCAATTATGAGATAAAGATACTGTGAGATTTAAATACAAAACGGAATTTATATGAGAAAGTTATGGCAGTTTTAGATTATTTAGGGGTCCATTTTTCAAGAACTTGAGAGATTTTTGACGGAGTCGGTTTTAGATTTGAATTTCGAGTATGAAGATGGCATTTTGAAGGTCAAGTCATTTGTCGCAGATGAAAGAACATCTCTCAGACTATCTAGATGAATTTGTTAGAAGTTTGTAGGATGAAGGATAGTGGAGATAGGAAGGAAGATATAAAAACCTTAAAATGGACCAGAAACGGACAAAATGGCGCCTGGACAGTCATGCATGAGTGATTTCCAAAATCGAAGAATGTAGTGACCTTGATGAGATGTTAGAGACTATGCCTATGAAATTTGAAAGGAAAATGACATGAGGAAAGCACCTAACTAGGAATCACAAACACTACGTGCAAAACGAATGCGATTTCCTGACGATAAGGAGGAAAAGGAGGAAAAGGAGAATATTAATGGGGCAGAATGTGAACGAAAACAAGGCAATGACGAAGGTTCGTCATTGCAAAAATGACGTCATGGCCGAAACGTGTTATAATAGGGCGGTAACTCGACGGAATTCGTATAGTGACCCTTGTTCAAATGCGATTTACTCACAATTTTCTGCGTGAACATATACCATACTTGGTATCATTCGAAAGGGCACTTCAGTGCGGTCAGTTTAAAACCATTGTTATCTGCGCAAAACGTAATGCACGCATCAAACGCGCTATTACGTAAAGCATAGTAAATTCATCATTTTGGGCGATAACTTGGCGAAGAGGGCATTACAATTTACTAAAATTGGCAGACAGTTGTCACGTATATGGATACATGTGTCTGCTAAGTTTCATTGACGTACGTAAAAAGATCGCCATTTTAGAGCAAGTTGAAGTTATTTCTCAATTTTCTTGAAAACTCCATATTTATAGGGCATTTTTCGCAAAGTCGGTCAGTGTTAGGGTATATAATTTTGTATATGGCTTGAAAGGGCATATCTTCAAGTATCTAAATCCAAAAAAGGGTACGGGTCTGCCAAGCCATAATGGAGATACGGCCACAGAAAGAAATCCCATTCCCAGAACTTTAGAGGGCGCTATTTATGTTTTGCAAAGTTATTGGAGCGTGAAATTTGGCATGGCTATGTGCAGTTATGAGATAAAGATACTGTAAGATTTAAATACAAAACGGAATTTATATGAGAAAGTTATGGCAGTTTTAGATTATTTAGGGGTCAATTTTTCAAGAATTTGAGAGATTTTTGACGGAGTCGGTTTCAGATTTGAATTTTGAGTACGAAGATGGCATTTTGAAGGGCAGGTTATGCATCGCAGATTAAAGAACATCTCTTAGACTATCTAGAGGAATTTGTTAGAAGATTGTAGGATCTAGGATAGTGGAGATAGGAAGGAAGATAGAAAGGCCTTAAAATGGACCAAAAACGGACAAAATGGCGCCTGGACGGTTATGCATGAGTGATTTCGAAAATCAAAGAATGTAGTGACCTTTATGAGATGTTAGAGACCATGCCTATGAAATTTGAAAGGAAAAGGACATGAGGAAAGCACCAAACCAGGAATAACAAACACTACGTGCAAAACGAATGCGATTTCCTGACGATAAGGATAAGGATAAGGAAAAGGAGGAAAAGGAGAATATTAATGGGGCAGAATGTGAACGAAAACAAGGCAATGACGAAGGTCGTCATTGCAATAATAACAATAATGATAATAACAATAATGACCATGATAATAACAATAATGACCATGATAATAACAATAATGATAATAACAGTAATGATAACTAGAAATGCAATCGTGTCACAACGATGTGCGTGCAATGACGCCATGTTTCTACGTGTCAAACGAAGGAGCTACTCTCGGAATATCCAGAGCAATATGTAAGAAGTCTGTAGCTTCTGTGATAGTGGAGATAGTTAGGGCGAAAGAAAGGTCACCAAAACGGCCCGAAACGGAAAAAATGGTGCCTGGACGGTCACGCATGAGGGTTTCCGGAGAACGAAGAATTTAGTGACCTTGAAAGAATGCTAGAGACTACGCCTACGAATTTTGAAGGGAATTGGAGTAGAGGAAGGGATCTAGAAAGAGCTCGCAAGCACTGCGTGCAAAACCAATAGGACTTGGTTCATGATGAACATTTTGCGACGCGTGCTTTGGCACGAACGGCCGCCCATACTAACACAACCGAATAACAGTCTTAAACTAGAAATGCAATCGTGTCACAACGATGTGCGTGCAATGACGCCGTGTTTCTACGTGTCGAACAAAAGAGCTTCTCTCGGACTATCCAGAGCAATTTGTACGAAGTCTTTAGCTTCTGTAATATTGGAGACAAGTAGGGCGAAAGAAAGGCCTCAATAGTGACCTTGATGGGATGGTAGTGACTATGCCTACGATGTTTGAAAGAAATTAAGATAGGGGAAAGAACCTAAAAAGGGCTCGCAAGCACTGCGTGCAAAAACAAATGGGATTAGTTGCATGTTCGTCATTGCAATCAAGATCGTTCTAGGGGTCAAAAGCGTGAACCCGATTTGCCCCATAGACAATGCGTGTAATGCATGGGCGGAAAACGTACAGGATCTGTATTATGACCGGAGTTAAATTGTTTTTTCTCTCTCTCTTTATGTCTCTTTATGGGCCGTATATGGTATCATTGGAAAGAGAATTTCATGGTTGTTATTGTAAACTACTCTCTTTCTTTCTATGATAATCCAATCGAAACATGTGATGTAAAATAGATTTAAAGGACAAAATGGCGTCTTAAATGGCCCCCTTGACTAATTCCAAAAATCCGGTCACGAGGTGCCCTGCGTATTGCATCTCGGAATGTCATTGCAAATTTTCAAGGAAAAAAAAGGATGTTTAGGGGGCGAAAAGTAGTCTGAAAAAAATGACGTCATGGCCGATAAGTGTTATAATCGGGCGGAATTCGTATAGTGACCCTTGTTCAAATGCGATTTACTCACAATTTTCTGTGTAAACATATACCATACTTGGTATCATTCGAAAGGGCACTTCATTGCGGTCAGTTTGACACTATTGTCATCTGCACGCAATGTACTGCCCGCATTTAAGGCGCTATTATGTAATGCATAGCAAATTCATCATTTTGGGCGATAACTTTGCGCTGACGTTATTAAAATTTACCAAACTTGGCAGACAGTTGTCACGTATATGGATACATGTGTCTGCCAAGTTTCATCGAGTTAGGTTTAAAGATCGCCATTTTAGAGCAAGTTGAAGTTATTTCGGAATTTTCGTGAAAATGGCGAATTTGGAGGGCAATTTTCTCAAATTTGGTCAGTGATAGGGTATATAATTTTGTATATGGCTGGAAAGGGCATATCCTCAAGTATCTAAATCCAAAAAAGGGTACGGGTTTGCCAAGCCATTATGGAGATACGGCCACAGAGAGAAAGCCAATTCCCAGAACTTTAGAGGGCGCTATTTATGTTGTGCAAAGCCATTGGAGCGTGAAATTTCGCATGGCTATGTGCAATTATGAGATAAAGATACTGTGAGATTTAAATACAAAACGGAATTTATATGAGAAAGTTATGGCAGTTTTAGATTATTTAGGGGTCCATTTTTCAAGAACTTGAGAGATTTTTGACGGAGTCGGTTTTAGATTTGAATTTCGAGTATGAAGATGGCATTTTGAAGGTCAAGTCATTTGTCGCAGATGAAAGAACATCTCTCAGACTATCTAGATGAATTTGTTAGAAGTTTGTAGGATGAAGGATAGTGGAGATAGGAAGGAAGATATAAAAACCTTAAAATGGACCAGAAACGGACAAAATGGCGCCTGGACAGTCATGCATGAGTGATTTCCAAAATCGAAGAATGTAGTGACCTTGATGAGATGTTAGAGACTATGCCTATGAAATTTGAAAGGAAAATGACATGAGGAAAGCACCTAACTAGGAATCACAAACACTACGTGCAAAACGAATGCGATTTCCTGACGATAAGGAGGAAAAGGAGGAAAAGGAGAATATTAATGGGGCAGAATGTGAACGAAAACAAGGCAATGACGAAGGTTCGTCATTGCAAAAATGACGTCATGGCCGAAACGTGTTATAATAGGGCGGTAACTCGACGGAATTCGTATAGTGACCCTTGTTCAAATGCGATTTACTCACAATTTTCTGCGTGAACATATACCATACTTGGTATCATTCGAAAGGGCACTTCAGTGCGGTCAGTTTAAAACCATTGTTATCTGCGCAAAACGTAATGCACGCATCAAACGCGCTATTACGTAAAGCATAGTAAATTCATCATTTTGGGCGATAACTTGGCGAAGAGGGCATTACAATTTACTAAACTTGGCAGACAGTTGTCACGTATATGGATACATATATCTGCCAAGTTTAATTGAAATAGGTATAAAGATCGCCATTTTAGAGCAAGTTGAAGTTATTTTGGAATTTTCTCGAAAATGGCGAATTTGGAGGGCATTTTTCTCAAATTTGGTCAGTGTTAGGGTATATAATTTTGTATATGGGTGGAAAGGGCATATCTTCAAGTATCTAAATCCAAAAAAGGGTACGGTTTTGCCAAGCCATTATGGAGATACGGCCACAGAAAGAAAGCCAATTCCCAGAACTTTAGAGGGCGCTATTTATGTTTTGCATAGTCATTGGAGCATGAAATTTGGCATGGCTATGTGCAATTATGAGATAAGGATAATGTGAGATTTAAACACAAAACGGAATTTATATGAGAAAGTTATGGCAGTTTTAGATTTTTAGGGGTCCATTTTTCAAGCATTTGAGAGATTTTTGACGGAGTCAGTTTCAGATTTGAATTTTGAGTACGAAGATGGCATTTTGAAGGTCAAGTTTATACGTCGCAGATGAAAGAACATCTCTTAGACTATCTAGAGGAATTTGTTAGAAGTTTGTAGGATCTAGGATAGTGGAGAGAGAAAGGAAGAAAGAAAGGCCTTAAAATGGACCAGAAACGGACAAAATGGCGCCTGGACGGTTATGCATGAGTGATTTCGAAAATCGAAGAATGTAGTGACCTTGATGAGATGTTAGAGACTATGCCTATGAAATTTGAAAGGAAAAGGACATGAGGAAAGCACCTAACTAGGAATAACAAACACTACGTGCAAAACGAATGGGATTTCTGGACGATAAGGAAAACAAGGAAAAGGAAAATATTAATGGGGCAGAATGTGAACGAAAACAAGGCAATGACGAAGGTCGTCATTGCAATAACAATGATAGTATTTTGGGGCAAGACCAAGCTATTACGTTACAGACCACATATAAGATTCCTGTATATTGATGAGGGTATCAAGCTGGTAGTTCTCCAAGAGCTTAAATCAGACAAAATATTAAATAAAATGATACATTTTATGTAAAATACATAATACCATTCAATGGTATTTGGGAGCATATGGGACATACCTTTTGACTTGCCTTATTACGCTAATGACAATGTGATGATGATGAGATGATTATAGCGATACTACTTCTACCGCCACCACTACTACTACTACTACTACTACTAATACTAATACTACTACTACTACTCTATTACTAATACTACTACATGCTACTTCTGCTACTACTACTACTATGGATAATATTCTTGAAGAAAATATTAAATCACTTTTAATGCCATCTTTAAATAAAGAAAATAGAGAGGTGTAGAATGAGCGATATATAGTTGGTACACAGCGAATAAAGGAAAGAGAGGATGAGAGAGAGTGAAGACATATAAGAAGAAAGGTACGGAATAGAGGGGAAAGTGGGAGAGTGAAAGGAAAAAGGGTGGGGAAGGAGAAGGAGAGAGATAGAGAGAGTTGGGGGAGAAAGTTGATCGATGTCTAAAATAGGATAAAGTGAGATGAATTTGGATATGCGACCATCGCGGAGTCATTCGTCTTCGGACATAATATAAATTTCCTCCGTCTTTCGAGTAAGAGATCTTCAAAAATAATCTCTCTTGATCAGCCGATAAAACAAAAGAATTTTCAATATAAGCAATGTAGCAGCCATGGGAGGAAGGAGCAAGCCAACCTCCGTCCAATGTCCGCACAACCACCACGTGACGTAAGTGAAAATACCCAGGCGGAGCACGAAGTAGGTGACGACGTTGAAGACATTGTTGATCTGGAAGACGATGTCGCCTTTCTTGTAGCCACACATGAGAAGGGTGTGGCGGAGATGAAGAACTATGCCGTTGAGTTCCATGTATGAAGAGATGGCGATTATACCAATGAGCTTCCTCTCCCTGAGCACCCAGCATAGAAAACCCATAACCTGCGGAGGCCAGAATGAGAACAAGAGATTAAGTGATTAACAGTGATTAAGTATGCTCTCTTCTTCCCTGGCCGCCATTTTTTGCATTCAGAATATTGCTACAAAAATTCGTATTTGCATAGTTTTTGTCATTCCAATTTTGTAATCACCATGATTATATTGTTTGTTTGTTTTTTTAGCAGATGTTTCTGCATTTATTGATAAATCAAATATAAAATATTCAAATAACAATAATAGTATATTATATAATTGATTTACATAAAGAGTGACAACTTAATACACACAAATAAAAATGCATAATTGAAAGCTTGAAAGTATGGAGGTAAGTAAAAAAAAAAAAAAAATCAAGATAAATGCAGAGGCCAACTATCATAAGCAAGAATGCTTGAGTCGATAGCAGCCGGGAAGGAAGGGGGGGGGGTACATGGCGCTGTTATAGGAGTATGTAGGGGAATGGAGTGTCAAGTATAAAGATTTTGTTCAGAAAGTATCTGATTAAAAAGTGGAATTAAATTAAAGAAAGAAAACAAATGCAAGTGTTTGCAAGTGGATGTGTGCAGGTGAAGTAAGTGTTCGATTCGTATTGTTAATGAACTGATCATCTAAAATTAATTTATATAAACAAACAATCAAAACCTCTGAGACCCTTATAATGTTTTTAAATATGTAGATATTACATTTTTTTTCATCGATGCTTTGAATGAATAAAGAGTTGCAGAGTGTTTAATATTGTCAGGTAAAGCATTCGAAATATCTGGACCATGATGTCTTATCGATTTATAGGCCATAATAATTTTGGGGTTGGTTAAGTGGAAATCGCATGAGTGTCGTGTGGGATAAGAATGTATAGCACTATTGTAAACAAAAAATATTTCGAAATGCCAAAGGTATAGTATTTACCCAAAATTTATACATGAAGATAACAGTTTGAAAACTGTGAATGTCAGCGATTTTTAATGTTTTTAGTTTACAAAATATTGGATCAGTATGGGCTAAATAATGTGATTGTGTTCAAAGACGAAGTGCTTTCTTTTGGAGACGATATATTAACATTATTGTCATCTTAATACTGTTACCCCCACATTATGTTACAACAGGGTATGTTACCCTGGTTACAATAAGATATGTATGACAAAATGAAGGAATTGTAAAGCATAAATAGTGACTTTTGTGATAGATAATATTTTAATTTTAAATGCCTATGCTTCTCGAGAATAGCATGCAAATGTTGTTAACGTGACTATTCCAAGTTAGATTTGAATCAATCATTACACCTAAGAATTTCGTTACTTCTTTTTCAATTATGGGCATGTCATCTATACAAATATCATAATGAATTACATGTTTAGAGTGTATGTTTTTTAAATAAATACAATTAGTCTTATTAATATTTAAAGAGAGTTTATTGGATTTGAACCAATATGATAATTTATTTGATTCTAAATTGAGGGTTGTAATAAGAATGCTGTTGTTGATGTGGTGGTGGTTATTTTACCTTACTGCTAATAAAGCATAAATGCTTGTAAGTATATATTAAGCAACTAGTCGGCCGACGGCTTTAGGTCCTCTCTTAAGTCTTTATGCGAATAAATTACGTTCGTATCGTCTGCGAACATTATGTTAGGAGTGGTGATGCATTAACAATATCATTCATATATAAAAATTAAAAAAAAGTAGGGGACCTAATATGGAGCCTTGTGGTACTCCGCATTCTATGGTGGAAATATTAGATGTTGTAGATTTAAAAATAACATCATATTGATGTCTATTACGCAAATAGTCTTCAAACCAAGAAAGTACAATCCCTCTAACTCCATATGCTTTTAATTTATGTATTAATATCAGGCGCGGATCTACGGGGGGGGGGGTTAAGGGGGTTTAAACCCCCCCCCCCTTTGGGCCGCCAAAAAAGAAAGAAAAAAAAAACGCACACTGGAGAGAAATCGCCTCGCCGCTTCGCGGCTCGTGGACGATGCTTCGCTTCGCATCGTCATTGGGTCAAACCCAGGGGCGTAGACAACGGGGGGGGGGGGGGGTGAGGGGGATGCATCCCCCAGGTTTTTGGGAATGATATTTGCTTACTTAATAAGTCATAATGATGATAATAATAGTAATAATAATAATGATAACAATTATAATAATAATAATAATAATAATTATGATGATGATAATAATAATCCTCATCATTATTGTAATTGTGTTTATTGTTATTAGCCGCATTCACACGGTGAAAGCCAATTCAGACGGTAAAAAAAAGAAAATCTTACAAGTATTTTGTGGTTATCTTGTGGTTTGGAAACCACAAGATAACCACAAGATTAAACAGGCGCGGATCTACGGGGGGGGGGGGGGGGTTTAGGGGGTTTAACCCCCCCCCCCCTTGGGCGGCCCAAAAAACAAACAAAACAAAAAAAAGAAAGAAAGAAAGAAAAAAGAACGCACGCTGGAGAGAAACCCTTTCAAGTGCAAATATTGTGAGAAGATATTCAACTCATCTGGTAACTTAACCAAACACATGATAACTCTGGATATAACTGTGTATTTAACTGTTACTTGATTTTAAAAGACGTTATCATGCACTGCTTTTTATGGTCTCCATTGTGTTAATAGATGCCAGGAAAACATCACTTACGGGGTTCAAATAAACACCCCCAAAAAATCGGCTCGCCGCTTCGCGGCTCATATGGACGATGCTCCGCATGCACCTCACAAGGTTGGGGGGATGGCATGTACAATCATCCCCCCCCCCCAGGTTTTGGGGAATGATATTTGCTTACTTAATAAGTCATAATGATGATAATAATAGTAATAATAATAATGATAACAATTATAATATTAATAATAATAATAATTATGATGATGATAATAATAATCCTCATCATTATTGTAATTGTGTTTATTGTTATTAGCCGCATTTACACGGTGAAAGCCAATTCAGACGGTAAAAAAAAGAAAATCTTAAAAGTATTTTGTGGTTATCTTGTGGTTTGGAAACCACAAGATAACCACGAGATTAAACAGGCGCGGATCTACGGGGGGTTTAGGGGGTTTAAACCCCCCCCCCCCTTGGGCGGCCCAAAAAACAAACAAAAAAAAAGGAAAGAAAAAAGAAAGAAAAAAAAAGAAAAAAAGAACGCACGCTGGAGAGAAACCCTTTCAAGTGCAAATATTGTGAGAAGATATTCAACTCATCTGGTAACTTAACCAAACACATGATAACTCTGGATATAACTGTGTATTTAACTGTTACTTGATTTAAAAAGACGTTATCATGCACTGCTTTTTATGGTCTCCATTGTGTTAATAGATGCCAGGAAAACATCACTTACGGGGTTCAAATAAACACCCCAAAAAAAATTGGCTCGCCGCTTCGCGGCTCGTGGACGATGCTCCGCATCGTCATTATTTTGGTCACCCCCCCCCCCTTAGCAAAAAGCTAGATCCGCCCCTGAGTCATCCCCCCCAGGTGTACGAACCTGTCTACGCCACTGAGAGAGAGGTATATGGAGACTTATATTACCTTTGCTTATTTTGTCATTTTTTATGTTTTCGATTAGTTACAGCCAGCCTTACTTTATTCTACATAATTATATTCTTTTGTCATGTGTAAATTTGCAATATATTTGTTTGTTATATATTTGTAAAAATGCAAAAGAAAAAGAAAATCTAAACGAAATAAATAAATCAAATCAAATCAAATCAAAATACAGTCACACTTTGTGAAAACATCAGAAAAAACTTTTGGCATCCTATCTGGCACTTCATATACATTTTAATTTTGCTTGCACAGCGATTCTGCACGTGTTAACTTTTGTTGCGAACGAACTTAAAATCAAGAATGGCTTTTTGATTTGAATAAGAGATGTAGATCCAAGATTGATCTATCGTTCAGATCAAGATTCGTCACTTCTTAATTTGATACAGATTATAAGTGATTGATTCATTGTTTGGTCTGGTCTGCAACACGTCTGTCTGCTGCATGCTGGCACCTCTCACTTTACTCTTTTTTTTCACCGGAGCCACGGCACCGGGACACCGTCCGCTTATGTAGCGGGGCAGGACAGGGCGAAACGCAATTCGGGTACGGTGTTCGCTCGAGGTAGATATTACCTTTATTTATTACCCTGCGGTCATCATCTGCATTATGATTATTATTTTATTTTGTTTTGTTATTAGACCTATTATGATTATTATTATGAATATTGATATTATACGATAGAGTAAAACCGCCAAACTTCGGACGTTGCCAAGCTTTAGGGATTGTTACAAAAAAAAAAATCTCAGAATTCAAGCTCCTGCTTTATGCCATTCGACAGAGCTTGATAAGACCTTTTATTTGATGCCTCATTCATCATAATAGCCCCAGTAATAAGAAAGTTATGCCAATTTTAAACGCCCGGAAATCATGTATTTAATAATTGCTTTGTTTTCCTTTGTTTTTAAACCAAAAGTTGTGATCTCAAATGTGACCGAAAGATTCTATTTCATGACATAAAATTACCCCAAAATGTATGTAAATACACAAAAAACGCTAATCGGGCTGTCATTTTTGAATGACATTTTCACATTTCTCATCCAAAAAAACATATTTCTAATCGATTTTGCTGAAATTTCACCAAAAGCAAATTCACATGTTAACCAATCGGTCTAGATCTCTAACTTTAGATACTTTTTTTCAAATCCTGTAGGTAGGATCAGGGTACAGAATGGCACTAAACACGGCTCTTGTGAAACAGTGCAGCAAAACAAACCGCCGAAAACATAAATCATAAAAAGTTTAGTATGAAATGAAAGATAACAATGTCATTCTTCTCATCCAATAGAAATCATGAAACAAAAATCTAATCAGCCCATCAAAAGATCACATTTACGTAGGCTATCCAAATTGGTCTCCAATAGTGCATAACAGTCCCATGGCAGAAACCTTCTTGGCGAAAGCACACACATTGTAACATACCTACAAGCTTCGGACAAAAATCACTTCAACGGCTCAAACGCAAAATATGAGCCTAGCTCAGCTCAGGCGGGTAACTTGCATGCATTTGATACTACTACTAACCTATATCGTTAGTACAAAAAGTTAGGGCAGGTTGCCGTCTGCAAAACTCACAAAAAACATCGAATTCAGAGACAGATTTCAGGTTACCTAGATTTTTACAGTTCCTTAACAGGGGAGTTAAGGTGTAGAGCCTCCAATATATCGATTACAAACAAATCCTTGGGCTTGGCATATTTCAGGTGGTTTCTGCCAAATTATGGGAGCTTATGAGATACTTTTTCACTCTATCGCGAAAATTTTCTAATGGCGGCCGTTACCACGGACCTAGGGCCTAGGGGTACTAGATAGATTCCCCTACCAGAAGATGGCGCTCTTCCAAGCTTCGGACAGGCAACATTGAGTGTCATTTTGACTACAAAAAAATAGCGCTTTCGTAAGATTTTAGCACCAAAATATTGTATGAGTGTTGTGAAAAACACCTTTTTGATAGTTCTATCTAACTTAAATCTACCCAAAACGAAAAAATAATACTTTTTTTCATGAAATCAACGCAGTCAAACTTACCCCCGTCGTACGATTTTGATCCGGTTTCCAAACCTCCGATAAATGCGCACTTTAGCGCGCGCGCTATACGTGTGCTATACGTGCGCTACACATGAACGTCCGAAGCTTGGCAAGTGTGTCCGAAGCTTGGCATGAAAACAGGTTCGGCGGGTAAGTAAATAATTCTAGTTTTCCATTTCCTTTACTAATTTTCTTTAACATGATATACATAAACAGTTTTTGCACAATAATAGTATATTTGATCTCTCAATAATTAAAAAAGAATTTAATGTTTTCCCCCGTTTTGTCTTAAGTGTCCGAAGTTTGGCGGTCTTACTCTAGGTCTAGACTAGTCTAGAGTATAGACCTAGAATCTATCTAGACTAGAGTAGCCTAGACCTCTAATCAGTTTCTATCAAAAAGAATGGGGAACTTGCAAACTGACACTGTGTCAGCGTAGCCTTAAAGGGCTCGCTGGAAATGTTTTTTTATGATATTGTATTCCAGCTGGAATACAATATCATGAAAAACATTTCCAGCGAGCTTAAGTAGGGAGGCCAATGCCCGGGCGTAAGGCTTCTACGCCTACGATTTGTGCGCTCGTCGTCTAAGTCAGAAAATTACCAGAAGAAAAAAAAGGGGGGAAAAAAAGAAAACAAATATCTATGGAATAAAATCTATAACAAATACACAATTGTACACTCCACAACATACATGTACCTATAATCACGGATCTGTAATGGTCTTTCACCATTTGTTGACGATCTTGCAGATTTTGACGTATATGAATCCAATAATTCTGTTAGCAGACGAATGAATTTAAAGCGCACACAAGAGAAACTAGAGGGGTCCTAGAGGGCGAGGAGGTTAGCTCACATTTAATGAATATTTACTTCATTTTGGGTATGTTTTAGTACGGTATCTCCACGCCGGAGTTACAAATTACAAATTTTTGATACGTTTCTGAACAAGCGGCAAAGAAATATCACTTTCTCTAGAAGTTAGAACTAGATCCATCTCTAGAACTTAAGTCTATTATTTGTAGATACATGTATGTGTGTGTGTGTGTGTGTGTGTGTGTGTGTATGTTGGGGAGGGGGAGAGTCCAGAATATTGGGAACTGACTGACTGAGTTTAGTTAGACTTTTTTTTAGGTCAAAGAAATCTTCCTTTTCTTTTTTTAACATGAAGTTTCAAAAACTCTCTCTCCCCACCAATTCAATGTAGAGACAAGAGTGTCCCAGTATTTCAAAAAAAATGAAGAAAATAGGGCTTTTACTAAACACCCTGGTCGTGGCGCGCTGGAAAAACTCTGGTCGAGATTTGTAATTATTGACACTCTTTATTTTATTCTATTGCTTTCGTCCTTTACATCAATAAATGAATCTACATGGGTCTATATTATGTACATGTATCGTTTATCATTTTAATCTTTCTTTAATCCTTGTCACACTCACATCCCTCGCATTTGTTCCTCTTGTCAGGTTGACCTCTTCTACCATCCATTTCTTGAATTCCTTCTGCTGCATATTTTTGCCCTCTGTCATATTAGTTTCTCTGTTTTTATTGATTTTTGTCCTTTCATCCCCTCTTCATTTTTTTAATTTTTGTTTTGATATTATTTGTTGGTTTCCCCTTTCACCTTACGTTTTCTTATGCCATTTTTTAAAAGTCTTCTACATCTTTAATCATTTCCCCCCTTAATTCCTCTTTTCCTCTAGGCCTACAATGTAATTCTTTATTTTCTGCAATTCAACTTCCACATCTGGTGCATTCTACCACAATTTTCCATATGGCCCATAATGTACTCTCTGTTTCTATATTTCTCTCTTTTCCCTATTCTTCTATAATTTGTTCCTTGTTTCCCACAATTCTTCTTCCAGGGCTTAAATTAATCCAAGGCTACCAAGGCCATGGCCGTGGATGCCCTTTTGATTGGCCTCAATGCCCCTCTCATTGGCTTTGGAAATTTTTTGTGCCCTTTCCAATTCTTCCTATTTGTGCTGTAATATAGGAATGTGCCCTACAGAAAAGTGGCCTTGCCCTAAAAATATTGAAATTTAAGGCCTGTTCTTCTCTTTTTATATTTCCATCATTCCTTGTAATTTCCATCCTATTAAGATTTATTCCTCACTTATTTTCATGTCAGTCTTTTAAAACAATTCTTCTTTTTATTATATCCCTCTATTTCCCTTCTCTTTTTTCTATCATGTAATTCTTGATTTTCTACACTTTTTCTTACTTTCTTTATCACTGTTAAATCTGGCCAATGAATTTTTTCAATTCCCTTTTTTTTCTTTGTATTCTTCTCTTGGTAGTTCTTACTTTTCCACAATTTATCTTCTCACTCTTTCCATTCTTCCTTGTTTCCATCCTATTAATATGCCTATCATATTTCCTTGTAGTTTTACACTTTCTATAAAACTCCACTTTATCCACCTAGTATTTTGTCTTTCCTAATGTTAGCCTTAACTATTGACCTTTTATTTTTCTATTATTCAAAAAAACAATCGTAACTTCCAACTTCTTTTCAAATTTAATTTCTCCACGCACCCCCATTGAAAAATAATTTAAAAACAGTCGCTTATGTAAGATTAGATTTTCCTAGCGCATAGGGCCGATTTGAAGACGCCATTAAAAAAATTGGAGTCTGATTACTCTTTATGTAAAGTGAATCTTTCAGTGGCACTGGTATGAAAAGTGTTACGATAATTATTCATGAAATTTAATTACTCAAATTTACATTTTTTTCTTCTTTTTTTTTTCTTCAGATTTCAGTTTGACCCAACATGTTACCTCACCAGAGCAAATGGATGGCTATGGCTGCATCTGGAAGTCACCTCCTTGTTCCTTTCTCTTCTGCAACTTGTATCCAGAAGGTATTAGGTCAAAGGTCAGGTAGGAAGCCAGTGCTTGGACCGATGCTTCATTCATGTTCTCTAGGGGGTGAAAACGTCATTCAAGTCCCAGGAAGAAGTTTCAGATTGCATCAAACCGTAAACTTTGGTCCCTCTGTTGAGTGGAGACTCAATGTCAGTCATGCAGCTTGGGCTAGAAGAACATTCTCAACAAGTTCTTTTGCATCGTCCCGCTTCATAAGGAGATTTCCAAGAAGAAAAAATAGTGAGGAAATTGCAACGGAAGAAGAGAGTGTTTCAGAAGCGAAGAGGCTTGAAGAATTCCTGTCATCCCACAGTGGCAGTGAAGCAAGAACTGAAGGGCTTGTGAGGGAAGTAGCAAGTGATCCAGGACTTACAGGTACATTTATCATTGATGGCAGTCAGAGCCAAAGAAATGTGAACAAACTAAGGAGTACTACTGCCTCAACACTTGAGATGACCACGGATATGTCGGATGTCTCTACCAGTGGCCAGAGCCCAATAGCCACGGGTCAGGATGAGGCGTCTGCAAATAGCAGCAACTATGAATTTCAAGACATGAAATGGATGCGGGATAAGGATACCAGACTACACAAATCCAGAGTCATTGATCCTGGTGTGATGCAGGGTATTAAGGAGATGGCATCTGAAGTGCATCCAGGAGACAATAGCCACTCAACAGAAGTGGAAACTGTGAGTGCAGATCTACTAGAAATGGACTCTGGGAAACACCCTGGTGTGCATAGGAGATCAAAGGCAGAGGGTTGGAGAAAGCATCCCCATCAGGAAAATGAGAAAAGGTAAGGAGATTAATTTATGCAAAGCGACTTCATGAGTCTGTTCCAGGGAAAGGAAAAGATGAAGGGATGTTTTCTCCCTTTGAGAAAACAACTCACATGGCCATGATCTACTTGGTTGTACATGTATGAAGATGGGAATTTGTGAAAATAAAAAGAGAAAACTCTACTTCTCACTCCATTTTACTGATCTTTACTTTCATTATGAATTTCTTACAGATGAATGCAGATTGCAGAAAAAGTGAAATATACAAAAAAGAAATTGATGAGATAAGTTTTGAAGGTATTGATAACGGGAAATCGTAAAAATAAGGAATACATTCATTGATTTATTTCAACATCAAGGTACATGTACAATATTATAAAATCTTCAAAGTTCAAAGTATAATTGCAATTTGCAAACGATACTGATAATAGCAAATGTCCTTCTTTTATAGCCAGATGCATGATCTTATGATTATTGTTGTCTCTATTCGCCTCCATTTCCAGCTATCATAAAGCCAAAGAGAACTTAACGATTCCCCACGGCCATGATCTACTGTATGGCATCTCCCCGTGTCTCCTGGCTCTGCAGCATGCTAAGAGGGAGGTCCATCAGCTGTATGTCACATCTGCCTTCAAGAACTCACAGAGGTCAGAAGTCAAAGAAATTCTTGCCTTAGTGGAGGAGAGAGGCCTGAGAGTGTGGACAACAAACAGACGAGTCTTGGATAAGTTTTCAGAGGAAAGGCCTCATCAGGTAAACGTGTAAATTGTCTGCAATTCATTTGATCTAGGATACTGATAGATTTCCAGACATAGAGAAGGTATGACAGATCCAATATTTTGCAAAACGAGAGTCAATGATGATCCTAGTATGATACAGCAGAGTGAGAAGATGAGAAGCATCTCCAAGAGATGATATCCACTCAACAGAAGTAGACACTTTGAGTGCAAATCTACTTTCAAAATTGATGGAGTCTACTGTATATGACTCTAATTTGAGAATAATAATAATAATAATAATATTGGCATTTATATAGCGCTCTTACAGACATACATGTGTATCACAGCGCTTTACAACATTACATTACTTAATTGACATTGATAGCAAACAATAAAATTACGTACACAAAAATATATAAATTCAACTATTAAAGAGAAAGGTTTTCAAGGAACGTTGAAAGATAGCAAGAGAATGGTATGTAAAAACTTCTAGGACTGCATTAATGTCTTTACCAGAGTATCTACATCGTCATCAGATCACTTCATTAAAGACAATTATTTGGTTGAAATATTACAACATGTCTTTAGTGTAGCCCCTTATGCCTTAGTCACACCTTTGCGTATTTGGCTTGCGTATTGCTGCATATTTATGGCAAGCCGTCTTAACATTTATTTCTATTTCTTGATATCAAGAAATGAATTCTTGATATCCTGAAATTGACTTCTTGATATCAAGACTTACCATTGCTTTACAACAGCTTGCCATAAAAACGCAGCAATACCCAAGCCAAATACGCAAAGGTGTGACTGAGGCATTAGGCATCACCATCATTCACACTTGATTGTTATAGCACAGTATATTTTGATCATTTCCTCAGGGTGTGTGCATGGAGACCAGTCGTCTCTACTTTAGTCCTGTCCGAGAAGAGGAAGACGAAGGTGAAGTTCCTGCTTCCTCGGTGAGACTGGTCCTCGACCAAATCAAGGTAAAAAGACTTCATGTTTTGTTTTAAACGCATTTCTATTTTGTATGCCTTCCTCACCAAAAGGTGGTGCAAGAGGCAGAGATGCCAACCAGTACAATTTAATCGTATTTATTATGATAATAAGAGTGAAATACGATAATACGATATCACCTCTTAAAATACGATTTTTTAAAATATTTATTTTTGGGGGGGGGGATTTTTTTAAACCCATAAAAACAGCAGAATCGCATAGAAACATGTACAAGTAAACACCGCAACCCCAACAAAAACTTTGCTTTACAATTTTCTCATTAAATTTTAATGAAAAAGCAAGCATTTTACTTGACGATACTTACCAGTTAGGGTAAACATTTTTCTGAAATTTAACTGACCTGGGGCCGACAGGCCAGTGGGAGTGTCGAGTTTTCGTGAAAATCTGATTTAAAAAAAAATAAAAAATTAAAGGATACCCGGTCTGTTTTTTGTGTCAAGAGGTTGGCATATCTGAAGAGGCACTATTATCAGTAATACAAACATGTAGTGCTAGTCTCACTCATGAATTAGGTGAAAATAAAGTTATCATGGTGCATTTAGATTGTCTGAAATGAATATTGGGCATAATATCATTCAAATAGCTTTGAAAGCTGAAGGAAAACAACACAGATCTGGATTTTCTGGTTGCATAAATGTTTTTTTCTCCTTCAGATACAGGAAGATGGTGTGGTGAAGTTTACTTGTTGCTACTCTTGCATTGCTACACAGTAGACTGTAATTAATTAACTGTTCAGGAATCAGGTACTGTATCATGATGTCAAGTTGAAAATGAGATTCCATGAGCAAAAGCAGATTAACTCTTGAAAGTTGAAACAGTGGTCTAATCGATAGTCTATTTATCTCTTTATGATGTGATTGATCATGTTATGATAAAGCTAACGATGATAAAAAAAAAATTCTCCCTCTGCAGGACCCAATGAATCTAGGGGCCTTGCTACGATCAGCATATTTTCTTGGTGTTGATAAAGTCATAGTCAGCAAGAAGAACTGGTAAGTATGTGTATTTCAAAGAAATTTATTTTTCTTCTCACTTCATATAATGCAAAGTGTTTGTAAATGTAGTGTACAGGAATTAATTCCTTGATCTTATATTATTTTCTCAACCTTATAACCTTATAACACTTTATTACAATCACTAAGCTTGGCGATTATTACCCGGCTTTAGCTGTGCTGCCTTTACGGCGCTTTAGCATTTCAAAGAATTAATTCCTGCCAGGTACCCATTTACATCACCTGGGTTGAGTGTGGCAAATGTAGATCAATGTCTTGCCAAGGGACTTTAGTGCCGCGGCGGGTCTCAAACTGTGGACCTTGGGATTGACAGTCCGGCGACTTAACCACTTGACCATGGCACCTCTGCAGTGAAAATATTGAAAGTACATGTATTTATTTTTGCACAGATAAAAGTCATGCCCCAAGATGAATTTCAATAATCAACAATTGTTTTATTAGAGCCCATTTTTTTGGACTTCTTAATTGAGTACCAGCCTTCTTTTTCTGTTTCTTCATTAGTTGTTCTCTGACACCTGTAGTAAGCAAGGCCAGTAGTGGTGTGATGGAGATAATACCTGTTTATGCCACAGCACTCATCCCTTCATATCTTGAGGTAACATCATATATAACATTGATATGATATATGCTATGATTTTATTTATTCATTTACCATTAAACTTAAAGATTACCGTAAACTTAAAGTTCTGGTAAAAAAAAAGAAAATGAATTCTCACAGAATCGAACAAAACTTACACTGAATGTACAAGATTACAAATAAATGTCATTTGCCAAACAATTTTGGTAGAAAATGTATACTGGCTGAGTAATGAGCATAGAAAGATAAGGAAATCAAGGCAAGTAGGCCCGACACCATTTGTGTAGTCACATATACATCTTTCTGTGTACAGTGCTTGTCACTTTGTGAAGACTGGGCCAAATTTATTATGATGTTGATGACTACAGAACCATGCAGTACACATCAATACTTGTATGCTACATAATCAACTTTTCTGACCCATTCCACACCTTCTCTTTAACAATGCAATCGCATGACCAGAACTCAACTTTATCTTTAATTGTTATAGCACAGTATATTTTGGCTATTTGATCAGGGCGTGTGCATGGAGACCAGTCATCTCTACTTTAGTCCTGTTCGAGAAGAGAAAGACAAGAGACAACAATGCGTGTAATCTTACACAAAACTACAAATAATGCAACTGAAGCTTACATCCTTCTGTCAATATGCCATTGATTTAAATTAAAATTAAACTCTATAGTCTATATGTGGGGAGGAGGATGAATTTTTTTATTTAGGGGTTTGTATTGTTATTATTTTCAGAATGAGAAGCTGAAAGGATGGAGTATAGTTGGTGCATCCGTTGATGGTTCTAGCTCTTCAGAAGATGTTATCCCCTGTCACGAGTACAACCCAACAGGACCGGTTCTTCTTGTAGTCGGTAAGAAATGAGAAGTTCAATGTGGAACTTAGAGCCTGTGGATCGTCTGTTTGCATGTGCAGAATGTCATAATTCGCTGACACCGGACTTGGTGGGAATACCATTAATGGGTGTACAAGTCTCTACACAGCAAACCCGTAGGCCAGTCAAGAAATACCCCTTCCTCTCCCGGAGAGTCTTTGGGTGATGCAATTGTCAGAACTGTGTCAAATTCCCCATGAGAGCCCACTTCTATGTGTCTTTTACTGTTATGTAGCTCTTTTCTTATTGCCTGGAATTTGCCTTCGCATCAAGAACATGTTGACGTGTGTAATCTGAAGATTTGAACTGGAGATTATGGAAAATCAAATGAAATATTACGGATAGCAAGGTAATCTAGGGAAAAGGATACTGAAGGAAGAAGTTCTGCAAAATATAAAATCTATCGAAAATCAGCGCAAAAATGGAAGCTGTTAATTTGAGAAAAAAAAAATATTTTAACATCTACCGGTACATGTAGTTACTGGTGCTATAGCCAGGGTAATAATATTGAAAGTCCTTGGGAACCTAATGCTATATTCAAGAACATGATATCATTATTATCCCCTCGCCGACGAAGTCTGAGGGGATATAGAAACGCTGCCGTCCGTCCTTCCTTCCGTCCGTCCGTGCATGCGTGCGTCCGTAACAAATATGGTTACCGATCGATAACTTCAGTAATGATTGACGGATTTTAATGAAATTTGATATGAAGGTACATGATATCAAAATACAGGCTAAGTTTGATTGTGGAGTACGTGGGTCAAAGGTCATAGCTCATTAGATATGCGAAAAAATACACATCTGGTTTCCGATCGATAACTTTAGTAATGCTGCTGCTCAATCCTTTCTCTCTCTCTCACATGGTGCACCCGCAAGCCTACTGTATAACTTTAGTAATGTTTGACGGATTTTAATGAAATTTGATATGAAGGTTCATGGTATCAAAACACAGCCTAAGTTCGATTTCAGAGTTTGTAGGTCAAAGGTCATAGCTCATTAATTTGATAACTTGAGTAATGCTTGACAAATTTTAATGAAATTTGATTTGAAGGTACATGGTATCAAAATACAGGCTAAGTTTGATTGTGGAGTATGTAGGTCAAAGGTCATAGCTCATTAGATATGCGAAAAAATACACATCTGGTTTCCGATCGATAACTTCAGTAATGCTGCTGCTCAATCCTTTCTCTCTCTCTCACATGGTGCACCCGCAAGCCTACTGTATAACTTAAGTAATGTTTGACGGATTTTAATGAAATTTGATATGAAGGTTCATGGTATCAAAACACAGCCTAAGTTCGATTTCAGAGTTTGTAGGTCAAAGGTCATAGCTCATTAATTCGATAACTTGAGTAATGCTTGACAAATTTTAATAAAATTTGATTTGAAGGTACATGGTATCAAAACACAGCCTTAGTTCAATTTCGGAGTATGTAGGTCAAAGGTCATAGCTCATTAAATATGCGAATCTGGTTTCGGATCCATAACTTTAATAATGTTTGACAAATTTTAATGAAATTTGGTATGAAGGTTCATGGTATCAAAACACAGCCTAAGTTCGATTTCGGAGTTTGTAGGTCAAAGGTCATAGCTCATTAATTCGATAACTTGAGTAATGCTTGACAAATTTTAATGAAATTTGATTTGAAGGTACATGGTATCAAAACACAGCCTTAGTTCAATTTCCGAGTATGTAGGTCAAAGGTGAAAGGTCATAGCTCATTAAATATGCAAAAACACCTAATAATATATGTGAAAATGTGGTCAACTTCCTTGCCTAGTAATATAATAGTATAGTCCAATGGAGGTAACTTGTTCTGATGTATATAGGCCATTTGTACCCTGCGAGGGGATGCTACGCTTTGCGTCGACTTGTTATAATTGCTCTCGGCTATTGTCCTTCTGTTTCCAGGAAATGAAGGATTTGGTCTCAGTAGTGACATCAGTGAGCGGTGCTCTGAGTTCATCTCTATACCGGCAGGAAGACAGCTGCATGCTGGGATAGACTCCCTTAATGTCTCTGTAGCAACAGGTGATGATATGCTTTGTTGAATTAAAATTAATCAGCATTAGATAATGCTTTTTAATCTTTCTTATTTTTCTCCCCCCCAAAATATATTTTTAAATGAATAGAGCTTATGGAACCTATCCTTTGTTTTTACAGTCATATTTCTCAGGCCTATTTCTACAAAATCAAATACATGATATGATCATTTACCAGTACTTTTAAAGCCCCACTGCACTCCTTGCTACTTGGGCCCTCTGAACAGCCAACAATGCCTAAGCGGTAACTGTTGATCCCCCATGATGCCCTTTTAATCCCTCCATGCCAAACTGGTGCAGAGGGGCTTTAACACTCATTATTTTCTTCCAAAAGTATATAACAATGATAATTGATACAGCATCTTTGAGTTCAAATAAAGTAGTATTGCTCTTTTGTCTGCTCCCTCGTTCTTGTCTGTCTTCAATTCCACACCTTTATCTCTCTCCCTCCCTCTCTCTCTATCCCTCCCTCCCTTTCTCTCTCTTTTTCTCTCTCTCCCCCTCTCTTTCTCTCTCTCTCTCTCTCTCTCCTCTTTCCCTCTCTCTCTCCTCTCTCTCCCTCTCTCTCCCTCTCTCTCTTTTGTTCCAGCAGTACAATGACACTCTGTTCTCTTCATCTTCCCCTGTAGGTATACTGCTACATTCTCTCCTTGGAAGGAGATAGCTTTCATCATGGACAACCAGGACAAAAGGACACCAGGACAAACGGACAAGCAGGACAAACGGACGAAAGCAAGGAATGATGTTTGTGCAATATTTGTCTCTTCTTCTGTAAAACTTTTAGAATTGAAACACTATAAATCTGAACCATCAAAATTCATGTTGAAATGAAAGATTTCAAAATAGTCTGTAGAGTATGAAATATTGCCAAATGAGAACAAAGTTAAGCGATATATTAGGTATTGTTCGAGAAATTTAGTGGAATTTGAAATTTTCAGGCTTAAGTTATTTTTGTACTTCTTTTAATGAGAAAGCAATATAATGGTGTGCACGGGACCCGGGGGGGGGGGGGGGGGGGGGGGTACTCACATATTAAGACATACAGGGTGTGCCGCTCTAATGGGTAACTTTTCACAAAAAATCCCTAAACATGGGTCCCATTTTTAACAAAAATACCCCTAAACATGGGTTTCGCTTTTTCAAAATTGTGAAAAATATGAAAATATTCTCTTTACTTCAAGAAAAATTCGCCAAAATGCCACCTGTGTTCCATCTGTTATAGGGTCAAAGGGCATATTTTGTTGGCTGTCTTTTGTGTGTTCTAACTGCCACATATCTTGACAGATTTCTTTCAAATTTTCTATAGAGATGCATTATACTCTAATCTACACATTGTTTTGGAGATGCTGCTCCTAGTCTTGACAATAGTCTGAGCCACTAGTGGCGATCTCTACGTCATCCTTTTGTTTCAGTTTACCTTTTTTATACTATGTCAACAGTATTGATCAATTTGTTTGGCCCTATTTTCTGTAACTTTCCAAGTGATGTTATTTGGATTTAAATGCATGTACCTAGCTGTACCCAGGGCTCTACCATCTGGAAAAGCTAACGGCCAACACCTGCAAACAATGTTCTTTTCTTTTGTACAGTAGTAAGTTGATAAAACATGAGGATCGCACAATATCATCATAATCAGAATATTCCAGTAAATGAGATTATTATTTTTTTTTTGCACTTGCAACTACCTTGCCTGATGGTAAACACGATATGAAAAGAAGTTACAGACGGCGTAGAAATGCAGGGTTGTAAGGACTTGGAGATTTACTGGAAGGGGATTATTTCTACCAGTTTGCTCCTCAAATCTTCTGCTAGAACATCAATCAAATAGGCTGCAGTATCTTTACTGAATCGGTATCTTCAATATACAAATTTAAATGAAAATTGCTTTTGAATACAAATGCAGAGATTTCAGCCAGAACGATTAAATCGTAATTAGTACGATAATAAGTTCTCTGTTGTGAAAACTGAACGGAAGTATTCGTTTAGTATTTCAGCCTTCTGCCTATCCTCTGATAAGAGGACACGCTTTTCTTTTAATGCAAGAATTCCAGAGGAGTCTTTCCTGAGACTTTTAACAAAGGACCAAAACTGTTTCTTTGATTCTAAGCAGAAATCTCGGATGTGAATTTAGTCAACTTGTGAGTTTCTTTTCTAATTTGCCTGAAACTGTCCCAGTCAGAATCATTCCCTGAGTTTCTAGCCTTATATTATAGGCACATTGTTTACGTCTATGCATACATTTCATCTGTGGGGTTATCCAAGGCTATATTGGAATGCATGTATTTTAGTTTAAAGAATTGGTTGGTCTGAATCTGATTCTTGGACAGCCGGTGGCGATACAACTTCGGCATCTGTGGCAAAAAATTCAATTTAAAAAACATTATATAAGACAATCAGATATATTACATAAAATAAACAAGACAATCTGTGGGGTTATCCAAAGCTTTATTGGAATGCATGTATTCTAGTCAAACAATTTTGGCATCTGTGGCTCATTATCATACCTGATCACTTCGGGTCGACCCTTATACAGCGGCGAAATGACTGGGAGGTCCAACGACCCATTTTTTTAATCTGCTCACCAGAATATCCCCTTATGGCCGCAGAAAGAGCCACCCCTATTCTGAAGGAAAGAGCTGTATGGCATTGTGAAGTCGCAAAATACAAGTAAATCCATGTCTAGTCAGCGGAGATGTATCATAATGTCTAAAGAAGGCAGTGCCTTGTATGCGTGTGTATACTGCCAATGCAACCACTGCACAGGGCCCATGTTAGAACCACTCTCCGGTATTGTTATTGCATAGCCCGCACACAGCTGATCTGTATTCGTGCCATGACATATACGATATAAACAAAGCGATTTGCTCAATATCAGGCATTTGCAATATATCGAAATGGTAGTCACCCTGAAAAGTCTGAAAGGCGAAATGACTGAGCCGTTGCCACTAGCAACCACAACTCCGTGTCCAAAGTTGCCCACGAAGATTCCGGCCGAGTAGCGTGGCGCAAACGGAACTGTATATCATAATCGCGCCAATTATAGTTTGACGCCGCTGCAGTTCTCACTATGCTCATATATTTGAACAGTTCGCCAGACCTGTGTCGCTCGGTGTATATAGAAACATATACAAGCATAGCGCTTGTCCACTGCTCGATAGAGCGAATAACCAACGGACGGGATTGGGGGCGGAGCTGTAAACCCCCTTGGATTGATCCAAAGCCAGGGTTCAATCGGAAGAAGTAGGGCCCCCAAAACCCTCTTTTAGAAAATGCCCCATTTCCATGTACTCCCCTTTCCAAATTTCGGCATCTGTGAAGAAAAAAAAAATCAAATAAAACAAACATTATATGAGACAATCAGATATAGTACATAAAATAAACCAAACAATCTGGACAAGGACATAACATCGGACAGTTTTATACCATTTCTGCGAGCAGCTTCTTGAGCTCTTTTCTTCCTCCGTTTTCCTCCGTCGCCTGCATACTTTAGCCAGTTCTTTATGATCCCTTCTGTGGATGCATCAGTGGAATTCGTCCAACATCTCCTTGCCGCTTCTGATATATTTCTCTTTGCTTCCTCCCCCCAGAGTGGTCGCCTGCATGCTTCATCCAGTTTTTCACTAGTTCTTCAGTTGATGCGTCGGTCGAAGTTGGCCAGCATCTCCTTGCTGCTTCTGAAATATTTAGATGACATATATGATGTAGAAATCTTGATATTGTGTTCTGAAAGAGCAGATATTTAGCCAAATGCAGCTTTCCTACAACTTCATATATGCGTGAGATGAGAATGCAACTGGAGAATAAACCTGGTGTCAGGGTAGATAGCACTCAAAATGTCCAAGGCAAAGAAATTTGACTTTTCATACAATACTTAATCATCGTACCTTGCCTTGGCTCCTTTTTTTCTCTTTGGACGCAATGATCTGCGATGAACATCTTGAGCCTTGTAACTTCTGCTCCAAGGGCTGCATTGTCCACCTCCCTCTGCTCTAAAGTCACCTTGAGCTTATCCACCTCGTTCTGCAGTTTGTTAACCTGCAGGCGATGGCTTTCCAACTCGAGGAAGGACGTTATCTGTTCATCATATACTGTGAATTTGGTATGTGAAAATGAATTAGGCTTGTATGGTATGGCATGGTTTTATTTTCCATATAAAAATCAAACAATACATATACATGTAAATTGAAAATGAGAATATAACGTAAAACAGGTACTTAAAATAATATGGAAGGAATACTCTATTCAGAACCATTAACCCTATTCTGACTGGGCATTTTGAGAGGAGATTCTGACTGGGGGGGGGGGGGGGTTAATTTGACCCCCCCCCCCTAAGATCTCGGCCACGGAAGGTGTGATCGACGTGAAATTTTGCATGAACGTATACAAAAGTATTTTGTACACAAACGCATGCAAAATGTTGATTTTTGCACTATTTGGGCCCGACATGTGATTACATAATGTTACTTGACATCTCAACGCAGTTTCAAATTTTTCAGAACTTGGTCTCAAAAGTTGTGAAACACTTAAAAGAAAAAAGTCATCGGACACTGGGTCGCGATTTGCAGCGGTTGCGCGGCAGTCACAAATTTGGTACAGGGGGTCAGAATAGGGTTAAAACAATGGCTCTGTTCTTCCTAGAGGTCCACATGAACGAAACAGCAAAATATAACTGTGAGCCCTAATTTGCAATTCGGTTAGATTTGAAATCAAACTAATATGGTGAGCTTGCAAATAATTGTAGTTACACACAATTACCATTAGGCCTATGTGTTTCTTTATATGAACATTTCTACTCGTAGGTCACACATTTGCCAGGTTAAATTTGTTTAGAAAAAAAAGGAAGAAACGAGACACGTGAATGGACTATCTAATTCACTCACTTAAGTTACTGGTAGTGGAGTCATCTACGACTGGAGGGTTGATTGATGTTGCTGATGACATTAATGGTGCTGCGAGAGGTGGTGCTGCTAGAGGTGGTGCTGCGAGAGGTGCTACTGCGAGAGGTGCACATGGTGTTGTTGAGAGAGATGGTGCAGTTTCTGTATGTACACCAAATTGGCATCAGTAATTCATGCATGCAGAAATTGGACATTAGATTTAACCATATTAACTGGGCTACTTCAGACGATAGCCCACTTGCATAAATCTATGATATAGTTTTAGAGCAATCTATAATTTTTTTTGATTGGCACACAAATGTATGGGAAATGCTGGTTTTCATCTCATTTTGGGCTGACATGTGGTGTGAACCTGGGTGTCTGTTTTTTGCGAAAATTTGAAAAAGTCAGCAGAAATTTTTGCACAGGGGGGGGGGGGGGGGGGGTTCAAATTGATCCCCCCCCCCCCTCAAGTTGAGATAGGGTTAAATTTATTCATGAAGCAAAATTCATTTAAAATTCGTTATTTACAGTTATCAAACTTGCCTTTGATTTCCGTTTCAGGCTGAAGGATATTTTTCATCCCCAGTAACATTGACAGTCTTGCATCCTTTTCTGTTGTCTGCTTAGTGGATGTGCCTGCAAATCCATTAAGAAGAAAGGGTGCAGTAGAAATGTTAAGAATTACATTTCCCTGTGCAAATTCTATTAATAAAGACATTGTACACTTCCTCATCATGAATATAATGTATAAAGTGTATATTAAATGATATAGAACTTCACAATAATCAATACATGTAGTTTTACGGGGAGGGGATATTATATACAATTGATATATAAAACATATTATAATTTTTACAAATACTTTGACAGCCAATTTTTGGCAAACTAAGTCACAGAAGCATTCTCAACATGATTGCATAGTAAAATAAGTCCATTTAAATTAACTTCTTTTTATTGTATTGTCTTGCTAATTTCCTATGTATTCAATTGTTTTTATTTCTTATGTTTTTCTCTTTTAATCATTTATGTTTCTGAATTTCTGAATTTTAATTTGATTAATTTACATTTCATCTTGTAAATGGCCTACAAGATAGAATAAGCTGTGTTTTAGAACAACTTAAACTTTTTCTGCACAGAAACATGGAAAATGCTGAGTTTTTATAAAGTTCCAAGCCAAACATGTCACATGACCTACATGGTCATATTTTCGCAAACTAGATTACAAAATTTGCATAAGTCTTCAAAGAAAAGGGATCTTTCGTGATCTGCTGCGGTTACGCAGCAGCAGACAAAAACATGTTTAAACAAAAAGGTTAAAAAGACATGTCTTATAACTATCAAATCTGTACTAGTGAGCAAATTATACAAAATATGAAGAAAAAAAATCCTTGAATGTTGTATGTACACATAAGCATTCTTTTATAAAATCTAAGAATTATTCACATCCATTGCAAACCGATTGCAATGAAGTCTTCTTTCAGGTATTTGTTACATGGTAAAATATATTCACATACCAAGTTCCATAAAGAAACTCTAATCGTTTGTCAAGTTATCACACAGATGAGAAAACCTATGGATTGATGTACAGACAACCTAAAAACATAATGTCTCTGGCATCACGATGTGGCGGAGGCATACAAAAAAATAAACTTACTACTGATGATCTTGGCCAGCATGTGGGATGCAATCTCAACTTTGTTCCCCTTGCCCTTCCAATTTAGCTGGGCAGCAAGCTGGTCTGTATAGACGGTCTTTAAGATCCTCTGGACCATATCTTGATGGGTAGCCCCACCTAATGTACCAAGAAAAACTGTCAGCCCAACGTCGTATTGTTATCTGGGATGGCCTCCCCTGTTCTTACCACTGATAATCTTGGAAAGCATATGGGATGCAATCCCAACTTTGTTCCCCTTCCCCTTCCAGTTCAGCTGGGCAGCAAGCTGGTCTGTATAGACCGTTTTCAGGATCCTTGGCACCATGTGTCTATGGGTGGCCCCACCTAATGTACCAAGAAACACTGTTAGCCCAACATCGTATTGTTATCTGGGATTGCCTCCTCTGTTCTTACTGCTGATTGTCTTGGAGAGCATAGGAAAGCAATCCCCATCTTTTGCCCCTTCCAGTTCAGCTGGGCAGCAAGCTGATCCGTGTAGACTGTTTTGAGGATCCTGTGAACCATGTCTCTATGGGTGGCCCCACCCAATGTACCAAGAAACACTGTAAGCCCAACGTCGTATTGTTATCTGGGATTGCCTCCTCTGTTCTTACTGCTGATTGTCTTGGAGAGCATATGGGAAGAAATCTCCATCTTTTGCCCCTTGCCCTTCCAGTTCAGATGGGCAGCAAGCTGGTCTGTATAGACCGTTTTCAGGATCTTGTGAACCATGTCTCTATGGGTGGCCCCACCCAATGTACCAAGAAACACTGTTAGCCCAACGTCATATTGTTATCTGGGATTGCCTCCTCTGTTCTTACTGCTGATTGTCTTGGAGAGCATATGGGAAGCAATCCCCATCTTTTGCCCCTTCCCCTTCCAGTTCAGCTGGGCAGCAAGCTGATCCGTGTAGACTGTTTTGAGGATCCTGTGAACCATGTCTCTATGGGTGGCCCCACCCAATGTACCAAGAAACACGGTTAGCCCAACGTCGTTATGTTATCTGGGATTGCCTCCTCTGTTCTTACTGCTGATTGTCTTGGAGAGCATATGGGAAGCAATCCCCATCTTTTGCCCCTTCCTCTTCCAGTTCAGCTGGGCAGCAAGCTGATCCGTGTAGACTGTTTTGAGGATCCTGTGAACCATGTCTCTATGGGTGGCCCCACCCAATGTACCAAGAAACACTGTTAGCCCAACGTCGTATTGTTATCTGGGATTGCCTCCTCTGTTCTTACTGCTGATTGTCTTGGAGAGCATATGGGAAGCAATCCCCATCTTTTGCCCCTTCCCCTTCCAGTTCAGCTGGGCAGCAAGCTGATCCGTGTAGACTGTTTTGAGGATCCTGTGAACCATGTCTCTATGGGTGGCCCCACCCAATGTACCAAGAAACACTGTTAGCCCAACGTCGTATTGTTATCTGGGATTGCCTCCTCTGTTCTTACTGCTGATTGTCTTGGAGAGCATATGGGAAGCAATCCCCATCTTTTGCCCCTTCCCCTTCTAGTTCAGCTGGGCAGCAAGCTGATCCGTGTAGACTGTTTTGAGGATCCTGTGAACCATGTCTCTATGGGTGGCCCCACCCAATGTACCAAGAAACACTGTTAGCCCAACGTCGTATTTTTATCTGGGATTGCCTCCTCTGTTCTTACTGCTGATTGTCTTGGAGAGCATAGGAAAGCAATCCCCATCTTTTGCCCCCTCCCCTTCCAGTTCAGCTGGGCAGCAAGCTGATCCGTGTAGACTGTTTTGAGGATCCTGTGAACTATGTCTCTATGGGTGGCCCCACCCAATGTACCAAGAAACACTGTTAGCCCAACGTCGTAATTGTTATCTGGGATTGCCTCCTCTGTTCTTACTGCTGATTGTCTTGGAGAGCATATGGGAAGAAATCTCCATCTTTTGCCCCTTGCCCTTCCAATTTAGCTGGGCAGCAAGCTGGTCTGTATAGACGGTCTTTAAGATCCTTCAAGACCATATCTCGGTGGGTCGCCCCACCCAAGGTAACAAGAAACACTGTCTGTAGATGAAATAACATTTCATTTTTAAAGGCATTGTAAAGTATTTCGAAATTTATGAAGGTATCCCTCTTCTTCTGGAAGATTGCCTTCAACATCGTTGGAAGGGCGACTTCCGTATAATAGGTGGCAACATGTTGCTTAAGCTACCCCCATTCCTTCTTTGCTGTGTTAAGATCAACCCCCTGTTTTTGAAGAGGGATATTGAAGTGGTTCAGGAGGGTGTATACCTGTTCAACCTGTACGATGAAAGCTTTCCATATCTTCTGGCCATATGGTGTGGTCAAAGATTTCGCAACTCTTAAGGATGGGGTGATTGGTGAAATCATCAAATCGTTCCTCCAACTTCTCCACTATGCCTTTTATTGTCTATGCCTTGGCGCAAATCGCCTGGTTAAAACCCAGAACGGATGTGTTGACTTTCAAAGCACAGATGATTTCAATGCTCTTTACCAGGATCCTGATCTTTGGCGTCCTTTTTTCTCAGCCTAACCTCGTTGCTCAGCTTGTTTGTTATCACTGCTCTTACATTGTTGTCGGAACCTTGTAATTCTCAGGTGACGAGTTACACCCCTTGAAATTTTAAAAATGTTGCCACACAAAAAGTTATTAACCTTCAATACATACCTCTCCTGATTTGATGGTGATTGTTGCCGGATAATCACTTGGTTTGTCGCTCTTTTCATCTTCAGGGGGAAAAAAGTACTGGTAACGGGGGAAAAAGTACAGACAACCTAAAAACATAATGTCTCCTGCATCACGATGTGGCGGAGGCATACAAAAAAAAAACTTACTACTAATGACCTTGGCAAGCATATGGGATGCAATACCAAGTTTGTTTCCTTTCCCTTCCAATTGAGCTGGGCAGCAAGCTTATCATTGAAGCTGGTCTTCAAGATCCTTATGACCATATCCCTCTTGGTCTTATTGCCTGTGCCTGGGTGTAAAGCACCTGGTCAAAGACCAGAACAATTGCCTGTCCAACTTGGAATTGATGGACCAGCTTTGTTGTGAACCCTGCTCCGCTTTTCAAATCTTTTTGTAGTCATAGGTCATTGGCACCTAGATCTATATTAAGTGGATCACTTAGAAGTGAAATCTATGTCGTTTTGTAGATCTGCAACAAAATTTGTTGGTATCGTTTTAGATTTTTGTCATGGCCCTCATTTTATTTTTGATTTGCCCCCATGTCCTGTTAAGGTGAATGCTCCCACCGACATCCAGGAGCCACTTGGTAGCGCCTGCCTTGGCATCACAGGCAGCAGGATCTGAAGAACCCTCCATTGTAATAAGCATGAGGTCGCTCAAGATGGCTGTCTTCAGCGACCTCCTCCAATCAGTCAACACCCTGCCCATGGCTGAAAAGGCCCTTTCCAATTGGGCGTCGGAGATGGGCAGAACCATGACAATGGTGACAAGATGTAAGATGTGGGAGAAGGTATCCCAGAGATGCCAACCCTCCCGATTTCATCGGGAGGCTCCCGATAATTCACCCCAACTCCCGACCTTACGATCACCATCCTTATCCTCCCGATTTATTTAAAAAAAAAAAAAAATCATTTTTTTTTTTTTTTTTTTTTTTTTTTATTATAATTTTTTTTTTTTTGGCGCTTATCAGTATATATATCTGTGAATTGAATGAGAAATTTTGTCTGTTAACTTTAGCATGTAGTAATTCCACTATGTTAAAAGACAAATTAAGAGTAGCGAAACATTGTTTCAGCATATGGATCGCGGCGTGACCAATGCGTGGATATTGACACAGAATCCAAATGGTGGAAAATCAGCAAAAGAAGACCAAGAAATGGTCTCAGAAGTATAAGACCGAATACAGTATCAAGTACCTGTGTATTCGGAAGTCTGAAAGGAATTCATCATGCATTTTGTACAATTTGTATGTTATTTTTAAAAAAAGTGGGAATTATTGAACTAAATACACATGTAAAATGCTGCAAAATAAGGCTCAGATTGCACCAGAGAGCATCTAGAACCCCAGAGTTTCCAGGGCCCTAAGGCGGGCCCTGGGCCCCGGGCGCATGAGTTGGGCGCTACGCGCTCGAGATGTGCGCTATGCGCACATTATTTGGTGTCCGTTACAAATCCTCCCTATTTCTGTTTTTCAAAAGTTGGCATCTCTGGTATCCCTCTTCTTCTGGAAGATTGCCAGGAGACATTACTCCAACAAGCGGAGTCTGAAGTTTTTGTAATCGACATTATCTAAACCCACTCCGAACAAGTCGTCAGGGGTTGAAATTATCTTAAAAGTATCATCATTCATTTTGCAGACGATGTTCCCTGCCTTTGTTCAAACAGATTTCACCTCTGCAGATTTCTTTGCTGCCATCAAGACAGTATAGCGCGTAGAAGTCAGCTCTTCATTGACAAAAACCTGCCGAAATGGTTCTTTCCCCTTCAAGTTGAAATGCCCCTGGTAAACCTTGTCTCGTTTACAGGCAGCAGGATCTGAAGGACCCTCCATCGTAGTAAGCATGAGGTCGCTCAGGATGGCTGTCTTCAGCGACCTCCTCCAATCGGTCAAGGCCCTGCCCATGGCTGAAAAGGCCCTTTCCAGTCGGGCGTTGGAGATGGGCAGAACCATGACAATGGGTCAAGGTGTAGGATCTGTAAAGTAGTAGTTGCAACAATGGCTGAACTTGCATACAGCATGAAGCTTCACATCAGCACATTTTGTTTTCCTGCTCCTTGCAATCTTGCAATAGTTATATTTAAATACAAGAACGCAGCAACCATTGACTTGGTGGAATTTATCATAGGCGATGTCAGTCCAAGCTCCAGACAGTCTATGTGTGTCCTTCTTAGGCTTCATCGTGTCCCATTCTTAGGCTTCATCGTGTCCCATTCTTAGGCTTCATCGTGTCCCATTCTTAGGCTTCATCATGTCCCATTCTTCGGAAGTGAATGTGAGGAGGAATTCTTTTGGTATCTTCCTAGTCTGAAGTGCTTCCTTATTCAACACGCTGCTGTCCCCTGAGATGTCAGAGTGGGAGAGATTATTTCCCATTCCCATTCTTGGGGCTTTGATTTCCTGAGCATTCTCAACCACCAATGGAGCCATCAACATCTTCATCTAAAAAATTGTGTAAAGAAGTATCTTGGTGGTCTGAAGTAGTCGAAGCAGTGTCAGTGCTGTTTCCATCGATGGTATTGTCATGTTCATGTGAAGAAAGGACTGATGATGCATCACTTAGGGTAGAGTTATTGTTGAATTGAACCCCTGATAAGCTATCTTCATTATCAATCTGATATAATGTTGGTAAACCTTGTCCAATTGAGGCATCATATTTGTGCCATTTGTCCGTTGGTGTCATGAATGCAGATGAGGCATTGCTTTCACCTGTGGAACTATAGTCGTCACTTTCAGTTATGGCTTCTGATGCTGCATCACTTTCCAGGTCATTAATAAATGAGGAATCAAATGTGGGCAGTCACATCAAATGGGTCTATGGTTGTCGGAGTTTCTCCAAGGAAGCAGCAGATTCATGGACATCTTTGGGAGCATTTATGTTTGATGTAGCTTTGCGTCTGCAAATATCAGGAGTGGATAAATCCACTGGTGACTTGTAGTGACTTGTAGTCCTCATCAAGCAGGTCTCGGGCTGTTGGAGTTACTCCAAGGGAAGCAGCAGTTTCATTGACATTATCTCTCGGTTTAGTAAACGGTGATGAGCTATCTGACAATGCTGTTAAGGGATCGTTGGTTGGAATGTCTTTAGCTGATTTACTTTTTGCTGTAACTGGCACCTTGTTTTTTTGTTGAGCCGTCAATGGAGGATGCAAGTTTGTGCCATTGTTGGAGTGCGTTGTTGTAGTAGTACAGTTTGGGCAAACGTAATAAATATCCTTTATTGTGGGTATGTTTCTCAAACTGACGCATTTAAGGTGAAACCATTCATTACATTTGTCATATGCAAGCATGGGTTTTGCCTTATCATTTCTTTGTCGGCATATACAGTATAGTTTTCTTCCTTCTTGTACTTTATCTTTCAAACCTCCTGTATTCTTTGTCCACTGGTTATATAGCAACTTTCTGTTTTCCAAGCTGTTCTTTAACTTTAGAGTTGTTGCAAGTTAACCCCAAACACATTCTGATTGTTTGAAGCCACTGGTTATATGTATATAGCAACTTTCTGTTTTCCAAGCTGTTCTTTAACTTTAGAGTTGTTGCAAGTTTCCCCCAAACACATTCTGATTGTTTGAAACCACTGGTTATATAGCAACTTTCTGTTTTCCAAGCTGTTCTTTAACTTTAGAGTTGTTGCAAGTTAACCCCAAACACATTCTGATTGTTTGAAGCCACTGGTTATATAGCAACTTTCTGTTTTCCAAGCTGTTCTTTAACTTTAGAGTTGTTGCAAGTTAACCCCAAACACATTCTGATTGTTTGAACCCACTGGTTATATAGCAACTTTCTGTTTTCCAAGCTGTTCTTTAACTTTAGAGTTGTTGCAAGTTAACCCCAAACACATTCTGATTGTTTGAAGCCACTGGTTATATAGCAACTTTCTGTTTTCCAAGCTGTTCTTTAACTTTAGAGATGTTGCAAGTTTCCCCCAAACACATTCTGATTGTCTGAAACCAGTGTGGTCTAGATCCTTAACAGTCTGTCATTCCATCAATAAAGAGTCCTGCAATCTGACTGCCTTGATTCTTCATTTTGAGGCCTGCATATGAAATTGAAAAAAACATTGAGTAATTTCATACTGAATGCTCTTTAATAAATCAGCCTTTACTTCAATATGTCTATTAACATCAATACATACTTCTGCTGATTTGATAGTGTAATAAACTACTTTACATGCAGCTTTAAAAAGGGAATACCAACTGATTATTGATAGGCCTATCCGAGTTTTAGACGATTAAGGTGTTGAAGAGGACTGCTAGGTCGGGTATGACGATTTTAATGCTCTCATCTTAACCAATATAGGTGAAAGCGTGACTTGTGTTCATGATCCACATGCCACAGCGCATATGCAGAGCTGCCAACCTTTGGAAAGAGTTTGGAGTGAGACATTGCGAGGGAGCGAAGCGACCAAGCCCGAGGGCGCGAAGCGCCCGAGGGGGGGGGGGGGTGGTGTGGAAGGGGGGTGTCCCCCCTTGCACGGTAGGGAGCTTTTACAATTTTGCAATTGAAATGGTGCAATCTGGTGCATACTTTAACCCTGATTCCACAAGTACATAAGGCAGGATTCAAATAAGTATATGAGTATAAGTATAATAATTTATTGTCCTTTACAGGAAATTTGGTTTCCACTGGTTACAGAGTATTACAATACAAATATATAAATGAAATATTACAGAACAGTGATAAACATACACATTATGATAAACATACATATTGAATGAGATATTATGTGAGTAAGCCACGGTATATATGGTGGTTATAGAGGTAATATCAGATTCCATTTTACAAAATATGAAGCTAAATTATTTAATATTCATTGATTATCCCATAGTAAATCTTAAAATTATAATAAATACATAAATTATTATTATTATTATTATTGTTATTATTATCGATTACCTTTTTCAGTGGTATAATTAATACCGGCATCGTTATTATTGTTAAGTTTATTGATGACACATAAATTGTACTTACTGGCTCAATCGTTAGTAGATAGTTGGATGCAGTATTCATGGCATATGTTTGAAATTTATATTATATTACATTTATATTGATACATTACATGGTAGGTTCATAGTAATCAAACACGTTTTGCTTTGGAATTGAAAAGATGGATGGAGTCGGGGATAAAGGATCTTCGGAAACGTGCACGTTGGGTTCGTGGTGTGCACAGGCGTATTCCAGATCTGTTATAATTGAAGTGCTCATTCAGTGGGTGCGAGGGGTCATGCATGATTTGTTTTACTTTAGAAAGGGCATTTTTCTGATACAGATCTTCTATGGATGTTAGATCGGCTCCTGTGATACGTTTTGCTGCCTTTCTGGGACGTTCGAGTAGTTTCTTGGCAGCAATTTTAGCACTTGCATAATAGCAAATTAGGTTGAAGGTTAGGACACTCTGAATGAGGGACTTCAAGAACAGTTCTATCAACTTACTATCTACTCTTAAGTTTTTCATTACCCTAATAAAGTATAGTCTCTTGTTGGCTTTCTTTTGGATGTCTACAATGTTCTTAGTCCAATCAAGTGACTTTGAGATAGTAGTACCTAAATACCTGTACTCTGTAACTTGTTCTACAGGAGTATCATTTATCAAAATCGGGGTATGATCAAAGGGATTTCGGCGAAAATCAATTATGATCTCTTTTGTTTTAGTTACGTTTAGTATTAGGAAGTGGTCATTGCACCATTTAACAAACTCATCATTCTATAACCTTAACGTATGGGTCTACATCTTCAGAAAGATAACCTGCGATAACAGTATCATCCGCATATTTGATGATGCTGCACTCTCCTACATTACATAGACAGTCACTTGTGTAGAGGGAGAAGAGCGCGGGGGAGATGACACAGCCCTGGGGCGCCCCTGTATTTACAATTCTTGTAAATTGTCACTAAAGTACCACTCTCAACACACTCTTTTTGGAGAAAAAAAATTTAATCAAAATTCGTTCTCAATAGAATACACAGAACATAGTTAATATAACTGCCATATCAATTATATACAAGCACCCTTCCAAAATCATTCTTACTCTCGTATAAACGATCGAAACCATGAATTTCAATATTTCAAGACAAGAGTTTAAACTCACCTGTACCGGCTGAAGCCTGAAGTACCTACTGTACCATATGGCCGATCTGGTCGTAGAGGGCTAAAGAGGACGGCCCAGGCCCATTATCCGATCGCAAACACTGAGCCACCCGGGCCGGGTCGGGCTGGGGGCCGGGTGCGATGTACAGCGATGACAGGCCATGGCATCGACACTCGCTTGTCGTGTCTCGCACAAAAACCCCGCTTCATAGTAAAGTGACGACGTCACTCGCACACGCAGGATAAGCCAATCGCAATTCACTATCTTGTCTTTGCGCGGCAAACCGAAACCAATTTGCATTGATGGTTTAGCTTTGCGCATGTGTGGTTGAAAAAATGTTGAAACTTTCGGCAGGGATATTGAATATCCGATATAATAGATATGTTTTTGTTTTAGTTTCTATTTTCGGGGTTCAGCGTGAGAGTTCCTATGATCAGCGTGAGAGCTTGAGAATGGGGTGAATTGCGTGAGACTCTCGCAGATTGCGTGAGAGTTGGCAGCCCTGCATATGATGACGCGCGTAATAAGCGCTCAATTAACTAGTTACGCCCAAGATTGGTATGCGCTAGGTGCATCTTCAGATACGGCATAAAGTATTCCTATTGGTTGATTTACTTATCATGCTTATATAAAATAGATTTTGATTGGTAGGGTCCATACAAATGGGCGTGTCAACAGTGGTCAAAGATAAGATAGAGGCGGTCCTTCAAGAGATAACACAATACTTACAACAATGTTCAGAATACCGCCCCTGTTTTCCTTTCTTTTTAGCAATGGAACTACTCTACAACTTACAAGGCTGGGAGCAAAAAATAAATTTACAGTTAACTCTCCACGACTAAGAAGTCTTACAAGTTGAATTTAGTTTAATTTCTTTAAGTCAAATTAATATTTTCAGCCCAAACTGCCAAATGTGTCTTAAAACAAAACTTTTCACTATATGTCATGTGTAGCTGTGAATTTATTTATTCCTGTCTTACCTCATTTTCTTGTTCTTTTTTGCTGGCCAGTCTGGCAAGGAGATCACTATCCCTGACAACCGAGACAATGGTTCAAGAACACACTACAAGTACATGTACATGTAGGTACAAGTGTGTGAATTACATGTATGAAATACAGGCTGGAAGCCTGGAACAATCACAAAAATGATTTTCATATAGACGTACTGTAAATGAAGATGGCAACAAAATAATGTTATTTATACTTTCATTTTAAATTCACTTTGAAATTAATGCTCAATATTTTAAGTAAGGCTCAACTTTTAAAAATCTGACAACAGATCAACCAATTTAGTGTACATGTACATGTATGTATGTACAAGTGCGAGGCTACATGTATATTTTGCCTTAATTATGAACCTTATTCTGCTGGCGCTTGCTCAATCCAGCACCCTTCTCCTCGGATGAGGCAACATACTGTTGTGGCCTCTTTTGTTGCCTCCCAGCTCTTGTTTCGCAGTGGTATGACTTGCAGACTCCAATTCCTTGCATTTTTTAAGGAGGGCTTAACAGCGCCAGCAATCTCGACTGATCAATGTGATAATTCATCATTTGAGGCAAGCGTCCTTAAAAGAAGATTGATAACAACGATAATCTATGATCCAGTTAATAAAAGTGAAGGTCACTTTTCAATTGCACCTGAATTCCCAACTCGTGAACCAAACAGGTCACGTGTCACAAATCAAATAAGCAATGCAAATTTGCTTGGGTCAGCATTTTTGCATGTTAATTAATTAATCAATTGTTAATTGTTTTGAAGAAAAAAAATGTACTGCTTGAGTTTCCTCAACCTTGATTCCGCTTCTTGTTGCTTTCGGGCAAACTCATGCTCCCTCTTCATTCTTTCTAGTTCATCCTCCTGATTCATCAGCTGGAGTTTTGCGTGGAAGGCTTGAAGAATCCTTACACTTTGCACAGAACGCATACTTTTGACGCTCCCTTGCTACCTCTGCGAGTGATTCAGCTACCTTTTGCAACCCATTTGATTCATACACAGGAGTGACATCACTCCTTGGCTGTTGAGGGCTCTGCTGTGCTACACTATCTTGGGATTGCAAATATCTCTGGATGGAGTCCTCCCCCTTTTCTCCTCAGGAAGATCTAATTTGACAGAATGGGTCTCCGAAAATTCAATGTCATCCTTGTTTCCTTCAAGGTCCGCCATTTTCTCGTTGAACTCCTTGGTAGGGCCTAATTAAATAACTGAAAATGACTTGAAGATAAAGTGGCCCTAACTTTTGGGCAACATATTTACAAAGCCATTAGACTGGTGCGATTAGTTTTTATTGTTATGAACATTAACAACACCGTTGCTAGTATTGAATGTTGATTGAAAGTGGATGATGGTGTTTTCTTGACTATTACTGACCTTGTCCTGGCGACTTGACACACCCTCTCCGCAAGAGCATCCTCCGACTCCTCCTCGTTCTCCTCCAGGCCAGTCACCCGAGGTTGTCCCTCCTCTGCTCTTGCATTATCTTGTCCTGTTTTAACTGCAGACGCAGCAGGTGTGGGTTGACTGCCTCCTTACATTGTTACAAACAAATTACATATTGGGCCTACATTATCACATACAAATTACATATTGGGCCTACATTATTACATACAAATTACATATTAGGCCTACAAAATACAAATTACATATTAGGCCTACATTATTACATACAAATTACATATTAGGCCTACATTATTACATACAAATTACATATTAGGCCTACAAAATACAAATTACATATTAGGCCTACATTATTACATACAAATTACATATTAGGCCTACATTATTACATACAAATTACATATTGGGCCTACATTGTTACATACAAATTACATATTAGGTCTACATTATCACATACAAATTACATATTAGGCCTACATTACTAATTACATATTAGGCCTACATTATCACATACAAATTACATATTAGGCCTACATTATTACATACAAATTACATATTGGGCCTACATTATCACATACAAATCACATACATAGCAAACACTTTCAGGCTATTTTGATCAAAAAACCCTTTTCTGTGTATGCTGGCGTGTGTATGCCTGTGCGGATCGCGTGACGGTCCACAGCTGAGCAAGAATGACAGATACCAGCGGTCGGACGGTTCCATTGTGTCAACAGGGGGGGTTTTATACCAAGGGGGGTGAAAAGGAGCAATCAATGTGCTAAATGTATGCGTACTCGATTTACTCTCTTCCCCCTCTCTCTCTCTCTCTCTCTCTCTCCATTTCCCACTTTATCTCTCTCTCTCCCTATACATCTATCCCCCCCTCTCTCTCTCTATCCTCTCTCCTCTCTCTCTATCCCTCTCATTCTTTCTCTCCTCTCATTCACTCTCTGTCACTCTCTCTACAGTGTATCCCTCTCTCTCCTCTCAATATATCTCTCTATGCATTTCTCACTTTTCTCACAAATATTTCTTACAAATACTTGTAGGCCTAGTCCTTTCCTTTCTCTCCTTATCTATTTACACAGGTGTATGTGAATTGTCCATTTGAAATCCAAAACATGTTTCACTCAATTCAGTAAACTATTTTTGTTTGTATTTTGATATTGTATAGCTTTCTCCCTTTCAGTCAAATAAGTTACGTGCATGTATAAACAAGAATAAGTGCAAAGAAAAAATAATATTCCTTTTCAGAAGATTTATTTTATCCAACTTATCAAACATAACACATTTCTTGATAAACGTTAAACCTGTTGAACATATGTGACCCGGCACCACAAAACCACCAAAAAGTCGCAAAAAATTATTTTCCTGATTTCATCTGATTATGAAAGAAGAAGTTCTCCTCATTAAAATGGTATATTACTTGTCCAAATTGAAGCTTCCTAACCCTTTCAATTTAGTGAATGAAAAGAGCTGGTGAGGGAGGTTACTGGTATTAAATTGTGAGAAAGAGAGCTTTAAAGTTTGGGGCTATTCAAGCATGCGGAGCAAGCAAACCACAGGGAAATCAATAGAAGGGTGAATCAAAAGGCCATAGCAACCACTATGAAGAGATTTTCAGATTAGGCTGAAATTTGGCCTGATGGTCATACATAGTCTGTTCATTATATTTCTGAGGTTTCAATGTGTGGACTTAAGTCTTTCAAAAGTTATTATGTTGTAAATGTATAGAGTTGTAATTGGACAGATTAAGTGAACTGCAACATAGTGCCAAGACACCTGCACTAGACAATGCCTATTCATGGTGGACCCGGAGTCTTTTTGTTCCCCCTTACATAACACTGCTTGTCACCTATCTTGTTTTGTATACATCTGGGCAATTATTTGTAACCACATTATCAGGAATTCTCTCGTCGCTGTCTTGCCCGAAGTGTTCAGTAAGCAAAGCTGTAAGGTTGGCCTGATCCCCCACAGCTAGCCCCCGCATCATCGCTTCGTTGACCGCCCGAGCTACCCGGGCATCTGCGTTGGTGCACCCCGGTACCATCCCACGGCTCTGCTCACGTACAAAACCTGGCATTGTAACGACGTTGTAGACTTTTTCGCAACTTGTCACTCTCAAATGTATAAAATACAATAATGTTCTTAGGTCTACTCTTGATCAACAAATTCTGGATATGTGATGTACAATCAAGCTACTCGAAGTCGTTAACGGAGAATATAAGACGAACGCAAATCTGGAACTCGGATGTGAAAGCGGATACAAACAAAATGGCGCGCCGCACTGATTGCTATAACGGACCAATCACAGCCCGCGTAGCACGACCCGTTAGCAACGACCGACCATTTCCGGACTACGATAATTTCGCTCGGGAAAAGTGATCAAATTTTGGAAGAGACCGAAGGCTGTGCGAAAAAAAGTGGTCTAGAAAAACCGTTTAAAACACATCTACTATGTTTTAGACTTCCAAATTTTGATACTAGGTACAGAAAAGACCACTCTTTCAGAAAATGCAAAAAAACAAAAATCTATTTTTTTCACCTAAATTGACATTTTAGCTGATTACGGAGAATCGCTGGTTGCGACTTTTTGTTGGTTTTGTGGTGCCGGGTCACATATGTACATTGCTTATCTAAAGCTACAGTTGACGGCCGTTATAACGGGCACGGATATTCAGTATAACAAGATTTAAACGTAATCAGGCAATCGGCTTGGTATCAAAAACCTTGTTATAATGGGAGTTGACTTACAGTACATGTATATTTATATGTTTATATAATATTGAACATGTAAATCATGACCAATAAGGAACTGGCAAAGACTCATGGCAGTTGCATAATTGCCATAGTCACTATTTGATTCTATTATACAATACAAATTACAGTATGTTTATGACAAAGCATCCACAACGTGACCTCAATTGTCCGATTCATAAACATACAGTACAACCTTCATGTATGGATACATACAATTTCTTAAAATCTTGACTTAATGCTTTGACTACACTTCACACTACATGTAAATACATATAAAACACATACAGACATTGGATTAGAAGGGTTATGTGGCAGCAAAATAAGATTAAGGCAAAACTAAGGCATTTCAGCAAAACCAGTTCAAAACATTTGATAGAGTAAGAGTTGTATAGTAGTGTAATACATGAAACTAGAGTTATGTAATTCCATATACAATACATGCATGTTCCAAAATTCGCAAGATCTTAGCACACAAAATACGTTGTTCAAAGTTTACAAAAATAGATGTATGCACTGACTGGCAAGTATTTTAAGTAATGCGCAAGTAAAATACAAATGTATATAACAAAAAAATACTACATGTAGTAACATCCAGCCTCATTAAACACATACATGTGCATGAATGTACATGAATCTTAAAAAAAAAACATAAATAGTATGATATATATTTTGATAAATATCTAAGTTACACCGTTTGAAAGTCAACTGTTAAAACTTTAACAAACTACACACACTGTACCTCACATGATCTGAAGGCAGTTTATTGGGTAATTTATCACACACGACATTGAGCTGAAATCTTTGGCAGAAATAATACATTAAGTATTAAAGCACACACGGCCACAATGAAATATAACTCTTTCAAATACATTTGTGTATAAACATGCACACTTTATACATCTAACTCATCACTCAACCAGCATATATAGAACATGAAAGTATAGTACATGTACATGTACTTTGGTTAAGTCTCAAACTAAATCCATGCACTTTGCAAGGAAATGGAAAGCACCTGTGTTAATCATTTTACTTGAACATCACTGGTCGATAACTAGATTGGCACTATTATCATATATGGAGTCTTATTCATGTTGCACAAATAATAAATGAAACTCACATGTCTACATGTACATGTAGTTTTCATAATCTTGTTAAATATTTACACACAAGTTGAAGAAAAAAAAGAAATCTTGTTCAGCCTTTAATATTCTACAATGTATTTCTCAGCTCAGAACATTGAAAAAACAAATGGAATACACAAACAGAAACATGCTTGTGTACATGTACATGGATAAATTAAAAACACCTACATGTTTCACAGTAAATGACATGAAATATTACTCTTTTTGTGGACATGTGCGCATGTTATGGCCACTTGTTTTGCATTTGCTGCAGGTCACTGACCATTTTGGTGTTCGTTTGAATTTTCCTTGTAGGATATGCAGTCTATGCTGCTTAGAAAGAATTTGTGCCAGAGCAGATGGACCGAAATTTGTTGACCTGTGATACCATTTTGTGACTAGATCGTTCAATTTTTCTAACCCTTGCTGGCAGAAGTGTGAGATGTTGCCATGTAACCTCATCACTTCTGGCACATGAAATGCTAGAAGATGCATGTACGGTGTAATGTCTGTACTACAATTGATTTCATAATACAAATGCACCCATTCTTTTGCTGCTATTTCAAAAGCGTCAATTTCTTCTTCTGATAGGTCCTTTTCCATCTCGGTCAAAAGATTGGAGAAAGTCTTCCATAACTTCTTTAAACTGTTCAGTTTTGGGTGTGTTGGTATTATGAAATCAAGATCCATGTGTTGCAAAATCCTACGGTGTTCTGGCCCTCTGAAAGTTCTGTACTCAATTCTGCCATCTTTGATAAAATATTTCCAATCAAGAATTTTCACTTGATCAGATATGAATACTTGGAACTTTTTTACATGATGAGAATTGTCTAGCTTCTTTTCAGTGACTGAACATTTTGAGAAATTGTCCAGCTTCAGCAAATACGCAAACAAGTGGCTAACCATTTGGTCGCATATGCGCAAACACAAATGAAGAGTATCTGGAATCACTTTACAAATTGGAATTGAAGGAAAGATAGGCAATTCGGTGCAGTTAAACTTTAAAGGATCAGATTTTTTCATTTTACCACAGGTAGTTATTTCTTCAATTGTTCTTGCTCCCAAATCAGGATTTGTCATTGACCAAGTTTTTTGCATATCAAATCGGTCTTCCTTTGAACAACGGCACCACAAGCATGAAAACTTACTGGCAAATCCCCCAATGCCTACAACTTGATTCAAGAACTTTAAATCCCCACCAAGATATTTATCAATGGTTATTTTCTGTCCAGCAATCATAACGAATTCCAGGTTCTCTATTTCTTCAATTAAACTGGAGAGGGCAGATTTAATCCCTTCATTACTTTCCTTACACTTCACAATTGCTAGCAAGTAATTGCCATGCTCTGACATACAGGTGGCTTCATCGACCATTGTATAAGATATGTTGACAAATGATTGCTTACATGTTATCCTTGTGCCATCGCCGCTAATCTTTACTCTTACTGAACCATTTTTAATCACATATGATTTTGACGGATCAGACAGTTTCTCGCAAAGAGATTCTGAAAGTGAGGTGTACACACCAGGGCTCATTGGGTTTGTTTCATGGATACTGATGGAGTTATTTAACTGATTACGTCGTTTTACAAGCCTACACAATTTGGGGAGCCTTGAATATTTTGTCTGAGTCAATTCATGGTATCCTCTATTTGGTATATTGTACATATCCAGAATAAAAATCAATTCATCCAATTCATCTTGTGTGCATTCTTCAGAGGTTTCCTGGTCAAAAGGAATGCAGATCTCTACATCTTCATTAAATTCATTGTTGAAGTGATAACTCGTTGGCTTAAAATATTCATCAGAGACAGATTCTAACATTGACTTGACTGTTTCAACCTTATGTTTCTTGTGTCTCCTCTTTTGTACATCACTATATGAATTCTTTTGTTTGCTCTTTCCCCTTTCTCCATGTTTACGTTTTTTAGGATTGGATAGTCGTTCAGTTTTTCGTTTGAGTTCCTGATTCTGATTAGTTGTGTCAGCTAAAACTTGTCTGGACACATTGAGTTCGTCATGAGATCTGTTTAGTTCTTCTTGGACTTCTTCTAATTTTCTTTTAGTTGGGGAACCAGTTCGATGTGGAACATTCAGTACATAATCTGAATTTGCCCATTTTTCCAGCAATTCTTTTTTCTTAAAACCAGATCTACTAAGGAGCTTCAACTTTCGAAGAAGGTGCCTGAGCTTCTCAACAAGTGTTTTACGGACACATGCTATGTTTATCTGGTCCCTGTTTAAGTGGAATTTGGACAGGATTGCTTGCAACACAGTGTCAATATTTTCAGGGGTCAGTGAGTTAGAGTCAGGTGTAGTTAATTTGTAAAGGAAGAGGTTGTTAATTTCCAACTTAACAACATGAGGGTATTCGTCAAACTGAGGCCCATCTGGCAAAGACTGACAAGTCTGAAAATATCCAAGTAATATAAAAAAGACAACACATGCATTCAATAGATGAGCCATGTTGCTAAGATTGTCATAAACATGCCTAGTAGTTATGAACTATGTTTATAAAGTACTACATGTACAGTGCATTAAAATTTAAAACATATATCAACTGGGATGTACACTGTGGCAAGAGATTAAAGTGTAAATGGCACAAAAAAAAGTATTCAACTACATGTAGGCATCAGAGGCAAGGAAAAGTCAACATTCTATTAAATACATGTGTACATTCCCTACTGTTAGAGCATATTTATACATTATACTGTGTATTTACATCTGCAAATAACGGTTTAGGTCTGCTGCATTGCCACGATCCCGAACAAACCTAAAAACCAAATGAAAACCACGATGGACATATGTGGGTACACAAGCCTGATCAGAGGTGTATTCAATAAGTGGTCTTCGTTCAATCACCCGAAAATTTATGCTGCCATCTACAACAAAAGCGAAGTCTCGGTTTTTGTTGATAACTCTATAAAACCACCGTTCCCCCAGCAATACATCCAGGTCGTGAAGAGACTTCACAGAATAATTACCTCCTTTACCAGGAATACATGTACTACATTTCTGAAGTGGAGCAAAAGCTTCACGCACGATTGGCAAACGAAGCTCGATCAAGCTGTCTGTTTTTCTCGCAATTGAGAGGTTTTCCTTAATGTTCACAGCGAGCTGCAGGTAAAAGGCTGATGTTGCCGCAGGGGTTGATTGAACAAATTCTTTTGGCACGCTTATTATGTCACTAAGGGGCCTCCACTCGTCGTATCGTTTGGCCCATCCGATGTAATGCACTAGGGCAAAAGTTATATCGTCCTCTATTTTTGTTTCTATGATTTCCAGAGGAAAAAGCTCCTTGGTTGACCACTGGCACTGCAATTTTGTTGTTTTGGACGTCACAGATGGGCCCTCCTATGGCGCGCCATATGCCCAATAACCCCGAAAAACACGGTTTATCGCCGATAAACAAGGTTTATCGACGAAAAACAAGGTTTATCGAGCGAAAAACAAGGTTTATCGAGCGATAAACCTTGTTTATCGTGAGAAACTCTGTATATCGACTGATAAGCACAGTTTCTCTCGATAAACAAGGTTTATCGACGATAAACAAGGTTTATCGATAAACAAGGTTTATCGAAAAACACGGTTATTCATATTTCGTCAGGAGAGGGCTCCGCACGTGCGCTTTACACCGTAGAATATACCAACACCGTAACACTTGTCTTGCTCGCGCTCATGACCACGATCGACATTTTCTGAGTGGAGGTATGGCGAAGTATTCCAGGCTTTTTCCCCAATGTTTGAAATGTTATGTTTATATATATCTCTCTCTCTCTTTCAAACTTTCTAGGTTTTCCCCTTCTCTTATCTCTCTCACTCTCCCCCTTTCTTTCTCTCACTCTCTCTTTCTCCTACCCTCTCAATATAACCCTTCTGTCTTTCCCTCTCTTTCTTCTAATTCTCTCTTTCCCTTTCTCTTTCCTTTTTCTTTCTCTGCACTCTCTCTCTGCCTCCTCCCCTTTTATCTCTTTCCCCCGGTATGAGAAATAGGGTAGAGATAGATGGTTGGAGAGAGAGGAGAGATAAATGAGAGATAGAGGAGAGATAGAGCAGGGGAAAAGGAGAGATAGAGCGGGGATAGATGAATGGGTATAGATGGAGAGAGAGAGAGAGAGAGAGAGAGGAGAGATAGAGGAGAGATATTTTAAAGATAGATGGATGAAGATAGAGGAGAGGTAGAGCGGGGATAGATGGATGGTTATTGAGGATAAATAGAGGAGAGATAGAGGAGAGATCGAGGAGAGATAGAGGAGGGATGAATGAGAGATAGCCGGAGAGATAGAGGAGAGATAGAGCAGGGATAGATGGATGTAGAGAGAGAGGATAGAGAAAGAGGAGATATAGGGTAGAGATAGATGGATGGAGAGAGAGGAGATATAAATTAGAGATGGAGGAGATAGAGGAGAGATAGAGCAGGTATAGATAGGTGGAGATAAAGGAGATATAGAGCAGGGTAGATGGATGGAAAGAGAGGAGAGATAAAGGAGAGATAGAGGAGAGATAGAGGAGAGATATCGATCTATCCCCGCTCTATCTCTCCTCTATCTCTCCTCTATATCTCTCTCTCTCCATCTATATCCATCTATCCCCGCTCTATCTCTCCTCTATCCCTGCTCTATCTCTTCTATCTCTTTCTCTCTCCGTCTATCTCCATCCATCTTTCCCTGCTCTATCTCTCCTCTATCTCCTCCATCTCTCATTTATATCTCCTCTCTCTCCATCCATCTATCTCTACCCTATAATCTCCTCTTTCTCTATCTCTATCTTTACATCCATCTATCCCTGCTCTATCTCTCCTCTATCTCTATCCTTTCTCTCCTCTATTTACCCTTATTCACCATCCATCTTTCCCTGCTCTATCTGTTCTCTCTCTCTCTTTCTCTCTCTCTCAAATCTCCATCCATATAACACTGCTCTATATCTCTCCCCTCTCTCTCTCTCTCTCTCTCTCCATCTATCTCTATCCATCTTTCACCCGCTCGATCTCTCTTCTATCTCTCCTCTATTTATCCTCAATAACCATCCATCTATCCCCGCTCTACCTCTCCTCTATCTTCATCCATCTATCTTTAAAATATCTCTCCTCTATCTCTCCTCTCTCTCTCTCCATCTATATCCATCCATCTATCCCCGCTCTATCTCTCCTTTTCCCCTGCTCTATCTCTCCTCTATCTCTCATTTATCTCTCCTCTCTCTCCAACCATCTATCTCTACCCTATTTCTCATACCGGGGGAAAGAGATAAAAGGGGAGGAGGCAGAGAGGGAGTGCAGAGAAAGAAAAAGGAAAGAGAAAGGGAAAGAGAGAATTAGAAGAAAGAGAGGGAAAGACAGAAGGGTTATATTGAGAGGGTAGGAGAAAGAGAGAGTGAGAGAAAGAAAGGGGGAGAGTGAGAGAGATAAGAGAAGGAGAAAACCTAGAAAGTTTGAAAGAGAGAGAGAGATATATATAAACATAACATTTCAAAAATTGGGGAAAAAGCCTGGAATACTTCGCCATACCTCCACTCAGAAAATGTCGATCGTGGTCATGAGCGCGAGCAAGACAAGTGTTACGGTGTTGGTATATTCTACGGTGTAAAGCGCACGTGCGGAGCAGTGCTCTGAGCTGGGTGCAACTTTAAAAAGCGCCCTCTCCTGACGAAATACGAATAACCGTGTTTTTCGATAAACCTTGTTTATCGATAAACCTTGTTTATCGTCGATAAACCTTGTTTATCGAGAGAAACCTTGTTTATCGAGAGAAACTGTGCTTATCAGTCGATATACAGAGTTTCTCATGATAAACAATGTTTATCGCTCGATAAACCTTGTTTTTCGCTCGATAAACCTTGTTTTTCGTCGATAAACCTTGTTTATCGGCGATAAACCGTGTTTATCGGGGTTATTGGTCAAATGGCGCGCCATACCCTCCGAGAGTTGCTTGTAATCCACTCTCTGCACATTCCTCCTTGAGCGGTCAGCCATAAAGTGTAGTTTACCTGTAGTACGAAGTATAGAGACAATAATTAGATATCAATCGTCTTTGGTTGTAAAAAATTTGGTGATAAATAAATTTAGTTTCCATTGACCATTCCACACGAAAAGGGTTACATCCTTTACAGGGACGTAAACTGATACTGATAGGGTTTATGGCGGCGACCGCCGACAGGGTTAGAGGGTGGAGTGTAGGGTATGGATACAAAAGTGAATTAGATCTAGCACCAAGATTCCTCTAGAAGTAAGAGGCCAAGCTAAACAACTGCAAAATTGATATTAACAACAGTCAACACAACATGGCAACAAGATCAGGCAACATTCAACAATTTAGACTTAGTCTCTAACTTTAGTCTAGAGTCTAGAGGTAGAAATATATTCTTCATAAATATATTTCATAGACTAGTTATTATAAAATCATAATCATTAGTCTATTTAGGCATACTAGATTATACATTATAACATAAGTAAGTATTAAATAGCATTGCTGCCATTGGCATGGTATATTACAGTGCACATGTAACCCACACACTGTACTGCACATTCCCCCGTTCCCCGCGCTCCCCGGTCGTCTGCTGAATGAACCCGTGCTTACCTGCAGTAAAGTGGAATCGCTCAAATTGGTGCCGATGCTCGAATCAGACGAAAAAAGCAGAATGCAATCACTCCAAAAAGCTAATATTTAGCTTGAGTCCGAGATTTTTTGTCCTTTAAAACATATTAAGCGTTGAGACAAAAGATAACACATTACAAATATTCATCTACACAGATTCAAATATGATTTCCAACTCCATAATCCTTGACGTAGAGCAGCATTTCCAGCAGATAGACAGTGTCGCAGAGTTTGAAAACAGCGGAAGGGTATGCTTCGTGTATATGTCACGTGACCTAAAATGACGTAGGATACCAGATTTTTGAGAATCTTCTTGTGATTTGAGCTAAAGTAGTTGAGGAATAATGATCACTGGATTTTTGACCAATCAAAATTCAGTTTACATTTCTGTGTAGGTAATTTATTAAACTACCGAAACCAGCTTGCCTTTTTGTGAAACGACCCCTTGTTTTTTTGCGAGCGAAGAAGAAAGGGTACGGTGTCGGGGAAAATGGGTCAAAAAGAGTGGATTTCCGGCACTTTCCAATAGACAAAGTTCTTTACACTACCAACTTTCAAGAAAAAATGATCACTGGATATCAAACAAATTTTGACAAAATTTATATTTTTAGAAAGCTAGATAAATGAAGTCCAATAATTGCCTTGCCATTTTCGGTAACGCTCAGAAACAAAGGCGCTATAAGCAAAAGATTACAGTCATTACACGTAATATCAACCGGTTTCCCGTGTTGTAGCGTGTGTATAATGCTCTGTGAATCTTGCGCATCGCGGATGATCGCCAGTTTTCGTTATGATTACATATTAGGCCTACAAAATACAAATTACATATTAGGCCTACATTATTACATACAAATTACATATTAGGCCTACATTATTACATACAAATTACATATTAGGCCTACATTATTACATACAAATTACATATTAGGCCTACAAAATACAAATTACATATTAGGCCTACATTATTACATACAAATTACATATTAGGCCTACATTATTACATACAAATTACATATTGGGCCTACATTGTTACATACAAATTACATATTAGGTCTACATTATCACATACAAATTACATATTAGGCCTACATTACTAATTACATATTAGGCCTACATTATCACATACAAATTACATATTAGGCCTACATTATTACATACAAATTACATATTGGGCCTACATTATCACATACAAATCACATATTAGGCCTACATTATCACATACAAATTACATATTAGGTCTACATTATCACATACAAATTACATATTGGGCCTACATTATTACATACAAATTACATATTGGGCCTACATTATCACATATAAATTACATATTAGGCCTACATTATCACATACAAATTACATATTAGGCCTACATTATCACATACAAATTACATATTGGGCCTACATTATTACATACAAATTACATATTGGGCCTACATTATCACATACAAATTACATATTAGGCCTACATTATCACATACAAATTACATATTAGGCCTACATTATCACATACAAATTACATATTAGGCCTACATTATCACATACAAATTACATATTAGGCCTACATTATCACATACAAATTACATATTAGGCCTACATTATCACATACAAATTACATATTAGGCCTACATTATCACATATAAATTACATATTAGGCCTACATTATCACATACAAATTACATATTAGGCCTACATTATCACATACAAATTACATATTGGGCCTACATTATTACATACAAATTACATATTGGGCCTACATTATCACATACAAATTACATATTAGGCCTACATTATCACATACAAATTACATATTAGGCCAACATTATCACATACAAATTACATATAGGCCTACATTATTACATACATATTATAATTACGTTATTGCATACAAATTAAATTACATCAAATGATATTTCACTATAACAAATAATGATTACTTTGAAAATAGATATTTTTGACAGGCTCAGTCTGTTTAGGGATTTTTTGCAAAAAAAGTAACCAATTAGAGTGGCACATCCCCTCAAACCGTATTAGGCTAGTACAGAACTGAACATGTGTGATTGCTTAGATTTTCTGGTAAAGGCTCTATCATCTTCTAACAGGAACATTGGTTCAGAGAGCTATTTATTTATACAACTGTATATTTTCAGTATTTGATGTTTCAAGATTGTCTTTTATCCTACGTGTGAACTTTTAGTTTAAATATTTGACCTGTACCTTCTAACCATGTGCCATTTCATACTGTTTTAATTGAAAGATATATTAATATGTACGTTTGAAGAAAAAAACTGTGATGTTTTAGACATATACTTTACTGTGTAGCTCTTATATTCTCTCTCATACTTTATTTTCATACTTCATAGCAATTCTTTTTCTTCTTTTGTCACATTAAAAAGTTATGAAGTATGAAAATAAAGCATTAGAGAGAATATAAGAGCTACACAGTAAAGTATTCAAACTTTTTTGTTGTGCTTATGTGGTCTCAATGTTGCTTAAAGTGGTTTATTGTGTTTAGAGTATGGGGTCAAATTGTTTGAAAAAGGGTGTTATAAAGGGTTAGGTCAAATGTTGCCTGTGCAATTTTCTTGTGTATGTTTTGTTTTCTGAAGATGTCTAATAAATAACATCGGGAATACACATTAGGATGTAATTGTTTAGATTTCAATAATTTGTGTTCTTGATGTCTCAACCACTTACAGTATGTTACATAGCAAGTGAGAAAGGAATAGATCAAGATTAGAGAGAGAGGGAGAGAGAGAAGAAAAGAGAGAAAGGAGACAAGAGGAGAGAGACCAAGGAAGAGGAAGCAAAAGACTTTGAAAGAAGGTTAGAGAATGAGGAACAGAAAGGGATTATAAAATATATTTCAAATTTGACAATGCAACATGCCTTAGTTATTTGCTGAAACAAATAAGCAACAACAAAATCTCTGTGACAAAAAAATGCCAACATATTTTTAGGTGCCCTTTTTATTAGAAGCAAAAGAATGCTAAGAGGGGGGGGGGGGCACATTTGGGTTTACTGTTTTTTTCCAGGAGTTTGTATTCTCTGTGCACCCCCCCCCCCCCCCCACCCCTGAGACAGTATTGACACAAAAATATATTCATTTTAATTTTATATATTTCGTCTAAGGTGTCATTTTTTAGCAAGTTTTTGGTAGTGTTCGTCGCTTGTTTTAGACATAAATTTGGTTATAGAAAATAATTGGCATGGCATTGGCGTTTCTTTTTATTGACAATTTATATAATTAGTATTGGTATTTATTCCATTCTTCATAAAAAACAAATACAATACATACAGAGTATAACAAAATTTGAAATACATAAGCACATGTAGAAGGGTAACATTACGGATGATAAGAATACAATAAAATTAACAAGGAAATAAGTTCAGAAAACAATTTCTTTTAATTTTTTCCCCCTTCCACAGGGTTCTTTATTTTCAAAACAAATTCCATCATATACAGTATATCCATACATTTATACAAATAATTAAAGAAATAATTTTTTCAGATGGTATTCTACATCATAGCGTGTATTATAATTATGTATATTACAATTTAAAACAAATTTTGATGTAATTGGAGATGGTAATAAGCCTCTCAAACACATCAACATAAATATTGCAATATTCAATCTATTAATGTCATAAACGTTTAGGAGATTTAACTGGGATAAGATTGGCAAGGTATGAGCATTATATGGTGAAATAGAAATTATTCTTGTGCCTTTTTTCTGCAAAACAAATAAGTTATTAATCAAATAATCATGACATGGGAGAAAAATCAATGCACAATACAACATAACTAAAGTACAGTATGTCTTGGAAAATGTCTCAAAGGGTAAATGACACCAACGTGTTCATCCCATGTTAAAGATTCATTGATATTAACACCTAAACAAGAAGTACAATTAATTTAATAATGACCACAAAAAGTGATTGTAAAATTATCTTCAATACTGTCCTGGATCAATCCTTAAATCATGTAGGCTACATTTGAGAAACAGAGACTTTCATTTTATACAAGTTATCCTCTCATGAGGACGAGAGAACCAATAACTGAGGAACCTTAAGGGTCCGGACCAGTCTTTTACTCTTTAGCAAAGTAAAGCAGTGAGTCCACAGCAGTTACTTATCCAAACCTGCACATGTATATGACACGGGACCATGTACTTATCTGAAGACCACATATATTTCCATCATCTAGACTGGTGGACAGAAATATTACGACACTACCAATTCTGCATGCATATAAGTATTGGTGTGTACTGCGAGGTTCTGGAATCATCAAAATGATAAGAAATTTGGCCCGGTCTGGGCAATTAAGTTACCAACACTGTACACAGAAAGATGTATATGGGACTACCGAACTCCCGATAGGACAAAATGGTCATACGTTTTATGCTGCCCAAAGATTCAATCAGTTTAATTTTGGCCATCACAAGAAGTGGGTTATTGATGTAGACAAATGCTCATGTACCCTTTACAGCTCATTTTATGTATGTTATTACCAGAGAAGAAAAAAAGCCAGTCAGTCACTCAATAGTGTCTGACAGTGAAGTCTAGCAAGTAAACGGGTTTCCTTGCATAATTTGAATATTAGGACACTGCTAATGATTAAATTTCACAGATAGGACATACATGACATTTTCCTAATTCCTGCAAAGTTCTACAGAATTTAAGGTTGGCTGCGAAAGGGACATAGTACCTTTAAGGCATAATCTGAGAGTTGAACTGCACCTTTTCTTGATTTTACATTTTTCAAACGATCCTTTGACGGTCTGCCAACCCCCAACCATCTTTCTCCTAGATGATGCAGTTGGCTGAACACCAATTGTCTTCATACCGACCCGAGATTGTGTGTTGTTTATGTTTAAACTTCATCACTATGCCTCATGAATGTATGTTAAAAGATTTATTCCGTCGGAACTCACAATTTCGTAATTATAATACACGTCAAAGGGGTCTTTTTCATCAGCCTTTTGCAAGAACAAATATCACTCTGACCTCTTTCCATATCTCTTACATTAAAGATGTGCCTCCCCAGAGTGCCGGCCAAAGCAGTGAAGCGCCGAAGCCAACACAGTATCCGTTCCAAAAGTTAGTTCATCAGGTTTCTTGGTGAATTTTGTCACCGGTCCTTCAAAGAATTCTTTGTCTCTAATGTAACTTTGTCGTACAGCAAGAAATGTGTTGTTTAGCTCGGTGATTATCGGGTCACTTCCATTTTCTTCGGCACATGATTTTGACAATTTGATGTGATCATCGAGTGATCCTTCCTCAATTTTAATCTCCAACTCCTTAAAGACGAATTCTCCCTTGGCTTCACGATACTCCTTTTTGAATGTCTGGTAGTATAACCTGAAGGGAAGGAAAAGGAACTAATTAATATCGGTGCCACAGATAGAAAATATATAGGAACACACTTCACAAGGGATCACAACAGAGGATCTTTGCTAGCTGCCACCATTTTTAACCACCGAACATATATTTTCAGGTTTTTGTACAAAGTTAATGAGGTTGCAATTTTACTACCAAGTATAAAGATTTTGCAACATCATGCGTAAATTTTTCAAGATATTCAAGGTATTCATTCTTTAGCATTTCCAACAAATGTAATATATGTGACCCGGCACCACAAAACCAACAAAAAGTCGCAACCAGCGATTCTCCGTAATCAGCTAAAATGTCAATTTAGGTGAAAAAAATAGATTTTTTTTTTGTTGCATTTTCTGAAAGAGTGGTCTTTTCTGTACCTAGTATCAAAATTTGGAAGTCTAAAACATAGTAGAAGATGTGTTTTAAACGGTTTTTCTAGACCAGTTTTTTTCGCACAGCCTTCGGTCTCTTGTATCCGCTTTCACATCCGAGTTCCAGATTTGCGTTCGTCTTATATTCTCCGTTAACGACTTCGAGTAGCTTGATTGTACATCACATATCCAGAATTTGTTGATCAAGAGTAGACCGAAGAACATTATTATATTTTATACATTTGAGAGTGACAAGTTGCGAAAAAGTCTACAACGTCGTTACAATGCCAGGTTTTGTACGTGAGCAGAGCCGTGGGATGGTACTGGGGTGCACCAACGCAGATGCCCGGGTAGCTCGGGCGGTCAACGAAGCGATGATGCGGGGGCTAGCTGCGGGGGATCAGGCCAACCTTACAGCTTTGCTTACTGAACACTTCGGGCAAGACAGCGACGAGAGAATTCCTGATAATGTGGTTACAAATAATTGCCCAGATGTATACAAAACAAGATAGGTGACAAGCAGTGTTATGTAAGGGGGAACAAAAAGACTCCGGGTCCACCATGAATAGGCATTGTCTAGTGCAGGTGTCTCGGCACTATGTTGCAGTTCACTTAATCTGTCCAATTACAACTCTATACATTTACAACATAATAACTTTTGAAAGACTTAAGTCCACACATTGAAACCTCAGAAACATAATGAACAGACTATGTTTGATCATCAGGCCAAATTTCAGCCTAATCTGAAAATCTCTTCATAGTGGTTGCTATGGCCTTTTGATTCACCCTTCTATTGATTTCCCTGTGGTTTGCTTGCTCCACATGCTTGAATAGCCCCAAACTTTAAAGCTCTCTTTCTCACAATTTAATACCAGTAACCTCCCTCACCAGCTCTTTTCATTCACTAAATTGAAAGGGTTAGGAAGCTTCAATTTGGACAAGTAATATACCATTTTAATGAGGAGAACTTCTTCTTTCATAATCAGATGAAATCAGGAAAATAATTTTTTGCGACTTTTTGGTGGTTTTGTGGTGCCGGGTCACATATTTTCTTGAGAGAACTCTGGTTTCCGTAATGTCAAACCTGAACCTACGTGTCTTGCAAATAAGTCATCATCGACTAATGTACCAAAGTTCACCTATGAACAACTCGCACATTCAGAAGAAAAAGGACCGTTCATTTTCAAATCATGGCTGCCATTGTGATCTATGAGAAAACCAACTTAGTGACTGCAGTGTGCAGGATTATTTCTGTCAAAACATATAAGGTCATTTAAAAAAAAAAAAATGTTTAGCGTCCCCGCCCGCTTCCTTTGGGGGGCCGCCTCCTCTTTTTTTTCTTTTAAGAAGAAAAACATGAAAAACACACTGCTAAAATGATCTATTTCTGATTTTAAAAATGAAAAAAGTGCCGGCAGCCATCTTGAAAAATAGCCTGACTGTCAGGGAAAATGCACAAGAAGCCATTTAGAGCGGCCATTTTGGAAAAAAAAAAAAAGGGCCTCCTCCTGCCTATTTTTCTAATTGGCCTAAGATATGGTGCAACGATAAACTTGTATCAAAATGGATAGATTAGATCACACATTGAACACATGATTTTGAACAAAACATCCCCTTCAATTTGTAATCTAACCTATGAGTGTACTGCAAGTCAGGTATGATGGATCTATCGGCACTGATGAAAGTGTAGTTGTCATTGTGTTGGAGTTGAAGATCGTATTTGTGCAGTTCCAGTGCTTTTGAAGGAGTGTAACCCTTGCTGAACAAATCCAGGAACTTCTCCTTGACCTCTTGACTCACATCCCTATGCTTCAGAGCATCCGCAGCCTTGAGAGGGTGGTTATGGGTGCGCTTGAATTTGACAACCATCGGATGATCGGGCATATGAGGATCAGAAGACCTAAAAAGACAAGTGAATTAGTAAATTATGCGATGCGTAATATGTCCCCACCCGAGGTGTAGATCTGTGGAATGGCTTTATTTTTGTTCGTAATTTCCGACAGATCCTTCTAGATAAATACGAGAAATTAATCACTAAATTTATATTTTTTGCTATAGTAATAATGAATTTTTCATCAATTTTGAATAAATTTGCATTATTAATGAATTTCAAAATTCTGTACAGAGTTTGGAAGCCCCCACCGAGCCCTATCAGATAAAACAAATAGAATCAAAATCCGCTGCAAAATAGAGAAAGAGCAAATTCTAACATTTTGAGCACACACGGACGGACAGACACACACGCACGCACACACACGTATGGAAGACTTATTTCGGCAGAGACAAAAAGAGAGAGAGAGAGAGCAAGATTAAGCATGGATTAGGCAGGCTGCAGCATGTGAATGTACCATTTTTCATATGATGGTGTTTTTTTCAATTCGACAATTGACCTGTACTAAAACAAAACATCTAATCTCTGCTGCAATACCTCCAGGCCAAAATTATGCGTAATCTAGCATAATATAATTCTACCAAAAACACAGAAGTGTATAGATTTCATCTTTTTGGGACACCCAGTCCACAAAGAAAGTAGAGATTAAGTAGAGAAATATAGTACTGGTACAAAAAATTTCAAACAATCAGTACAGTTGTGCCCCGTGCAAAAAGGATGCAAAATTCAATTACCTGCACTTTCTCTTTTTCCCATCTGACGCTTGAAAGGTGCTGACTTTCACAACAATACTCAGGCCTGCTGGACAATTTGTGTTCTTAGACCCCTTGCGTTGGTCAGCTGTTGTAGATCTTGGTTTCGTGTTATGTTGGCAGCGAAATTCAGTCTGAAGAGAGAATGTAAAACATGCATGAACAAATTTCAGTATTTTGAAATTGGATCAGGGCTGAAAGAATTTAAACTTAGAACATACATGTACAAATTTAATGCCCTAACCTCTGGAATAGCCTTCCTGAAGTCATCAAAACGTATATGACATCGGACATTTTCAAAAGAAAAACCTTAACATTTCTGTTTAAGCACATTGAGCACCCTACAAAGTTGATTTGGTGCAATATAAGTTACACATATTATTATAAGTATCATTATTATTATTATAATTAGTAGTAGTAGAATTATTAGTATTATGATTAAAACTACTTGAATATACTAAGAGTAAGAAATTCTGATGAAACTTACTTGCACAGTACTATAGTTGGCCTACACGAAAACCTTTTCTTCAATCTAATCAAACATTGTCTTCAATCTCAAAATAAATGATGTCACGTTTCAGTTAATGCACTGTGTAATGTATTCCCCCTCCCCTTCCCTTCTCCTTCCCTCTTTTTTTTTCCTTTTGTATTTGTGTTCAGGTTTTCTCTGCTTTTCTTTTCCTTTTTCTCTCTTCTCAACAATTCTTTTAAGGGGTTGACGTTCATAAGGCTAATTTACCTTTTTGTTAACCCCACATTCCCATAAAATTTTGTTTGCTCCTTCCCTTTGTATTTTCTTGTAATCTATCTTTTATCTATTATATATCATGTTTGTATAGTTTAATGTTTTTTTTATGGAGAATGAAATAAATGAAATGAACAATGTCAAATGTGTGACAACAGTGGTACTGTATAATAGTGATATGCCTACAGCTACATACCTTGTACAAAACTCTTTCAACAGAGGTAGGATAAGTTCTGTCCACTCGAAAAGTTGCTAGAGATGACTTCTGCATAGACTCCAGCCATTCTTTAGCCCCTTCTTCGGTTGAAACAGCCAATCTCAATATTACTAGCTTTACTTCTTTCTCGACAATTTCTATATTACAAATGTGATGTTCATATTTCTCAGGTAAGAAGTCCTGCAATAAAAGAAGTAAAAAATAAAATATAATAAGTAAAGCATGATGATTAGTGCTAAGTAATAATTTTTGAAAGTAATTTCATGAGCTGATATAAACAATAGGGTTATCCTATACTTTAGTGCGCTTCATTATTTTTGGTTCCTAACTTCAGTCAACATCTCTAAATGCAATACGTTAATTGTGTAGTATAGCCATCTGGCCGACCCCCTGGCACGCGCAGGTTTTAAAGTGACACACTGGTTACCGTAAATCTCTGTGTATAAGACGCACCCTATTTTTTTTTTTGGGGGGGGATCTTCTTTCTTTTTTTCTTTTTTTTTGTTGCCGAAAACCCACGCACAGAAGGACTTTCATTTAACAGCGAGGTGCAGTTGAAAGCGCTGATTTGTGCTTATGAACTTGTCACAAATAATAGTAACAATGTTGTTTTTAGAAGAATGTGTAAGATAATTAATTAAATTAAAAATAGCTAGAGGACCTAGCTAGGATAGAACCTTGTGGTATATGCCGTGTGTAATAGAAGAAAATTGGAGGAATTATTATTATAAACTACATATTGAGATCTTATTTAAACATATTTGTGGCTTACACCCAGTAATTAAGATCGATTAATTGAACGATATCTGTATTGAAAAACAATTAAGTCAGAAAAAATCTTGGAACCAGTGGGACTTGAACCTGCATCTATACTGCTTGCCAGGCAGCGACTCTACCACCAGGCCATCACTGGTCCATGGCACAGTCACGAGAACAATGGCCTAGCTAACTTAAGCTCTCCTGATTCATTCTGACTCATTAATATTCATTAGTCCGCCATATAGATCTAGACAAATATATGTTTAAATAATTGAAATTTCTCCCAGGGAGCATTAGACCCTACATTTATAAAAGTTATTGTCCTATGATATGACGGACTAATGAATATTAATGAGTCAGAATGAATCAGGAGAGCTTATGTATTTTTTTTATTGAATAATTAGAGAAAGAAGACGATTCGTTGTACATTCTCGACACTTAATCCTTAATTGTCTGAATTCAGTTTCCCCCCCTAGCTCCTGCACGAAGCTTTGACATTTCATTGAATTATTAGAGAAAGAAGACGATTCGTTGTACCATACCATTCTCGACTCTGATTTCAGTTCCCCCCCCCCTCCTGCGCAAAGCGCGAAAGCTTTGACGTTTCATTATTAATTATTAGAGAAACAAAGAAGACGATTAGATCTAGATCTAGATGTATACCGTTCTCGACTCTAAATCCTTGTCTGAATTCAGTTTCCACCCGTAGGCCGTACGCCACGCCACGGAAGCTAGTTTGACTTTGACTTTAACTCTTCATTAAATTATAATATTGGAGAAAGAAGACGATTCGTTGTACCGTTTCCGACTCTTAATCCTTTTTCTTCCTACATGTACGTCCTCTTCCTTTTTTCTTTCTCTTTTTTTTTGTTTTTTTTTTGGGGGACCGGGGAGGCCTTTCGGGTTCCGCCCCCAACCCCCCACCCCTGGATACGCGCCTGCTAGCTGCTGTTTACATTGAAGTGTGTGTACACACTCAGGGCTCGAATTACCCGCCGGCAATCGGCAATTTGCCGCCATGCCCCTCTCACTGGCCGGAATGCCCTTTTCAAAATCAAACCGTTTACGGCCACAATACTTTAATCCACAAAAGTTTTGCCGACATTATAGTCATCATAAGTCAACCCCGACTTGTAATGTTCAAAAAGACTTTGTTGCCCCTACGGAGCTCTAAAAACAATAATACTCGGCAAGGTTTTGTTGCCCCTACGGAGCTCTAAAACCAATAATACTCGCCAAGGTTTTGTTGCCCCTATGGAGCTCTAAAAACGATACTAATCGGCAAGGTTTAGTACCCCTACGGAGATCTTAAAACAATAATAATCGGCAAGGTTTTGTTCCCCCTACGGAGCTCTAAAAACAATAATACTCGGCAAGGTTTTGTTGCCCCTACGGAGATCTTAAAACAATATTTATCGGCAGGGTTTTGTTGCCCGTACGGAGCTCTAAAAACAATAATTATCGGCAAGACTTTGTTGCCCCTACGGAGATCTAAAAACAATATTTATCGTCAAGACTTCGTTGCCCCTACGGAGATCTAAAAACAACAATTATCGGCAAGACTTTGTACCCCTTACGGAGATCTTAAAACAATCATTATCGGCAAGAATTGTTGACCCTACGGAGATCTAAAATAGTAAAAACAATAAGTATCGGCAAGACTTTGTTGCCCCTACGGAGATCTAAAAACAATAATTATCGGCGAGACTTCATTGCCTTGGCGGGACTTCATTGCCGATACGGAGATATGAAAGCATATCTTCATCGACATGATTGAAATGTTTGGCACAAAAACCGTAATGACTCAGGCTTAGTTTTTCAATCCATCTCCATCCTTTTTATTTGGACCAATCAATATCGGGAAGTTTTGTTTACCCATCGTTGGTTCAACATCTTCACTTCGCGTTGTGACCTTTTTTGGTGCGTTTTCAGAGTTTTTAATCAGTGAAAAACTTGGATTTTTCTCGGGAGGAGGGTCAGGAATTAAATCAGAAAAGGATTAAGAGTTGAGATAATGGTACATCGAATAGTCTTCCTTTCCCATACGTTTTAATTAAAACGTCATAGCTTCCGCGCTTTGCGCGGGAGGGGTGGGAAATGATTTCAGAAAAGGATTAATAGTCGAGAACGGTACAACGAATCATCTACTGTCTCTAATAATTTATTAAAAACGTCTAAGCTTCCGCGCTTCCCGTGGAATTCAGAAAAGGATAAAGAGTCGAGAACAGTACAACGAATCGTCTTCTTTCTCTAATAATTCAATGAAACGTTAAAGGGGGAAACTCCCCACTCCCTCCACCCACCCACCCCACGGGCGGATCCAGCCGGCGGCAGGGGAGGGGGCCCAATTCGTGGGAGAATATTTAGGGGCGAAACAGCCAGCCTGTTAATAAGGGGGGGGGGGGAGGGGGTTAGTGAGCACTACTTTTTTTGGCTCCCGAAAATTTGAAAATCGAGCCGGCCGATAATTAGCTCAGTTGGGGGGGGGGGGGTGGTAGTGAGCATTTTTTTTTGGGGGGGGGGGAGCAAATCCCCCCCCCCCCACCATGAAAACGGCGTGAGGTGATTTTACGTGCCATTGTAGCGCCCTACTTTTGCGCTACTGCATTTGTTAGCTCTCGTATCATTCGTGCATAACTTAATTGTGTTTTCCAAAATTCCTAATTTGAATTCTTTGCTAGATAATTGCTTTTGTCTGTTAACATTCGTACTTTTGATAATGATTTGCTGTTCTGATTGTACTTTATTATGAATGTATTTGTAACTCTCATTTTGCTTGTATTGTCTCACAATGTCTCATTTGTTATTGTAAACAAACACATTTTTCTCGAATTTGCCATTAATTTTGTTCTTCGAGCGTCTTCTAGGACTTTGTCAATCCTCGCGCTGATTGGTCCTCACCTCCGCTTCGCCAACCTCGCTTTCTTATTGGTTCAGCGCTCCGCCGAATTCTCAGCTTTGCGCGTCGCTTTTTCCTTTCAAGCTTCACTCCCGCTTTCATCTTGGTCGAGTCAACACCTACTCCCGCTTTCATCTAGGTCGAGTCAACATCAACTCCCGCTTTCATCTTGGTCGAGTCAACATCAACTCCCGTTTCATCTACCTACGGTCGAGTCCGCATCTATATCCAGCACGATCATGTTGCTGCCTGACTTTTGACTTTTATTCATTCTCGATCATCTGTTCGGCGATTCACTGCCACGAACATACGAATTTGATCTTGTTGCTGTCATGAACTTTTCGTTATTCAACTTCTCCCAGCCTGCCCGACTCACCGCAGCTGTTCGTTGGTTACGTTTTCAACTTCATGAACTTTTTGTTATTCATCTTCTCCCAGCCTGCCCGACTCACCGCAGCTGGTCGACTTGATTCCTGATTTCTTCATCGCTGTCTTCGAACTTTACCTCCGTTCGGCTCTTCAGCCCCGACTTCAACGGAGCGTCGCAAGTCTCCGAGATGTCATCATTCCTCGTGATCTCCCTTCTGGTTTCTCGTTCATCTTTTCGCTCTTCGATTATTTCTTCACGTCCTGATCAATCGTCCTCCTAGTCTTCGACTTCTGTCGCAATCGCCGCACCTTCCCGCGCACGATATTTCGCGACATCCGATTTACAGACTTTGGACTTTAGTTTTGGACTTTGAACTCTTTTTTAACTTTTACTTCATTGCTAGTCACGTGACACGTAAGCAATTTTATTATTATATTTCGATGATCTAACTTGTTACACTATTCGCTCTGCATGCTCACACTTGGCATGTTACGCACCTCTGCCATTTCATTCATGTAACTCGATTCTTTTTATTACTGTCTGACATTGTGCCGTCAAGATTCAGAGCTATTCATTTGTTTGTTATTTATAATAAAATTGGAGTAAAAATGGAATACAATTTAGTCTGGTTTTTTTTTGTCACGTCATTGACGTTGCCGGAATATTTACGCAGCCTATTCTAACCTTTTCATTTTCATCAAACACTGGACATTTATCTCATAACACATTTCATTTATATTCTAAACCATTTTACGCACACTTTCCACTTTGGCCTTAGTGCCCCTTAGGATAGATTTGTGCCCCTTTCAGTGGATTTGTGCCCTCTCAAAAAAGTGGCCTTGACCCAAATTTGATCTAATTCGAGGCCTGCTTCATTGACCAGTGCAGTGGCTTATTCCTATCTTTGATTGCTATAATTATAACTTACCTCTAACCAGCGTAGGCCTACGTCTACATGTTCAGAATCCTCTGACTTTGAGCCTGAATGAGAGCACAATACAATATTCGAGTGGCAATCGGAGGTCGCCATTTTGCACATGTATGCACAGCTTGTTATTGACAAGATGAGCTCTGATTGGCTGTATGCAAATGGTTCATACTGGGGGGCGGGTCGACTGGAACTCACGTGGGAAAAAATTAGACTGAGCATAATACATGCAATATCGCGAACGGGCTACACACGGATGATTGTTCATTGGATTTCCGAAGTGTTGTATCGAGAAAATAGTCATCTTCCTTCTCCCTGGCCAAACGAAGCCAGTTTCTTTAATCTGCCGGAAAACGTAAGACAGGATACCAAGATGAGCGGTCGAAGAGCATTGCATTTCGTGTTCAAAGTGGCAGATCGTACGGCTACAGCCAAATTCTTCCGAGAAATCTTGGGAATGAAGGTATGACTTGCTAAAATTGTTGCATAACTTGTTTGCCGTGACTGTAGCTCCAGATCCAGGGAGCTCCGACGCCGAAACCTTCGGCATCGGCGTCGCGTCGGAGCTCCCTGGACTGGAGTTACTGTGACTGTTGTGTTGTGTGTTGTGTGTTGACTGTTGATGTTGTTAACTCGATCATCTCATCGTCCAAGCGCGTAGCCAGGATTTCATTTTAGGGGGGGCGGTAATGAGCATGCGAAGCGTGCGAATCACTTAAAGAGCGCGCGTAGCGCGCTCCCTAGGGGGGTGGGTGCAGGGAGGGGGGAGTTTCCCCCCTCCCGCGCGAAGCGCGGAAGCTTTGAAAGAAGACGATTCGTTGTACCTTTCCCGACCCTTAATACTTATCTGTATTCAGTCCCCCTCACGCGCAAAGTGCGGAAGTTTTGACGTTTCATTAATTTATTAGAGAAAAAAGACGATTCGATGTACCGTTCTCGACTCTTAATCCTTGTCTGAATTCAGTCCGCCCCTCCTGCGCATATCGCGGAAGCTTTGACGTATTATTAGAGAAAGAAGACGATTCGATTTACCGTTCTCGACTCTTAATCCTTATCTGAATTCAATTTCCTCCCCTCCCGCGCACGGCGCGGAAACTTTAAAGTTTTTTTTAATTTTTAGAGAAAGAAGACGACTCGAAGTACCGTTCTCGACTCTTAATCCTTGTCTGAATTCAGTCCCCCCCCCCTCCTTCTACGCGAAGCGCGGAAGCTTTGATGTATTATTAGACAAAGAAGACGATTCGTTGTACCTTTCCTGACCCTTAATCCTTATCTGTATTCAGTCCCCCTCTTTCGAAGCGTGGAAGCTTTCACGTTTCATTAAATTATTAGAGAAAGAAGACGATTCTTTGTTCCGTTCTCGACTCTTAATCCTTAATTTGAACTCAATTTCCCCGTTCCGCGCAAAGCGCGGAAGCTTTGACGTTTCATTTAATTATTAGAGAAAGAAGACGATTCGTTGTACCGTTTTCGACTCCTTTCCCTTTTTCTTCCTACGTCCTCTTACTTTTTTTCTTCTCTTTTTCTCTCTTTTTTTTTGCCGGCGTTTTGGGGGGGGCGACCGCCCCCACCGCCCCCCCCTGGCTACGCGCCTGGTGACTAGTGTTGTGATAGACCGAATTTTCTGCTTCTTTCGTTCGTTAAAGCTATGGTCACAAATCTGAGCAGCGACCGGCCGATCAGTAGCCTGCTCGGTCGCTGCTGGAATTAGGCATCGCCCAGCGATTAGGTCGGTTCTTTACGTTTTACATTTCTCCCAGTTTACATGTCTTCTTCTGCACAATGTCTGGCTTCTTTTACTTGCACGCATCACGCACTCACACACTACCACTATTACTCCACCCTGGACAGCTGTCAACGTAGCTTTTTGGGTGCAACAAATTCAAGATTCAAGATTCAAGATACACTGTAGTTCCGTCATTTTCACGATAAGTGAGTAAAACCGGGCTGCAGCAAAGACTACATGTACAACTGGGCGTTGTGGCGTGCGCCTGTAATCCAAGCTGCGTGGGGAAAGGTTGAAATAGGCTCCCAAACGGCCACAATTATTTATTGCCTGAACTCTATCATCATCAGCAGCAGCCAACATAATCATCTCTCTCTCTCTCTCTCTCTTGGTTGATCCCTCCACTTTCTTTGGAGATTTCTTGGGTGATTTCATCGTCTTACACTATAGTACAGTTACACTACAAAAAAATCCACATGTGGGACTAGTCTACATCCATCTACTATCTGTGAGACGTATGATAAAACGTTTTTTTTTTTTAAATTTTTCATTTACGTTCCTGCAATGGATCAGGAAGCGTTGTTTGCGTAATTTCTTCCATGGCAGATTATGACATAAATCAACCATTAATGAAATATAACGTCAAGAATGCGAGAATAACCTGGCAAGTTCGTCAGATCAGGCGCGCTGTTCATGAAGTACTAGTCTTTGCTGCAGCCCGGTTTTACTCACTTATCGTGAAAATGACGGAACTACAGTGTAAAACGTAAAGTCGCGCCCGGGCGGCGACCTACCAGGCACCGAGCGTATTTTGGGCGGCGAGTGAAAAGTGAGCAGGCGCCGCCCAAATTTTAACTCCGCGCTAAAACTTCAGCGGCGACCGAGCGATTCCCTAAAATCGAGCGGTGCCTGAGCGGCCGCCGCTTGGTGGCCGGGCAGCCGCCGGGCAGAATTGGTTAAAAACTCGCCGCTCGGCCGCCGAGCAGCCTACTTTTGGGTAATGTGACCATAGCATAAGTCTCTTACTTGGGCAGGGTCGGCTCTCTCTTCAGAAGAGAGAGCCGAAATAAGAGGCTTAACGAACGAAAGTCAAGAGACGGAAAATTTGGTCTAGTGTTGTGAATATTTTAGTTCCCGCCTAACTAATTCTGTCTAAATCCTATAAACTAAATCCTATAAAGTTATATTATGATGCCATTATGCATGTAGACTAGAATACGTTGACCAAAAATCAGCCAATTTTTGTTTTGCTTTGGGAATATACATTCGATCATGAAGTCGACGATCGACTAGACCCTCTAGGACTAAGATTTTAGTTAGAGTAAGACTATAAGACCCTAAAAAACTAAATTCAGTTACATCTCACAAATCAGTAACAAAAGATTAGAGTTATTAATATTAGACTCTACTCTGACTCTAGATAATTTGATTTTATAAAACTCAACCAGGCTTTGTCTAAAATCGTTCTTGCTTAATATGTGGGTATGATATTATACAGTTATTGACTGGCAGGGGGTGTAATATAACATTATTTGGACCGCTGAAGGGAGTTATATTTCCCAAGTGGTTATATTTTCCCGAAGCGCGCAGCGCTGAGGGAAAATATGGTCACGAGGGGAAATATAACTCCCTTCGGGTCCAAAGAATGTTATATACCCCCTGCCAGTCAATAACTGTTATATTAGATAGCCCTTTTTTTGTGTGTGGGGGGGGGGGGGGGTCCAAAAATTGTTTGCCCGAAGAAAAAAAAATCCCCTTTTTTTTTCGGAAATTACGGAAAAATAATCTGTCGAGAAAGTTCAAGAAAGAAGAAAAAAACCTTACAAAAAAAAAAATTATAAACAAAATTTGGGGAAAAAAAAAAATTCTTACCGAAAAAAGCATTTTTCGGGAAAAAAAATTAAAATTACCCAAAAAAGCATTTTTTGGGAAAAAAAGAAAATGTGGAAAAAATAATTTCAAGGGAAAAAAAAAATTCATGAAAAAATTATTGAAAAAATTAAATGACCCTCGGTAATGGTGTAATGTGTGTAATTGGTGACATACAGTCCTTAAGAGGGCGACATGCATTGATTAAAAATATATTCATTTCACCAGCTGGTTAATATAACACCGAAAAGTGACCGGCCAGGAAAATATAACAATTTGGATCCTCACAATTGATATCACGTGACGAGCTCTGGACCAATCACATCTCGGTATCTGTCTAAGCTATCTAATATTATATAATGACGATGATTATAGTCATTAAACCCTGGTAGAGTGTATGGATCAGAATAATTGCAATTAATTGAGACTCTGTAGTAACTTGGTTGACAATGATTCACATTAAGGATAGAAGGGGAAAATGCCATTGGCCTGCATGTATACTGATCAGGTTTCTTTTTTAAGATATGAAATGAGTTGATCAGGCAACAAATAATTATTTATTCATTTCGATGGCGTGGGTTCGAATCCCACCGCTGCCACCAGTGTAAACTAATAAAATAAACTCTTGCCAATCAATCATACACCAATCTTCCAAATCACTGCCCAACTCACAAGTCCTCTCTCCTATCAAATCTCTCCTACCTCATGCCCACAGAGCTCTAAAAATAACACGTCTGACCCAGTATAAGTCCTGTCCAGCTCTGCATCAGTTTTATTAACCCAGGCTGCACATGTGCTCATGCAAATTATATTCAAATATAGCACGATAGAATTTAAGAATAAAACTGAATATTCATAAGAAAAAAGAGAAGAGAACCAATGATAAGTAAGAAGTGGAAATATGCAGATGAGAAGAGAACATACCATCTGTTCTAGCTTGAAGAGTTGGTATGTGGTGGAGATGAATGGTGGAGATGAATGGTTGAGATGAATGGTGGAGATGAATGGATAATATGCAAATGATGTGAAATGAATATGTATGGATAGAAGAGACGAGGAACAAATAGTAAAGGATAAATACAAGTAGGGAATGAGTCTAATTTTAACTCTTACATGTATACACATATCTCACTATTTTTCTTTCTCCAACAGTTCCTAAGACATGAAGAATTTGAAGAAGGCTGCGCAGCAACATGCAACGGGTAAGATGATGTTCATCTGTAGAAACAAAAAGTGAATTCACCAATCATCCCTCCCCGGGCCCCCACCCCCCTCCTTTCCTTAAAAAAATGTGTTTATTAATGCATGTGTTATGAATAACTTTGGGGATGAAATAATAATACTTTGGTGTACTTGTAAGTGAAAAAGCACGTAGCTGGAACGTACATGGTACAGTCGGCTCTCTGTCTTCACCTATAAACTGACTCAGGCGGACCCCTGGTTGAGACTGAGTCACGTCTTTTGGATGGTGACATTAAAGGTCGGTCCCTAGACGTAAATGATCATATACGTGAACAATATTTATAAATGGGTTTTTTGTGTAACTTATTGGTAGAATATTAAACCCTCTAAAAACCTTCTAAAAACCTTCTCTCACCCTTTTCTCTCCCTCCCCTCCCCTCACCCTTCTACCCCTCCCCTTCTCTCGCTCTCTTTCTCTCTCTCTCTCTTTCTCTCTCTCTCTCTCTCTCTCTCTCTCTCTCTCTCTCGATCATTCTGTCTCAAAAGGCCTTATGATGGTAAATGGAGCAAGTCTATGGTTGGTTATGGTCCAGAAGACAACCATTTTGTGACTGAGCTCACATACAACTATGGGGTGAAGAGCTATGATCTGGGAAATGACTTCTTGGTGAGTGCATGGATAAATATACTTTTTAATAGATATCTCTTTTTCTATTGTCACATCTCTCCCATAAGATTTATCATCCTTTCTCAGTTTCTCCTCTATTGCAACTTAGTTTTTTAATCTTTATTCTTGTTTGATTTTAATTTTCATTCAGCTCGTTATAAATATGATTAGGTAAATTAGCCTAAATTATGTGCAGATTGTCTGTTTTTGTCTTCTCTTATTTAATTTCCCTTCACTTGGATACTTTTTTCATCACTATCCAAAAGAAAAAAAATATGTTTAGATTAAAATTCTATTCTTAAAGATAAACTTGAGTTAAAATAAATTCTCACAGAATCCAATGAAACTTACACTAAATATATAAGATTACAAATAAATGACATGTGATGTGCCAAACAATTTTGGTAGAAAATGTATAGTGGCTGAGTAATGAGCATAGAAAGATAAGGAAATCCAGGTACATATGTATGCAGGCCCGACACCATGTGTTTAACAGTTAAAGAGAAGGTTGAGTTCTGGGAAGAGGTGAAAAATAGTTTGTGACTTTATCATTGTTATTATGCAAGTGCGGAAGAACATCAGATAAACAATGTTCCCTGAAAAGCATGGTTCTTCAAGTGCTTTTATGTTCTAAATATGGCATGTAACAACATAAAAATAAAGGTCACTACCGTATGTCCAAATGGGAGTTGTGGTTTTTATCAATTAAAGATGATGCCCACAAAGTTTTTTTGCATTTGTTTTTATTTTCCTGGTTCAAACAACCAATCTACTGCTGGGTTCACAATCCAGAATAAATTGTAGCAATTTTCTCTCAAAATACGATTTCCATACCAGATTGAAATATGAGCTGTAAGTTTTCCTTCAGGCATATTTTACCATTATTTCTTGAAGTATTTATTAAGATTTGATCATGTGGTGATCATTGTCTGATAAATTGTATTTTGAAGGTACAATTTGGTTTGAGTCTAAGTATGCCTGGCTGGTATAGGTCTAGATCTCTGCACTTGTGTGGAGTTTTAAGGAGTTGAAAAACATGTACTGATAACAATATGAAATTTGTTCTGTATATTGCCTTGTGCCATTGTTCATTATTTACACAATGAACAATAAACCCAGCACGCTATTCAAGGTTGTTTGTGCTACAAAGCCAGTGGAGAAATAAACACAAACGACTATTACTTGTTTGATTTTCTACAGTATACTGCTACATTACATTCAAAGCTATAGAACCTGTATCCACAACAACTGTCTTGGGTTATACAATAGGAGAGAGCAAATCAAACAGTGCATACACTGCTGCATCAAATATGAAACATTGACAAAATACAGTATAAGAAGACTGTATCAAATGTAAAATTATTCAGGCAAGAAGGGACCTCTCAGTTTGCCAGATTTCTAGTATTCTGAGTAAAAATGTCATTAATCTAAGGAATATGAACCAAACCCCATGATGTAAAACTTGTACTTGGAGGTTAAACTCTGGAAAATGTGTGTTCTATAAGATAAATATGTCTTCAAAACGTTGAATTACTGTATACAAATATGCAAACTACTACTATGTAAAGATTTGCGTTTTTGTCAACTCTTTTCTGCAACCAAGTTTTGAAATGTACTATATCGTGAAGACATTTTTAGTTTTATCCTGATGGACCAATCAAGACCTGCAGGAAATCACAATGTTACGAAATACCTTTGATATTGTTTCTAACCTGCAGAATTAGCCTTCCTTCCTATGAAATCAGAGAGCAGGGGGGTGTTTCACAAAGATCCTAAGCTGAACTTACCTCTAAGTTGGACTTAAAAATTATGGAAAGCCGTTAGCATCTATGAAAAGGTTTTGTAAAAGTTATTTTAAAAGGCATAAAATGTTGATACAAATCATTCATATTTTCTATTATCAAGGATATTTCATGTTCTTGATGTGGAAATTATAAAAAGTCTAAATTATTTGGATTTTCACTTTTGAATATATTTTATTTTAAGGCTTCAAATGGCTCTCCATAACTTTTAAGTCCAACTCAGAGTTAAGTTCAACTTAGGATCTTTGTGAAACACCCCCTAGATTTCTTACTCCTTTTTTGATCTTCTTGTTTCTTTCGAGTATTCCTTATTCCTTCTTTCCTTTCTTTTTCATCCCAGGGCATCACAATCCAATGCAGTAATGCCGTTGCCAATGCTAAGAAAGCTCAGTGGCCCTTGACCATTGAGTCTGAGGGTGTGTGGTCAGTGCAGGCACCAGGCGGTTATAGGTTCTACTTGGTGGACAAACCAAGACCTGCAGGAGGTAATTACCGGTAGTCATTTGATATTTACTTTCAGAGGAGAAGAGATACTTGGATTGATTGATTTTTATTCACGAAGCCTCCAACATACAACAATATACAAGAATAACAGAGCAAAATTAAGTCAGCTTGAACAGGATAACCCACAAAAAATTAATAAGTTAAAATAGTAATATTTCCAGATAGATATAAGATTTTTTTTTTTATTAAAGATGATAATGATGATAATGATAATAATAACATTAAACTGATGATAGAAAAAGTAAAAAGGGCTTTAAACTTTAACTTTTAGCTTTGATAGCGAAATGTATTGGGATGAAAAGATGCTTCCGAAACGCAAAATGCATAAACTAAATAATGTTTGTCAATTCAAAGTTCTTATTTGACAAACCAAGACATTTGAGAGGTAATTATATGTTTAATATTTACTTTCAGAGGAGAAGAGATACTTTGGATATTCTTAATTATTTTGAGTAAAACAAGCTATAAACTTTAGCTTAGCAAAGTGTAATGGTATGTAAAGAGGCATCTACTGGAATGCAAAATGTGTAAGACTTAATGATGCTTGTTAATTAGCCAAATTGGAAACAAAGACAGCCAGATTGCAAATGACTATTACACTTTGCATTACTTGCATCAAATCTCACATTTCATTGGTTTCTTGCTCATAGATCCTGTTCAAAAAGTTGCCATTGGTGTGTCAAATCTACAGAAATCAGTTGGTAAGTAAACATTTGAACATAAAGCACCATCATGACCTTATCTTGCCTAATGTCTCATAATGTGAGTTCAGCAATGAGAGATTTAAAGCCTCATCATTTTTAGTGTAAAGAAATAATATTTGTCCTTAAGAAGTCAAAGTGTTTTTAATATGATTGCATGCAGTACAAAGTCCAGT